>OY720441.1:127120493-127149743 GCA_963082915.1 Dolichopus griseipennis | reverse complement strand
GCCCGTTACCGCAATTTTTCGCTATAAATTCAGAATAGAATCTAGTTTTTACTTGGCTGATTAAGCCCTTAACTTCTGTGTTGCAATCATAATTAAATTTATTTATTCGAGTGTCATTATAATATTTTTTTCGTAATTTAAGATATGAATCTCGCATTTTCATTTCAAGAAGGTTTTCATCAGTCATCTACTCATGCTTTTTTATTTATCTGTTTGGATTATCTTTTTGGTACTATTGGTAAATAAATTATTTAAAACTTCCACAGTAACAATAAAACTATTGCAAGAAAAATAGATATTCCAAATAAAATCTTTCTCTATATTAAAATAATTTACGACAACATTTTAATTTTTTTTTTTTTTTTTTGTGCGAGGGAATGGAACACCCCTTATATTCACACAATGAAAATGCACAGGTTTCTTTGGGTAGTGTGGCACCTTAACGCACAAAAACCACACCCTTTTTGAACCAAACTTTAGGAAAGATAGATCCTGTGATACAAATGTACAATATGGTTAGAGTGGTGGGAATATGAAAGGATTATGGGGAGGTTATTTGGGAATTTAGGATTATGGGGGATGGGAAAAATTTGGAAGATATTGAGGAGAAAAATGTTAATACTCTTCTTAAATTTAATTAAGTCGTAAACATACGACATAAAAATTTTACGACGAAGTAGGGATGAGAATCTGTACTCCTTGTTTCACCCTGGAAAACTTTGAATGGAGGCATTACTTGTTTTACTTCTTTAGAACAGCTATTCGTCCCCACTAGCATACTTTAAGCCAAAGGCTAAGTGCAGTGAGCGTTGAGGTAACCCTGTGATCATTTATAAAACGAATAACTCAGTTTTGCACTTTATCGAGATATCCCAGCACCGATTGTGGACCACATGCCCAAATATGTGCATTACACTCCATTTTTTGTCTAATATATAATTTATAGATATTGAGAAGATCAAGTGGAGAAAAGTAAGTTTTAAAAAACCCATCGGTTTAAAAAACCCAAATATCTAAAAATGTGATTTGACCAAGTACATTTTTGGTTTATCTCGATTCCCAAAATTTTAAAATACGTTGAGTGATCCAAAGCTTTTCCCTGAAAAATCAGGTTGGGAAGAGAAGTTGCAATTTTTGGCGAGATAAGAGGGCATTGGGTCTTGTTCATGTTGAATTGAACACGATTATTTTCACCCCATTTATGAATTTTTGCTAAATCATTATTTAGCACACTGTAAAGTGAATTTTTTTGCTGTTGTATTAATCTTATGCTTAATGTCACAACGGCTATGAAATTCATAGGAAGCTACTAAGTTGCTGTCATCTCCGAAACCGTGGATTGGATTTCAAGTTAAAGATAGAAGGTCATTTATTAATATTAAAAAGAGGGAACAGAGAAAACAGATCCCTGAGAGACACAAATTCTTTTGTATAAAATGGGAAAACTAATTTTTAATTCTAACCACATAGTTTTTACACCCTACACCTATAGAATAGGTAAATGGGTATATCAACTTTGGTATAGTATATTAACTTTGGTATGGTATATTAACTTTGGTATGGTGTTTGTAACCACCTACAGGAAGCGAGCTAGATATGAAAAAGTATATGTATATTTGTTATCAGCGTGAACTCCAGAGTCGATCTAGCCATGTCCGTCCGTCCGTCCGTAGGCACGATAACTCAAAAAACAATGTACCTACCTTGATGAAATTTTAACTATAGGTTACTAGGACTGAAAGTACAGTGTGGATTGCATATGAGCATAATTGGCCTATGGGTTTGGATTCTGGACCTTTTAATCGGTCCAAGGACTAACGAACATATATAAAAAAACACGATAACTTAACAACTAATAACGCTTTTTTAATCAAATTTGTGCCGTAGGTTACTAGTAATGAAGCTACGGCGGGTATTGCGATTGGTCAATGGGTTCGGAACCTAGACCTTTTTGATCGAATTAAGGCCAAACGAGCATTATTCCGAAACAAATGAAGATAGAATCTCCAAATTTCGTATTAGGGTGTCACTTCCTATTTCCTTAGTGTCCCTGAAATTTGTGCCTCATTGAAGTAGTGAGTCGGGACCAGCCACACATTTCGGAAGACCTTAAAGCATATTTTGGAAATTAATAAAGATAGTAACTGGAAACAAATGTAGAAGCTTCAAATTTGGCACATGGGTATTTTGTACTACTTCCTGCCCGCCCCTCAATTTTGGATCAATCGGAGTGGTTGTTCAGTACCCTTCTTAAACCCCCCAAGGGTTAAGAGCTTATCACCGAAATTAATAAAATAGTAACTTAAAATTAAGATAGAGCGTTCCAATTGTGTACAAGGATTAACTAGTATTGAAAAATTCGTACAATGGTTTCGGGTTCTGGAACCTTTGAAAAGTTCAAGGTCTAGCAAACATATATCATAACAAGCAATGAAAAAGACCAAACTTATGTTGGATCTGCTTATACTCCTCCTGTCCCACCCTCATCAAATTTGGAACTTCACCCCTAATGTTTTTATTAAACAAAAATGGCTAAAACTAAGAGACAATTTCTCCAATTTAAGGAACCCCTTTTATAATGCTGCAGCCTTAAATTTTTTATCAAGTTAAAGGTGTTTAAAAATAGCAAAATTTCAATTTTCGAGCCCTTATAGCTCCTAAATAGGGGGCTTGACTTTTGTTAACCGACTCCTACTGATATTTCAGGATCAAACTTCTCCCAAAATTTCAAGACCCTAGCTTGAAACGTTTAGAAGATATGTGTGGCCGAAAATTTTGCAAAAATTGAGTTTTGCATAGTGGTAAATTTTAGTTCCGTATGGCAACCCTAAACATTTGTCTTTTAAACCCAGAAGAGTAACTATTCGTCGTTTCGACGAACATCGGAAATTTGTTGCGCTTACTTCTTAGAATTTTAGTCGTTCTTCTTTCCAGTTTTTGTGTTTTCCTCAATCATTTCGTAATGTACTTATATTTAATGTGTGAGTTCATAATCACATACAGGAATTGAACTAAGCACAAGTAGGTACTGCATTCTACGCACTGCAAAGGAAGAATATCAAATTAAAAGAAGAAAGATCTGCAGTTCTGTGACTATAAAAAAAGACGAATGACAAAACTCAATGTACAATATGTAATAAACACATATGCGGAAAACATTAAATAATAAAATTTTCACGTAGCAATGCTGCCATGTAATTTTATATTTATAACAATCTTTTCTACCTAATCACTATCTATTTTCCTACTTTCTGTTTTTATATTTTATCGTTGAATTTTAGAGATTTCTGTTTTTAAATTTTATTATATTATTTGAGTTATTTAAGAAATATAAAAAAAATGAGTCTCTTCTATTTTTTCTAGATATAATAATGCCTTTGTACACATATTCGTCGATTCGACGCATTCTTACCAATAAGAGAATAACAAAGAGTTAAAAATTTATAATACTTCATAAAATCAGCCATCTTTTGCCTTTTTCAGATTGAAAATACATTTTAGAACTCTTGTTATAACTAATTAAAAATAGGGCTTTTTCCAACTTTGGGGGCCGTAGCTCTATAAAGGTTACTAAAATTACGGTACTCAAATTTACCACAATGCAAAACTCAATTTTTGCAAAATTTTTGGCCACACATATCTTCAAAACCTTTCAAGCTAGGGTCTTGAAATTCTGGGAGAAGCTAGATCCTGAAATATCAGTAGGAGTCGGTTAACAAAAGTCAAGCCCCCTATTTAGGAGCTATAAGGACTCGAAAATTGAAATTTTGCTATTTTTAAACACCTTTAACTTGATAAAAAATTTAAAGCTGTTTTACATATGTTAAAGCTTTTTCTTAAATTTAAAATGGGTTCTTTAAATTGGAGAAATTGTCTCTTAGTTTTAGCCATTTTTGTTTAATAAAAAAATTAGGGACGAAGTTCCAAATTTGGTGAGGGTGGGGACAGGAGGAGTATAAGCAGATCCAACATAAGTTTGCTAAACAAAAATTTGGGAACCTTCCCTATTGAAGGGCTACTAAGTCTTAAGAATTAAAACCTTTATGTTTTTGTAAAACAGTAACTTATTCACCAGTGTATGTGTTTCCAAAATAAAACGTTAAAATTGAAGCTTCAACATTATATTTCGAACTTGTTAACAGGGATTGTGTTCTAAGTATTGATTTCACTATTATTCATAATTAAAAAATTTATGAAATAACTAAATTATAATATTATCATTTATTTTTATTTATATTTCCATAAAAGTAAATGATAAAATACTCAGCAAGAAATCCTATATAATTTTGAAAATGAGCTTTTTAAAAACCCTTGGTTTTTTTCATCGCTTGTTAAGATATTTGTTTGTTAGCCCTTGAACTTTTCAAAGGTTCCAGAACCCGAAACCATGGTACAAATTTTTCAAAACTAGTTAATCCTTGTACACAATTGGAACGCTCTATCTTAATTTTAAGTTACTATACAATGAAGCACAAATTTCAGGGACACTAAGGAAATAGGAAGTGACACCCTGATACGAAATTTGGAGATTCTATCTTCATTTGTTTCGGAATAATGCTCGTTTGGCCTTAATTTGATCAAAAAGGTCTAGGTTCCGAACCCATTGTCCAATCTCAACCGTACGCAATGCCCGCCGTAGTTTCATTACTAGTAAACTACAGCACAAATTTGATTAAAAAGCGTTATTAGTTGGCGAGTTATCCTGTTTTTTTATATATGTTCGTTAGCCCTTGGACCGATTAAAAGGTCCAGAATCCAAATCCATGGGCCGATTTCGCCCATATCCAATCCCCGCTGCACTTTCAGTCCTAGTAACCTATAGTTAAAATTTCATCAAGGTAGGTACATTGTTTTTTGAGTTATCGTGCCTACGGACGGACGGACGGACATGGCTAGATCGAATCTGGAGTTCACGCTGATAACAAATATACATATACTTTTTCATATCTAGCTCGCTTCCTGTAGGTGGTTACAAACACCATACCAAAGTTAATATACCATACCAAAGTTAATATACTATACCAAAGTTGATATACCCATTTACCTATTCTATAGGTGTAGGGTGTAAAAACTATGTGGTTAGAATTAAAAATTAGTTTTCCCATTTTATATAAAAGAATTTCATGGGCAACGCAGTCAAAAGCTTTTTGGAAGTCTAGAAAAATGAACGCTGAATATATATCTTCATAAATATTATTTGTTATAAAATGGGTTAGACTAAGACAAGCTGTCTTTGTATTGGAGTTCTTTTCGAAACCGAATTGTTCTTTATGTAGGAATACATTTTTTGTTAAAAAAGTTTCTAATCTCTGTTTAATAATGATTTCAAAGGTTTTAGAAAATGAAGGAAGAATTGAAATTGGTCTGTAATTAGAAATATTTGATTATATTATTTTTTAACAATAGGGGTGACTTTAAGTGTTTTCAATGAAACTTGGAAAGCTAAAGGACTTGTTGATTAATTTAACTAGCACTGAATATTTAATTATAACTAGTTCTAAATATTTTTTTTTAAAATTTCGATGAGATATGGTCAAAACATGTCACAACTGCAGGTTTTAAGTTATTTATAGTCTATTTCACTTTTTCTAAATTAGTTTGTTATAAATCAAAATCAGTATTTACAACCCTGGTAAATCTATCCATGTATTGACAATCAATTGCATCCCTTGGACCGTTAACTTCTTTTGTCACATTAATGAGTACAATTAAGCAATTATAAAGTCTGTTGTTAGTTTTTTATCATTATGTTTGATTAACTTAATACGATGCTTATTTATATTTTTATTAAACATCAGTTATTTGTAAATTTTCCAAAACTGTGGCCCGTTACCGCAATTTTTCGCTATAAATTCAGAATAGAATCTAGTTTTTACTTGGTTGATTAAGCCCTTAACTTCTGTGTTGCAATCATAATTAAATTTATTTATTCGAGTGTCATTATAATATTTTTTTCGTAATTTAAGATATGAATCTCGCATTTTCATTTCAAGAAGGTTTTCATCAGTCATCTACTCATGCTTTTTTATTTATCTGTTTGGATTATCTTTTTGGTACTATTGGTAATTAAATTATTTAAAACTTCCACAGTAACAATAAAACTATTGCAAGAAAAATAGATATTCCAAATAAAATCTTTCTCTATATTAAAATAATTTACGACAACATTTTAATTTTTTTTTTTTTTTTTTTTTGTGCGAGGGAATGGAACACCCCTTATATTCACACAATGAAAATGCACAGGTTTCTTTGGGTAGTGTGGCACCTTAACGCACAAAAACCACACCCTTTTTGAACCAAACTTTAGGAAAGATAGATCCTGTGATACAAATGTACAATATGGTTAGAGTGGTGGGAATATGAAAGGATTATGGGGAGGTTATTTGGGAATTTAGGATTATGGGGGATGGGAAAAATTTGGAAGATATTGAGGAGAAAAATGTTAATACTCTTCTTAAATTTAATTAAGTCGTAAACATACGACATAAAAATTTTACGACGAAGTAGGGATGAGAATCTGTACTCCTTGTTTCACCCTGGAAAACTTTGAATGGAGGCATTACTTGTTTTACTTCTTTAGAACAGCTATTCGTCCCCACTAGCATACTTTAAGCCAAAGGCTAAGTGCAGTGAGCGTTGAGGTAACCCTGTGATCATTTATAAAACGAATAACTCAGTTTTGCACTTTATCGAGATATCCCAGCACCGATTGTGGACCACATGCCCAAATATGTGCATTACACTCCATTTTTTGTCTAATATATAATTTATAGATATTGAGAAGATCAAGTGGAGAAAAGTAAGTTTTAAAAAACCCATCGGTTTAAAAAACCCAAATATCTAAAAATGTGATTTGACCAAGTACATTTTTGGTTTATCTCGATTCCCAAAATTTTAAAATACGTTGAGTGATCCAAAGCTTTTCCCTGAAAAATCAGGTTGGGAAGAGAAGTTGCAATTTTTGGCGAGATAAGAGGGCATTGGGTCTTGTTCATGTTGAATTGAACACGATTATTTTCACCCCATTTATGAATTTTTGCTAAATCATTATTTAGCACACTGTAAAGTGAATTTTTTTGCTGTTGTATTAATCTTATGCTTAATGTCACAACGGCTATGAAATTCATAGGAAGCTACTAAGTTGCTGTCATCTCCGAAACCGTGGATTGGATTTCAAGTTAAAGATAGAAGGTCATTTATTAATATTAAAAAGAGGGAACAGAGAAAACAGATCCCTGAGAGACACCAGCGTCAGGTGATAAACCATCGACCAACACTCGAGTCGTACGATTCGAAAGGAAACCTCCAATCCATTAAGATAGACTCTACCTAACCCTTGCATTTTGCTAACAAAGCATGCCATACACGTTCGAAAGCTTTTGAAATATGTGGCGCTACAACATCAGATTCACTAGAACGGTGAAAACTAAAATTAGACTTTTCACAAAGGTAAGTCATGAGTTTACCAGTTGAACAATGGGCTCTGAGCTCGTATTGTCGATTATGAAACAAATTTTTACGATTCAGGTACTTCAATTTCTTTTGGGTTAGAATTTTTTTCATTACTTTGGAAAGGACCGAAGTTACAGCCATAGGGCGGTAGTTTGAGGGATCGCTTTTATAACCTTTTTTGGAATTAGAAAAACGTAAGCAATCTTTCATTGGGCAGGATGAATACCCGAAATAAAGAATAAATGTGAGAGGTAGCGTAGAGGTTTTGAAATGGTAGAATAGGTTTTTTTAGAACCATCGTTGTGATTCCATCTTCAGAAGCAGTTTTCATTACTGCTCGCATCCTAAAGCGCATTCTACCAAAGGTGCAGCCTTTTTCAGGAATATTTGGTGGTCTTGGTGTATTTGGTTTGACAAACGCCTTCTTTCTTGAATATGAATCAATTGTGTTGTTTTTATCAATAAGCCGAGAAAAAAAAGGCCAGCTAGTGCAAATGTCCAAAACGATTTACTATTCTTTGGCATGTGTAAAAGTTCTTGTTTCTATTCTCGGTTGAATAAGAATTTTAGCTTATTGATAACGTCCTTCCATGTGTTTCGAATCCCAACATAGTTGGCCCTGTGAAACTCTAACCAGCTCTTCTGGTATTGCTTGAAAGCCTCCTCTTTTTTTCGAATGTCTTCTTTGCAAAAGCGATTGAACCATGCTTTGGAATCCCATTCAATATGTTCATGGATTGAGGAATATACAACGTCATTGCAACTAAAATAGTTTCGTTATTTGCATTTGCAGGGAAGTTGACATTTTTTTACCGTGGAAGCACAATGACCAGTCAAAAGCTTTGAAAAAATTGTTGAAGTCTTTCCAGTTAGTACGACTAAATTGCCATACTAGTTTTCTGAGAAGACTCCTTCTGCTGGCTTACCACGACGCTTGTGCTCACCAGACTGTGGTCAGAAACCCCAAATGGGGAACCAACTAAAAGCACACATTTTTCAAGGTGAGTAGTTAAAAACAGATGCATGAGTTGACTCTCTTGATCAGCTCGGTTGGGGCTCCCAATGAGATTTTGTACAAGTTGAGTAAGCTGAAAAAGTGAAGAGAATAATTCAATATCTTACCCAATTAAGTTTTGACTCTAAGAAGATGTAATTGAAAAATGAAGCCAGTTCTTGTTGTGTACGTTGAAACCCCCGGTTTTTAGACAAGATTCCAAAATTTTATTGATCTGGTTTGAAAGATTTTCAATTTACACAAAAGATTCCTGTTGATTTGAGTTAGGAGATCTGTATAGAAAACAGAAGTCTATTACATGCTTTTCAACGAGAATTTTCGACCCAAATATAGTGAAAGGTTTTGTTAGAAAGGTTCTATTTATTTAGAGTAATGAAAGCAATGACATTTGTAATGTAAATCGTGATTCCTCTTTTGGGTACGAAGCGCGAAACAAGTGAGTAGCAAGTAATATTAAAATTATTATTTTGTCCAATGACTTGTGTTTCATCAGTTGCTTGTTTTGTAGAGTTAAGATGACGTTCTACGGCGTAAAAATTAGCTTGTATTAGCCCCGAATATTACAAAAATTAACATGAAAATTGGCAATTTTTAATTATAATCAAATTCTGGAATAGATTAATTGAGATAATAATTAAGATAATTGCAGTAAAAAAAAATAGCATTTTAAGTTTAAAACTTTTTCTATAAAGTTTTCCACACGTAAAGAAACAGAAAGCCGATGCAACCGTTGATAATGATAAAATACCTTACAACTAATCATTTCAAATTAAACCAGAATCGCCATTTGCTCGAAATTCGAGCTTTTTGTGCTTTTAAATATACATAAAATATCTGTTTTGTGTAATTTATATTAGACTAATTTTACACGAAACTTATTTTTTTTTTTCTATAAATAATAAAATGTAAGTCTTGCCTTTGAAATTTCGTTAAAAAAACAATTTATAATTTTTTCAATTATAAAATCGTTTTTAAGTATTTTTGAATTTTATTCCTGTAGCTTAACGCGCTTTAAAGAGAGTATAATTTTGTACACTTATTACACAAAAAAAGCGATTTACATTCTAAATATAAATAGTGTTCTAATATAATATATTGTTCTGAAAATTTTATGATTTTTCTAAACAAATACATACATGTACATATTTAGTGAAGTCAAGTAGCCAAAATTCGATTTAATGCTGTCCTACATATAGAAAACTGTACTTTCTTCTAATCATTTTAGTACGATTTGAACTAAGTTGTATGTATTCTATATCCTAATTAAAAAGGTTATCATAGAGCATAATATGTACAATAAAATTTAACATACCTATCATAATTCATAAGTTTAGTACTTATTATATTATATTAAAGCTGCCAGAAATACAAAATAATAGTTAGGTTGACAGAAGTCGAGATTTTTTTTAAAATCACAATTTTAAGATTTATAACATAAATACAAAGATATTAAAAAAACAAAACTAATCAATTAAAAAATTGATAAATTTTTCCTCCCCTTATTCCATTTTTAAATTTAGTAGCATGTACATAGGCAAGTAGGCACTACATTTCACTAATAAAATTTGAAATTTTTACTACAAATGGATGTATGCAAAAAATGGTTCTGAATTCTTTAGTTTACTTTGTATTATACCTATTTGTCTAGTTTATTTATTTATTTTTTTCCAAGAGTCATGACTCATAAGTTTCTTCAAACAAACAAATGTTATTACTTACGTTCCTATATGAGGAGTAAACCATTTTTTTTTACTCTCACCTACTGCCAACTACACCACACCAGCTCTTGAAAAAGAGTAGATGAGAGGAGTAGATAATTAAATAATTTTCGGCAGATAGTTTTAAATAAATTTTTCATAATAGAAGAATTTTCTCATATTTTTTATTTGATTACCAATAAGCACTTAACTCTTCCAATTTAAAAAATAGTCTTTATATATTTCAGAAATAAACCTTAACTTTTTCACTTTTTTTTCATTATCTAAATATATTAATACTCCTGAACAAAATACCTCTGACAATTATATACTCCTGAAACAAAAATTTCCATTTACAAACAACTTCTACCTACTCTACATCAACAATTTTTGGTAATAGGAACGCATGCATTATGTAAAATTCGTGCGTTATGTCAAAGTAAAACTAAAAAGAGTTTTTTATTATAAAAAAAACATATGTTTAAAATGTAGAATAAACTTTTCATTTAATAGAGCCTAAATTAACCTAAATTAAAACATGCGACGTACAAGATTTATACGGCAGTACGTCCATATTTCTATCTACATATCCGTAAATTGATAGGCGCGTACATACAAAAATATTTATTTGAATGTTTTAATTAAGTACAAAAAATTTTTTTAATTTCATATAATAGGTATATTTTGAATTTTTTTTCAATATAAGATACTAGCTCCATTTTCAAGTTGCTTCACACATATAAAATTCAAGGTCAACCGGTCAAATCGTTTCTAATTTAGAGTTAAGTAACGCAAAAGTCTATTAAAAGCCACTGTGCCCCAATGGGTTAACGGAACTACACTTTCTCTTTGGGCGAAGCAGTATTGCGCAAAATTGGACGTAATTTGCTTCCAAATCTTTTTTTTGTCAATTGTCGGGCCGGGATGGGTTAACCAATTGCAAGTATGTTAAAAGAGTTAATTTCATTGTCAAAAAGGAACACGTCATATACTAAATTTGAAGCAAATCGGTTAAACCGTTTCTAATTTAGTGTAAAGTAACCTAAAAATTTATAAAAAGCTTTTGGGCCGCAATGGGTTAATGGAACTCAACAAAATTTTTTTTGAGGCTTTATTTTTAGCCAAAGCAGTACTTCGCTAATTTTGACAATATTAGCTTACAAAATTATTTTGACCAACCTTCGGGCCGACATTGGTTAACAAATTCAAAATCTGTTAATAGTGTCAACTCAATTCTCATAGGGGAGCACGTATACAAAATTTGAAAAAAATCGGTCAAACCGTTTCTAATTTAGAGTAGGTAAAGTATTGAAAAAAACTATAAAAAGCTGTTGGGCCACAATGGGATAATGCAACTCAATAAAATTTTTTTTGGGGCTTTCTTTTTAGCCAAAGCTAAATTTCATAAAATTGGACAAAATTTGGACCTAAAATTTTTTTTGACCAACCATCGGCCCGACATGGGTTAACAAATTTCAAAACTGTTAATAGTGTCAACTCAATTCTCAAGGAGCATCACGTATACAAAATTTGAAGTCAATTGGTCAAACCTTTTCAAATTTAGAGTAAGGTATTGAAAAAAACTATAAAAAGCTGTTGGGCCGCAATGGGTTAATGCAACTCAATAAAATTTTTTTTGGGGCTTTCTTTTTAGCCAAAATTTTTTCAAAATTTCATAAAATCGGACAAAATTTGAACCCAAAATTTTTTTTGACCAACCTTCGGCACGACATGGGTTAACAAATTCCAAAATTGTTAATAGTGTCAACTCAGTTCTCAAAGAGCATCACGTGTACAAAATTTGAAGTTACTCGGTCAAACCGTTTTCATTTTAGAAAAAAGAAGTTTAAATACTTGCACCACAGCCCCAAATTGGCGGTTTGTTAAAGCAAATTTTTGAGCCACGATTTCTTTCCGTACCCAAAAACCTCTATATACAAATTTTCATGAAAATCGGCTGGGCAGTTTAGGAGTCTATTCGCTACATACAAAAAAACAAACAAACAAACTTTCGCTTTTATATATATAGATTTTTTAAACATAATCTTAGAAATATAAGAAAAACCAAAAACAATATTTTTATACATTAGGTCAACTTGTAAATTTTAAAAATTAGAGTTACAGTACATCGCGTCACGCGTATTTTGGTCGCTCTCATATAAATTCATGTGCCTATTTATTTGTAAATTTTTTGACACAAATTATACGCCGAACGCTTTTATATAAGTTGAAGTTTAGTTTTTTTTGCGAACATAATATAGGTATTTTCAATTATTTTGAATGTATGTTGTTTTAAAAAAAAATATTATTTTAAAATATTTTATTTTGAAAACTTAATCGTAACAACATAGGAAAAAACAATTACAATATATTTATACGCTTTGTCAAATATTAAAATTTAAAATTCCGAAGTACAGTGCATAACGCCATAACATACCTACTTATTACAAAATTTTTTGACAGAAACTGCACGCTGTACGCGTTTATTCTGGTTGATCCCTAAAGAACACATATTTTTTTAAAGAAATGTTATTTTTTTTTGTTTCTGCAAACATATTATAGGTAATTCAATTATTTTGAATATATGTAATGATTTTTGAAAAAAATAAAGCTTTTTTAAAAACAATATTATTTTAAAACATACAGTACTTTTCGCTTATAACGACCATGATAGCACGAAAAATATTCGTTGTAATAAACGAATTTCGTTTTAAGATGCTATGAATTTTGAAAAATTAGTATAAAAATTGAACATTGTAGAATGTGCAAATTCTAGAATGGACATTTTGAACTCATTTGCTAGAATTTTATTTGGTGTGTCAGTCCAAGCCAATGTATACTACTTTTTCTTCTAATGAAATTTTTTTTTTGTATATTTGATGCGTTATTATGTTTTTTTTTTATATTCAAAAATAAATAGAAAAATACTAAATTAATCACCAAGCAACATTATTATATATATAAATAAAAGAAATATGAATGTAATAAAGAACTTACATTTTTAGGTAAAATTTAATTCTTTGGCAAAAAGTGTAAAGTTTATTATAATTAAAATTGAACAGAGTTCGTTATAAATGAAAATTACTGTATTTCATTTCGAACAGAACTCATTTTTTTTTCAACGGAATTTTAGAGAGATAAAGAAAAAAAAACAAAACAAAAAATTAAAAAAAATTTCAATCTCCTTGTTCATTGAACATTTGAACTAAACAAAAAAAAGAAAGACATAAGTCGACGCATATAATAGTTTGATTGAGCTGCGAGTTACAACCGAAAATGAATTACAATTACACATAAAGTCGGCGTATAATATTTATTATTCATATTATTCAACTTTGAACCGCGTGACTGTTAAATTCAAATTTACGTTAATGTAAGACGGATTTTCACCTGGAAAACGCAATATTCTAAAAAAAAAATATCATTGCAATATGAAAACAAAAATAACCTTTCTTTTGGTTGTTGTTTCATTAAAATTGGTCTTATAGTTTTCCCTGAAAAACTAGGGTTATATTTGTATGGGAAAAAATAAGCCAATTAAATATTATGATTTGAAGTCCATTAGTCCATAAGCCTACAACTAATCATTTTAAATTAAATTTGAAGTCCATTTTAAAACTATAAAAGCTTTTATTAGTTTGATCGTAAGACATAATAAGCCAATAAGCTAATGAAATTAATTTTATAATACTAAAAACATTGTTTAATTAATTTATCTATTGAAAAATATTAATAATTTTTACTAATTTATTTATTTCATCTTATATTTTAACATAACTCTGTATTTAAAATTCAAGTTTATATTGATTTGGTAAATTTGTGTTTAAAAGTATATGAAATTAATTTAAATATCCATGCATTAACTCGAATTTTGGGTTCTGGACTTCAATAAATATATGTATATGTTTAGAAATATGTAGGTATTTATTGGAATAATATTTATATGTATTTAGAATTTTAATTTAATTTAACTGTACCAATTTATCCTCTGTTTAAAGCGGCTTAAACTATAGAAATAAAACTCAAAAATTGGTACTTAACAACGTTTTAATAATTAAGAAAAATTATAAATTTTTTTTAAGCAAATTTCAAGCGCAAGAATTGTTAACAACACTGTTGGCATAATTTTTATTATGTATAGTCTAATATAATTTACACAAAACGAATTTTATATGTTAACTTAAAAGCGAAAATAGCTCGAATTTCGAGCACAGGGCGATACTAGTATATATTAATTTATTTAATATTTTTAATAAAGTACAATATCTTAATTGCAATGTTTTATTTTTTAAAAACGATAACCAATCAAACTACTAATACACAAATATGTTAGCGAGACTTAGTTATTTCACATCACAATTCATTTTCATACAATGTAATTCATCCTTGTGTTGTGGAACAGCGACAGATATGTATTTGAAACAGAATATAGAGGAAAAATTGTATACTTTTGTCAAAATTGTAATAGGAAAGCAGGTATTATATCCAAAAAAATTTTAAATTATTAAAAATATTTAGTTTTTAGTTTCTCATTAATCAAATTAGTAACGCGTTCGAATATAAATTTTTAAAATCTTAATTTTTATTTTTTTAGCAAAATTTATATAAACCGTGCGTATTAAAAAATTAAACGCATTTAAAAATTTAATAAAGAAACTCGGTATTACAAAGAACTTCAAAATGGCAGTATTAGGTATCTAATGTTGGCAGAAATAAAATTCTTTTGCAAAAATGCCTAAAAAAATGACTAAAAAACTAGTTTCGAAGAATGCTTTTTGGTCTCAAAACAGCCGAAGCTACCTTTCAGAGACTCATGAATAATATATTAAAAGAATTTTATAAATAAAATCTGTTTTGTATATCTCGATGATATAATTATATTTTCCACTTCACTACAGGAAAACTTAAATTTAATTAGAAAAATTTTCAAAAGATAACCAATTTAAAAGTTCAACTAGATAAATCTGAGTTCTTAAAGAAAGAAACAGTAACGCAAAACTTAAAATAAAAATATTAACCCCATCTAATAAAACTAAACTTTATCAAAACTAATAATAAAATGTTAATTACCGAGACAAATAAACAAATTAAGATATATAAAGAATTGTTAGAACAAACCCAAAATGTAACAACATATACAAGAGAACAACAAAATTATTAACGAAATTACAAATAAAATAACAGGATCATTGACTAACACTATACATAACATCGAAAACGAAATTTCTTATATAGAACATCTATATCAAATAAATTACGACATTAATTTCCCCAGAAACCACATTGACAACATAGAACAAATGATACTAACATAGCTCCTAAACAGGGCTAACCCTAGCTTGAACCGTTTAAAAGATATGTGTGGCCAAAAATTTTGCAAAAACTGAGTTCCAAACCGAATTCCAAAATTTTGGGAGAAGTTAGATCCTCTGAAATTAGTTAATACAATTTTTTTGCCAAGCCCCCTGTTTAGGAGCTATAAGGGCTCGAAAATCTAAGTTTTGCTATTTTTAAACACCTGTAACTTGAATACCTGTTAAATTTTTTTTAGTGATATACAAAATTGAAAGCTTCAATTATACAATATATAATTATATATATTATAAATATTTCAACATGTGTCAAAGGTTTTTCTTAACTTTGAAGGATGACGAAGCTTTTATATGCTTCACAAAAATACAAGGCTAAAAATTATAGAGTTGCCATACAGAACTAAAATTTACCATTATGCAAAACTAAATTTTGGCAAAATATTTGGCCCCACATATCTTCAAAACGGTTCAAGCTAGGGTCTTGAAATTCGGGAGAAGTCAATCCTTCAGAAATTAGTAGGAGTCGGTTAACAAAATGTTTTTGTCAAGCCCTCTGTTTAAAAACTTTAAGGGCTCGAAAATTGAAATTTTTTTAAACACCTGTAACTTTAATACCTGTTCAAGTTTCTTTATACAAAATTTGAAGCTGAAGCATTTTAATTTAAAACATGTTAAAGATTTTCTTAAATTTAAAAGGGGTTCTTTAAATTGAAGAATTTGGCTCTTAGTTTTAGTCTTTTTTGCTTGGATAATAAGATTCTAGGTAAAATTCCAAATTTTGGTGGAGTTCATAATTGATTTCCTAGAACCAAAAAAAAATGGAACAATAGGAAAGGAGGGGAATGGGCAGATCCATCATAAGTTTGCTAAGCATAAATTGGGAACATTCCCCAATGAAGGGCTACTAGGTCTTCAAAATTAAAACTTTTATGTTTTTATAAAATAACTTATTCACCAGTTTATGTTTTTCCAAAATTAAATCTTAACATTGAAGCTTCAACATTATATTTAGCATTTGTTTACAGGTTTTTTGAGTGCATTGGGATTATATCATAAGTATTGATTTCACAATTAGTCATAATTAAAAAATTTATGAAATAACTAAATTATAATAGTATCATTTATATTTATTTTTATAAAAATAAATGATAAAATACTGAGTAAAGAAACCCTGTATATTTTGAAATTGTGCTTTTTAAAAACCCTTGGTTCTTTTCATCACCTGTTTATTTTTAGTTTTATTGTTTTTGCATTTAGTTTTAAAGAAAAAAGTAATAACAAATACGTACTAAGTGAAAAAAACGAGGAAGAATGTAGTAGAGTAGACTGTGTCAACTCTGGGATATCCGTATAACCGTAACATATAACCGTATCATCCGGTTAATTACTTTTGGCAAAATTTCAAACATACAGCTATATTAGGTGTAGTGTAATGCTCATATAAAAGAAGGAGTTGTATGGCAGCTACTCGAATCCTCTGCAGTAGACCAACCAAATTTTGCAGTAACTTAGGTCATTACACTAAACTATTTTTGGCAAAATTTCAAACATACAGCTTTATTAGGTGTAGTATAATGCTCATATAAAAGAAGAAGTTGTATGGCAGGTACTCGAACCTGTGGACCAAAATGCTTGGATCTAAATAGTGATTGCATAAAAATTCTTAAAATTTCAAAATCTTAGCTCCTTTATTTTTTGAGTTATCCTGTGGATGGGCGGACAGACGGAAAAGACGGACATACATAGCTAAATAGGTTTACATTTAGATTCTGATCCGATCCAAAAACTTCCAACAAGTCTAAATCTTACCCCCCTCCTTCTTTTCGTAACAAACGTTATTGCAAATTTAGTATACCCTCTTGATTAATAGTCATACAAATAATATGGTACAATAATGATTGTATCTGTAGGTGAGGTGAGAAGTGTACATTTTGTATTAATGAAATTTAAACAAGTAAAGAAACAGTCAGTCGGTGCAACCGACTTAGAAATACCCTACACCTATTTGGTTCAAATTTAATGACATATCCATAAGTCATTTTAACACCAGAAGAAGCTGTTATTAATTTGATCGTAAGACATAGCTAACCAAATTAACTTTATAATACTAAAAACATTTTCTAATTACACTATCTATTAAAAAATATTACAAATTCTTCCTAATATAAATATATTTATTCCAATTCAATTACAAAATGAAAAAATTCTAATAATTACATTTTGTGATAAAAAGCTAAACAAAGCATAATATATTTAACAATACAAATTTTTCAAAATTGCAATCATTTTAAATGGTTAGTTTATATACCTAATAGAAAAGCTTATAAACGCAAAATATGCAATAAATGTCTTCCTAATATACAATTACAAATTTACACCTTTTCATATAATTCATTTAAATATAAAAATAAATTTTACATAAATGCAGCAAGTACCTTTGAACATAGCTGAACCACTACAATTAAGTCTAAATTTCGGGGACACATAGAAAATAGGAAATATATTCTTTGGCTTTGAAATTATACTCGTTCGGCCTCAAATCGTTCAAAAACTTCTAGAATCCGAACTCATTGACCAAACTCGACCAGAACCAATTCCCAAGGTACTGTCATTACTAATAACCTAGAATTTAAATTTCATCAAAATAGAGGCATTATTTTTTGAGTTATGGTGTTTTCAAAATATATGTTTGTTAGCCCTAGAACTTTTCAAGGGTTCCAGAATCCGAAAACCGTGGTACGATTTCGCCCATATGCAGTCACCGTCATACTTTCAATACTAAGTAACCCTTGTACACAATTGGAACGTTCTACATTAATTTTAAGTTTCTAGTTTTATTAATTTCGATGACAAGCTTTTACACATTGGGGGGTCTAAGAGAGGTACTGAACCACCACTCCAATTGATCAAAATTAGAGGGACACGCAGGAAATAGTAAAGAACACCAATGTGCCAAATTTGAAGCTTCTACATTTGTTTCAAGTTACTATCTTTATTAATTTCGAACATATGCTTTAAGGTCCTCGGAACTGAAGCGCTGGTCCGCACCCACTACTCCAATTGGGCTCAAATTTCAAGGAGACTAAGGAAATCGAAAGCGACACCCTGCGACACATACCAAATTTGGAGGTTCTATCTTCCTTGGTTTCGGAATTATGCTAGTTTGGCCTAAATTCGATCAAAAAGTTCAAGGTTCCGAACCCATAGTCCAATCTCGAAGTTACGCAATCCCCGAAGTAGCTTTATTACTTGAAACCTACAGCACAATTTTGATGAAGATAGTGTCATTAGTTGTTGAGTTATCGTGATTTTTTATTTACGTTCGTTAGCCCTTCGATCGATTAAAAGGCCCAGAATCCGAACCCATTTGCCGATTTCGCCCATATGCAATCCCCGCCGTACTTCCAGCCTTAGTAACCTACAGTTAAAATTTCATCAAGATAGCTTCATTATTTTTTGACTTGCAGTGCCTACGGACAGGCGTACGGACGGACGGACATGGCTATATCGGCTCAGGAGGTCACGCTGATCACAAATATATATACTTTTCCATATCTAGCTCGCTTCTTTAGGTGGTTACAAATGTCATACCAAAGTTAATATAACCTTTTCCTAATTCATAGGTGTAGGGTATAAAAAGCAGCGTCAACATTATCAGCTCTTCATACATTCTACATACATTTCCAAGGTTAAGGTGAAGTTCACCGTATTTTTCAAGGTAGGAAATGTAACTAGATTAAAAATCAAATCAAAAATTTGAGTTTTGCGTATCAATTGAGTTTTGCATAACGATAAATTTTAATAAGGTATGGCAACCCTAAAATTTTCCTTATAAAAATTTATAAAGTTTATCAAACCAGCTGTCTTTTACCGTTTTCGCATTGAAAATATATTTAACAGAACTGTTGCTATAACAATTGAAATATAGGGCTTTTTCCGACATTGGGGGGCTGTAGCTCCCTAACAAAACCAGCTTTCTTTTACCGTTTTCGCATTGAAAATATATTTAACAGAACTGTTGTTATATCAATTGAAATATAGGGCTTTTTCCGACATTGTGGGCTGAATTGAGTTTAAAAATAAAGAAATCTCTAGAGCAGAAATCGAAAGGTTAGCAAAAAAATTTGATACTGAAAAAAACCGACATACCGAACGAATAAACAAGAATAGAAATAACAATACCCATTTACACGATAATATAGTATTTAATAAAGATATATTAAAAAAATAAACCTAAATATAAAAAGCTCTTCAATTGAAAGAACCGCTTTTAAATTTAAGAAAATCTGTTAACATGTGTTAAAGTAAAATTTTGGACCGTTAAATTTTTTTTTGTTAATATACACAGGTATTCAAGTTAAAGGTGTTTAAAAATTAGCAAAATTATAATTTTCGAGACATTATAGCTGCTAAACAGTGGACTTGACAAAAAAAATTCGTTAACCGTAATGGTAAATTTTAATATCGTATGGCAACCCTAGTGATGTATTTTTTAAAGTCTAAAACAGCAGCTCTCTCTTGCCTGTTTTAGATTGAAAATATAGCTAACAGAACTCTTATTATACCAATTTAAATATAGGGCTTTTTTGGAATTTGCATTTAGGATCAATGCACACTTTTAGAAACTAACACATGTAATAACATTTTTTAAACAAAATACATCAAATGTAAAATGTTTGAATGTATTTTACCATATACAAGGTGTCCGACACTCAAGTATGCGCACTACACTCAGTGATTGGGGGCATTAAAACAAACAAAAAAATGTACTGGTGCGGGGGGCTCTATTGTGGACCCTTTTCGAGATATGAGGGATTAAAGATTTTTAGGAAAATTTTTAAAAAAAAAATCAATAACTTTTGAACAGCTTTCTGTAGACAGATAAAAAAAATCCATTTTGTAGAGTAAGTTGTCAGCTTTAATTCTTGTGTACTAATAATCCCCATATACCCAACATTTACAAAGTTATGAAGGTTCAAAATGATTTAAAATGAAAAAATTATGTTTTAAACTCTATTTTTTTTTGAAGGACACTGTATTTGGGGTACTTTTTATAGCACATTTCAAAACAGCTTTTCAAGCCCTATAATTAGTACATAATAACTTTTTCTCTATCTCTAACCATTTTTGATATGAAGAATAGAAAAGTGTGTTATTTTCAATCGGTCCAAACAGAAAAATTATGAAATTTTTTTTTATCTATTTATTTTTTCATTAATATTTTATAAAAAATTTTAAATCATTTTGAACCTTCATAACTTTGTAACTGTTGGGTATATGGGGATCATTAGTGCACAAAAATTAAAGGTGACAACTTACTCTACAAAATGGATTTTTTTTTGTATCTCAGTAAACTGTTCGAAGGTTATTGATTATACCCGTGCGTACATATATGAACATCGGGTATATTAAAATTACTCCTCCGTTTGTAACGCATCGAAATAGACAAGCTAGATATAGTGTCAAGGTACGTATCGAATCAGCATCGAAAAGTGAATCGATCTAGCTATGTGTATCCGTCCGTCCGTCCGTCAGCACGATAACTCAAAAACTATAAGAGCTAGAGTTCTGAAACTTACACAAAGTAATTTTTAGACAATTTGTAGGTTCCCTATTGTTTTTGGTTAAAATCGGACAAAGGCTTCGGGTAGCTGCCATACAAATTTTTCGAAATTATATGAGTAGTATACATGCCACTTGGGCATGGGAAAATAAATATGCAAATTAGGCCAATGACTTGGCGTTTACTTTGTTGTTGAGAGAAAAACAGGTATGCAAATTAGATGTCGTGATTGGCGTTTGCATAATTAGTTTCCGGAAAGTGTTTGTAAATAATATAGAAGGTCAACCAGATAATGCGGAACAAGTACATAGTGCAATGACCTAAACAAGTGTGTAGTATTTCTACCGGTTGCATGATTAGTTTCCGGAAGTAGTATACATGTCACTTGGGCGTGGGAAAATATTTATGCAAATGAGGTATTATCCCAAGTTCAATGACCTTAACCGGCATACCGGCATCGTGATACCGGCATAATTAATTTCCGGAAAACACTTTTGTAAATAATAGACAAGGTCAACTAGATAATGTACAACAAGTAAGTGCAATGATCTTGTTGTGATAATATAGTAAACTTGTTATTTGTATTTTAGTTTAAAGTAATTTTAAATGAAAAAAGAGGAAGAGTGTGGTAGAGTAGACTGTGTCAACTCTGGGATACCCGCATGACCGTAACATATACATTATATCATGCGGTTATTTACTTTTGGCAAAATTTAAAATATTCAGCTTTATTAGGTGTAGAGTAATGCTTATATAAAAGAAGGAGTTGTATGGCAGCTACTCGAACCCTTTGGAGTAGACCAACCAAATTTTGCAGTAACTTTGGCCATTACACTAAACTATATTTGGCAAAATTTCAGACACCCACCTTCATTTGCTGTAGTGAAATCCTCATATAAAAGAAGGAGTTGTATGGCAGCTACTCGAACCCTCTGCAGTAGACCAACCAAACTTTGCAGTAACTTTGGTCATTACACTAAACTATTTTTTGCAAAATTTCAGACACCCAGCTTCATCAGGTGTAGTGTAAAGCTCATATAAAAGAAGGAGTTGTATGGCAGCTACTCGAACCCTCTGTAGTAGACCAACCAAATTTTGCAGAAACTTTGGCCATAAAACTAAACAACTTTTGGCAAAATTTCAGACACGCAGCTGCAATAGGTACAGAGAAATACTCATATGTAAAAAGAAGTTGTATGGCAGCTACCCGAATTCATGAACCAAAATGGCTGGATTTACATAGCGATTCCGGTTTTTGCATAAAAACGAATTTGTGAAAATTTCATAATCCTAGCTCCTTTATTTTTTGAATTATCGTGATGACGGACGGACGGACGGACATACATCGCTAAATCGATTTATTTTTTGATTCTGATCCGATCCATACACTTGAGTCTATATCTACCTCCCCTTCTTCTCTGCGTTACAAACGTAATGGCAAATTTATTATACCCTTTGACTATATAGTCATACGGGTATAATAATTGGAGGTGTGTTATTAGTATCGTGATACCGGCAGTATTAATTTTCCGCAAAACACTTTTGTAAATAATAGACAAGGTCAACTAGATAATGTACAACAAGTAAGTGCAATGATCTTGTTGTGATAGTATAGTAACATAGATTATTGTAAATAATAAAAGTTTAATTTAGTTTTCACGATCAACCAGTTATTGTAACAAATAAAATGCAGATATTCAACTTGTTATTTGTTTTTTAGTTTAAAGTAATTTTAAATGAAAAATAATTGGAGGTGTGTTATTAGGTGTGTTATACTCTGCAAAAAATTAATAAATATTTTGTAAAAATAAAACAAATAAGTTAAGTTTCATATAATATCATTTTTATTATTTGGGGGAGGTACAATAGTAAGGAAAAAAAGTGATTTATGGTTAACTGAAATATATTTTGAAAAATTTGTCCGTGTAAATTACTTTGTATAATATGCGGTAGAAAATGAAAGTAGTTTAAAATAGACTTATTCTATTTATTTTTTAGTATTTATATATGCGTTAGATGGAATTTCAAACAAACTTTTTTAAACAACTATGTAAATTAAAATTTTTATGCTATTGTAAATTACTTTGTATGATGCAAAAAAAATTAAAAAGGACTTGTAAAAATAAAAACAAATAAAATAAGTTTCATATAATATCATTTTTATTTATCCAAGAATTGTGATCTTTATCAAAACCTAACCACCTAACAAAAACCTGATTTCCTTTTCTTTTCAATATTTTTTCAACAAGAAAAGTGTCAGGATTTTTGACTCGAGTAAGTTCAGGCTCATAAAAAGAACCTGAAATCGGAGTTTTTGTATATAATCAAATAAATTGTAAGTAATTGGGTCTGTACGTTTTACTTCTTTAATTGTAAATATTTCTGTTGACCAGTTTGGCTGATAACCTTTTGAAAAACAAAAAATTTGTAAAATTTTAGAAAAAATAAAATATAATAATAAAAATTAACCATAATTTTTTTATTTTATAATTTAAGAAGTTTTCACAGGGGGATTTTTTTTACTTTACAGATTTTTTTTTTTTTTAAATTTACAGTTTCAAAAAATAATAGAAAACTTTTACAGATTTTTTTAAAATCTTTTTTCTCTTTTTATAAAACCGAAAGGTACAGGAGAATAATTTTCATTAAATTGTGTTTTTATTGTGTTGTGTGTTTATTTTTATTTTCAGGTACAGTGATAACTTGGTGTTCTGCTGTTCTTCTAAAATTTTTTGATAAAATGCATACACCATCCTTGTCATTAGTTAAAATCATTTCCTTTAATTTTTTCAAAATATTATTATTTTTGAAGAATTGTAATGTAGTCTTATTCCTTTTACTTTACAAACAGCCGATTCAGTTTGAGTTTTGGTAGAAAATATCTTATAGCTATAATTTTTAGGTCCTCCACTTACAAATTCTGTAATGTAGCTTCCAACTCCAAAAGACTCAAGCTCATCTGTCATATCTCCAATAAAGTTTCCCGTAGGAGGTTCATACTCGCCATCTTTTGAAATATATATTACCGAGTCTGTATCGTAATATAAAACACGTTCTTCTAATTTTTCAAGAAAACTATATAATTTTAGTCGAGCTTGTGCTGTTGTATAACAAGCTATACATACGTTGACAATAAAAAGCGAATCTACATCCTCATTTTTTGTATTTCCAATTTACCAAAAGTGTTTCTACAGGTCAAACAACTACAGGTTAAACAAAGTGTGAACATTAATTTATTATTTTGTTTTACGAGAAGAACTGGATGAAACAAATCATATGGTGGAAGAATGTCACACTTAATTAATCCTTCGATTTTGTTCAAAACAAGTTTGGAGCATTTTTCGTGTCCAACAAAAACTCTGGATGTCCTATTGGGAATTTACCATATTTGCACACAAAGGGATATAACGAGCAAATATCAATATATTTTATTTTTTCTCCTTCTTTAGCTTTATAGTGTAAAACTGTATTTCCTGTTCATCCTCCATAAAATGCATCCCTAGGATTTAAAGGAATATTCCTTAAAAGTGGATGACTTAATAAATATGAAATATCTTCTTTTTCATTTATTTGTTGTCGAAAATCACATTCCCACATTTCAATTACCTCATATCCAGATGATTTTAGTCGCTCTGATTTTGCTACAGTAGATTCAAATCTAGCATCCGTTGTATCAAATTCAGTTTTACTTATCGGCTCGTTACGCCTATAACGAAAACATTTTGGGTGACCATGATAGTAGCATCCATGAAATTCTAAAATTTGTTTTGTTTCCAAACACAACCCATCTACTTTTAATCCATTTACAATTGCTTCTCGCTGTTTACCAGCGTGATGAATATTGATGCATCTCTGATCTTCTTCCCAAATAAACCATTGAAGAGCTATTTTTGATTGTATATCTGTAAGTCTATAGCCATTTTTTGGTATTAAGCCAATTATCTCTGGTTTTAAAAAATTTCTACGGAAAACTAAATTGCATGCTGATGCTAAAGTTACGCCTTCGATAAAAGGGCACACATTGCTTTCTTTTAACATAAGATTCCTAAATTTTATACAAGCTTCCGCTAAAATATATACATCATTTTTACAGTAATATTCCAGCTCGATTTGCATATTAAATTCAGTATATTCATTTTATTCATACCAAGCGATAAATTCTCTACGATCATTTTCTGTCATTGGGTCGATACCATAATAGTGTTTTAATGGCAATGGTCCAATGTAATTAACATTTTCTCTAGTATTGAATAAATGTGGAAAATGACCTTTTTTTATATTAACAGATAATTCAAAAGCTTTCGGAAGTTTAGCCAGCGCAATTGGCAAATAATTTAACGAATCTAAGAACATTATGTTATTTATTTCCATTTGAATAATTTTTGTTCCTCTCATGATTAATTTGGGTTGTATATTACTTTTAATCAATAGTACATTTAAAATGAATTGATGATCAAAACTTTCTCCATTATGAGCCAAAACCGTAACTTTCTTAAAGTTTTTTGCTAATCCAAAAATATAATTAACAAAACCATGAAATTACATTTGTTTTTAAAACTTTTGTCCTATAACCACATAACTTTCTTAAAGTCTCCTATAACCACATTTTAAGCAAAAATACAACTTAGATTCATTTATGCAACGATTGCATCTTGTAGAAGGAACACACAGATTTGGTTCGTGTAATTTAACATCTTGTTTTTGCTTTTGGTATATTGTTGTTTCTTGCATTGTTTCTAAATCATAAAATATAAAAAGAAAATCGTCGAGAACTGGTTTTCTTGTATCAATACTAATGTAACAATAATGATTTCTTTCTACAAATTTTTTACACTGTTTGCAAAAACACAGTATAACATTTGTGTAAGCCACGCTTAACTGAATATAATTTGAAGCATTTCAGACATATATGAACTTCTTAGAATGTTTTCTAAAGCAGTTTTCTCCTCTGAAAAATCGTTTACATGTAATACACGAAATATTTGTAGGTATTATATCACATGCGGGAGATTGCTGGCAATAAATATAACTACCACCACATTTATGATAGTTTTTATTGCTGTATCCCACATTGCATTTTTCACAATAATAATTTATACAAAAAACTGATGTAAGCGAGGTAATTAGGTTGTAATGGTTATCGTGATAATAGAGATTAATTCTCTTTCCACCGTTTCTTCCCTTAAATATAATATTTTTCTTGTCGCCATAAATGTAGACTACAATGTTGTACTCATCTCCGAAATGATTCTGTATTTTTTGTAATTCTGGAATTCCCGCACTACTTGTTCTATCTCATTGTGTTTTCTGCACTAGCTCGTATGCTAAAATCGTTTGCAATTTGTTAATGTCTTGTCTTATTTTTTTATAATTGACGTCTTTGTCGACGAAAGCTTTTCCAACTACTATTGCACGATACAGACAAAGATTGTCTTTATTTTTAATACTCACAACTCCTGTTCATTTCATGCACTCTTCTTTGAATGTAAAATAGTTTTTCTTTCGACCATTTCCTGTGGGTACATTCACTATGGTAGTAGTAAGTTCAAACGAATCAGTGTCCAATCCCTCAGAATTACTCTGAAAAATTTTATAAATTAACTCCCA
This sequence comes from Dolichopus griseipennis, assembly GCA_963082915.1. Taxonomy (NCBI): domain Eukaryota; kingdom Metazoa; phylum Arthropoda; class Insecta; order Diptera; family Dolichopodidae; genus Dolichopus; species Dolichopus griseipennis. Next base: position 127,123,097 of record OY720441.1, on the reverse strand, counting down.
TATATCTTCAACCTTGAGGGTGCTTGCTGGTTTGTAGCTCATCCAACCCGGTGTTCGTTCTTGAAAATTATTCCCAAAAAATGTTATTCCAACAAGGTCGGTTGGATTAACGTTCTCAAGCGAGTATTCTACAATTTCGTTTATTGCATCTTTAAACCACGAAAGCATATCTTCGTTGCTTTGAGTCGATTTAATTTTAAAAGTCATTTTACGCGATAATATTTTAAAGCGATGAGCATACTGGTTTCTTTCATTTACTATTTCGAATTTTGGATCTTCATCAATAAATTTTTTTAAATAAATCTTTTTGGCCATTCTAACTTAACAATTTAAAATTACTTTATTCTTTGAACAAAGCCGTAAGGGTTACTCCATATTTATAGTGCAAAAAAAAAATAAACATTTATTTTCAACCGGGTCAATTTTTTAAAAACAATTTAATTTTTTTTTATTATAAAAGAATTCTTTACATTTTTTTTTTATAACAATTAAATTTAATAATTTATTCACACATTAAGGTGCAGCAAATATTAATTAAATATCAAAAACCTTGTGTCATATAAAAATAAAAAGAAAATATTTGTCAATTCTTGTCTTAATAATTTGTTTAAATGTTGATTGTAATAATGTGTTAATTAAATAGACAAAGAATTATATATTATTTATTTGAGGCTGTTGAATAATCTTTTTAAATTGTATTTTATATTACATTCTAATAAGAATTATTTTTGTGTTAAAGTTTCCAGAGAGTGTTTCATAAACTATTTTTTTTTTTTATAGTCACGGTTATTTTAATTTTTTTGTTTTTTTTAGAAAGATTATTTTAATCATAATGTTTACTAGAAAATATCTTATTAGATTATTGAAAACACTATAATGTATATCGTTATAATTACAAATAAATCTGATTGGATTAAAAGAATTTAATTTTAATGTTAAAAAAAATGGCGGGTAGGGTAACCGAAACTTATGTCTTAATATTTTACAAAAGTATATAAACTCATGACAATTAACTTACTTTAATCAGTTTAGTACACTGAACAAACACTAAAAACAAAAACGTCCAATCAAAAAAAAAAAAAAAAATGGTAAGATTATGTTATTTATTTATTCTTAAATTATTTTTAATATTTTTAATCTTTATTAACTCAGGCAACTTTTAAGTATATATTTATTATACTTATTATATAAAAGTATTTAGTATTTATTATATAAAAGTATAATAAACATAGCAAAGGGTGAAAATGAACATGAAGAATACCTGAACATCGATACACTGGAAAAGGATAAATTATATAATGTCATCTGTTAGAAGTTTTTAGATACAAAAAGAGGTGACAGAGTACTTCTATGACAGTTGCGAGATCCAATTAATAAGAAAAAATATACAATTTTTATGCCAGAACGCTTCTCAAAGAAGGTGACTATTGAATCAGAACTAGAAGAATTAAATATGACTCGATTCAATTCAAAATTTTTGGGGCGTAACAAGGAAAGAATGAATATGGCTCTGATTGAGCTGATTCCAATATAAATGTAATCTGATATAAAAATTATTAAAATAAAAAGAAAAATAAAATTATGTAACATTAATTTTGTGCTTTTATTTAACAATTAAAACAAACAAAAAACTTTTTAGGTTTTTATTCTTCTTTAGGCATTTTTTCGTAACAATGTAGGTCCAAAGATTTTTTAATACTTTGCCATGTTTCATAGCAATGTAGGTCCATTGTTGAACGTTTTTTATAGGTTGCTGGTTCTGCTGACATGGACGTTTGTCCAGGTCTATCGTCTCACAAAATGTAAAATCACCTTTCAATTGAAAGACATCACATCTTTCAATAACAATTTAGAACTCCAGAAAAGAAAACTTGGAATTTTTTTTTAATGGTGTAATTTAAGGTAGTTGATTTTAGTGGTTCGGATTTTCCCGGGCGACGGCCGCCCATTGTACGTGCGCGCGACCGCCCTTTGTACGTGCGCGCGTGCGCCCTTTATACGAGCGCACGTGCGCAGTAGCGCCCGCGCGGCCCTGCTGGAACTCAAAAAGCCAAAAATCCGAAAATTTCGCTAGTTATAATTTTAATACAGTTGAATTAATATTCAGATCACGAATACATTATAAGCCCTTTTATTTTATCTGCTACAAAAACCTAGTCATCTGAAACAAACCTATCATTAATTTTGTTTTTTTTTTATAAAATGTTAAAATGTATTCGTGATCTGAATATTAATTCAACTGTATTAAAATTATAACTAGCGAAATTTTCGGATTTTTGGCTTTTTGATCTGATTATTAATTAAACTGTATTAAAATTACAACTAGCGAAATTTTCGGATTTTTGGCTTTTTGAGTTCCAGCAGGGCCGCGCTACCTTAATAACATAATCTTACCATTTTTTTTAACTTTAAAATTAAATTCTTTTAATCCAATCAGATTTATTTGTAATTATAACGATATACATTATAGTGTTTTCAATAATCTAATAAGATATTTTCTAGTAAACATTATGATTAAAATAATCTTTCTTGACTAAAAAAAAAACAAAAAAATTAAAATAAACGTGACTATAAAAAAAAAAAAATAGTTTATGAAACACTCTC
>OY720441.1:126819293-127120293 GCA_963082915.1 Dolichopus griseipennis | reverse complement strand
ATACTAAATCATTCAAAATACCATGTTCTTTAATTTTTGACACATTTTATATTTCTAAATCAACAATAAATATTACAAACTACTAAAATAATATATTAATTATAAAACAAACTAAAATTTGCTTTCACTTCCAATTATAAATTAAAATAAATTTTATATTAATTAAGTAAAACAGTACTTTCTTAATAAAATAAAAAGTAAATAAAAATTAAACGTAAAGATAATTTCACAGTTTTGTAATACTTCATTTTAAATAAAAAAAATTATATTATATAATATTCCACATTTTAAATTAATACTTATAAGATTAATTTCAGCCAATTAGTTTTTGTACTTTTTATAAAAAATTAAATTACTATTAAAAAATTATTATTAAAATTATTATAAAAAATTAAATAAAAAATTATATTTTAAGTAACGCAGTAAAATATTTTGCATCTTCTAGCGGAAGATATTTAAGTAAGCTTGCTATGTCATTAATCTTCTTTTGGTCAATATTAGTAGGTTTTAAGGTAAGAAGTTGAACATTGAACAAATTTGCTGGTGTAGGAAGAGTTTTTTTTGATGCATTCTTTTTTATGTTGATAAAGTTGTAGTTCAAATCAAAAAAAGATGTTTTATATTTTATTGTAAAAGGTTCATCGCTTTCATATAAGATAGTTTTTATTTTCGAAAAAGGAACTTTGCTAAAATCCACCTTTCCGGCAGGAACAGAAAATTTTTTGAAATCTTGATTTTGTATCATCTGAATTATTATTAAATTAACTTTTTTGGACTTCATCTGATTAAGTAATTTTAAAAGATGTAAAGGGCTATTAACTTCCAAGTTTTTCAAATTTTGGTCTATATAAGAATGAACACAATCTACCTCTTGAATAGCGGAATGACCCGGTTCAGAAAATTTTTGTATAACTGTTAGAATTGTAGGATGACTTGTAATAAAAAGTTTAATTGCGGTAGAATTGATTTTGTTTCTATTCTGAGGTACACAAGAGTCACTCCAAAGTGTGATTCTTGTTGTTTGTGGAAAATCCTGCATAACTCTACTTAAAATCTTTATTAAAGCACTGCAAATATCATTTCCTGATCGTCCGCTATGCATTTCAGTCCATAATGCGCAATATGTTATATTAGCGCCATCTCTAACTAAAATTGTTGCTGTCAAATTATAGACATTCAATTTCCTTTTGTAGTAAAAACAAGATGCATTTCCTTTTGGTAATGCAAAAACACTTTGAAGGTCATAACACAATATAATATGATGTGGATCTATATTGCTTTTGTCAACACTTTTCTCAGCTCTACTTCCATTTTTTTCTTTAATATGATCTTCCTGTTTTTTTTTCCTTCAGCTGTATTAATTTGATTGTTATTAAACAGAAAACATTTATCGCACAATTCTTTTTTCGGTTTGTGGAATGAAAAATTAAATTCGGTGTTAAATATTTTTCTGTATATTCCTATTTTGACAGGTTCGCTATATTTCTCAACATATAACTGATACATCTTTTGGATATTCAAATCAGTTTCAAGATACTTTTTTTCAGAAGACGAGCGACAATAGTGGGAGTTTACTGTTTGGAAACTTTGGACGTGTTCCCTTATTTCATCAAGCTTAACCTCATCAGTTGCCTTTTTTATATATTTTCCCCTTTTCATCGATATTGGAGTTCCAGTTTGGTCATGTACAAGTTTGTCGAAACAATAATAAATTCTCTTCTTGTCGACATTTAAAGTATTTAAAAAAAACAGTCGACAGACCCGATGAATTATCTCTCCTATTTGTAAATAATATCGAAATGTGTATTGTTTTTTATCCGAGTTTATATTTCGACGTCTTTTCACATCCATTTTTTTTACAAATTTAAAGTAAAATTTATGTTTATCGTCATCTTTTAATTTCCAAAAATTTGTAAATATTTCCAATCTATCCTCTTCGGTAAAATTTTTACTACATAAAAGAAAACATGTCTGCTTGCATGGGGTTGCACAGATCTAGCAAGTATTTTTTTATTACTTTTATTTAGATATTCTCGATCAAATTCTCGCAGTTGCTTTTTTATACTCCGCTTCCATAATTCTGGTTTAGATTTTCGTTTTCTTACTAGCTTTGGAGTATTAATGATATTATCTGAATCTGAAAATTATGCTATTTATTTAAAAGAAAATTAGTGTGATAGAAATTTTACCATAAAAACTTGAAGATGATGGTAAATTAATTTGCACATTATCAACTATTTTAGGTGGATAATTTTCCTTTGAAATTATTGTGGAATCAGAATTTGAATCTATTTTGAATTAAACGAAAATTATAGTAAAGTAAATTATGGCCATAAAGTTATTTTAATAATAAGAAAAATATATCTACTACCGAAACTTAGAATTTTCTTTCTTGTGCCAACTACGTCTTTATCTGGATTATAAGTCGGATCATAACACGAAACATCGCCTTTCATTTAAAATTGAAATTAATATTAAAGCAATAAATTCCAACACAATAAAATTTAACTTACTTGAAAAATCTGTGTCGGTACTTTGTTCCGGAGTAGGTGATAAAAATGTGTTTTGAATTCTAAAAAATATTTATTTATATTTTAATTAAAAAAAAATAAAATAATACAAACTCAAGAATATTTTCCGACATAAACGGAATAGGAGAACTCATTTTACATAATATTACAATATATTGTGTATCGTACCACCAACTGATTACAACTAAACAAAAAAATATTTGATCCATTCGATCTCTATTATAGTTCATGTAAATACTTTCACAAATCCACATTAATACATATTGTGTATCGTATCACCAACTGATTCCAACTAAACAAACAATATTCGATCTCTAGTATTGTACATGTAAATACTTTCACAAATACACATAAATTAAACTGACATTAAAAACAAATATTTGTTTTGTTACACGTGTATTGCAAAAATTGATGTTCAATAGCATTACAATAGTTATGGATCAAAATGAATAAAATAAAAATTTATAACTTTGTGATCCACGTGCATTATATAATGACGTGGATCAAATAAGAAAATATCATTTTAGTGCGAAAAATTTCATATATTTTCTGATCCAAAGGCAAAAAATTTGGATATGGATCAAATTTGCATAAAAAATTATAAAAACAGTGGATGTGGATCAAAGTTAAGTCTTCATAACTCAAAAAGTATTCAGGTTAGAAGAAAACGGACAACACAGAAAGAAAGAGCATCCCAAAAAACCCCAAAAAGTGCTTTTAGGTCAAAAATGTCAAAAAGTCGTTTGGATCAAAGAAGCATGCAGCCGACGAAATATTTTCTTTTTATTTTTATATGACACAAGGTTTTTGATATTTAATTAATATTTGCTGCACCTTCACGTGTGAATAAATTATTAAATTTAATTGTTATAAAAAAAAAATGTAAAGAATTTTAAAAAATTTACCCGGTTGAAAATAAATGTTTATTTTTTTTTTTGCACTATAAATATGGAGTAACCCTTACGGCTTTGTTCAAAGAATAAAGTAATTTTAAATTGTTAAGTTAGAATGGCCAAAAAGATTTTTTTAAAAAAATTTATTGATGAAGATCCAAAATTCGAAATAGTAAATGAAAGAAACCAGTATGCTCATCGCTTTAAAATATTATCGCGTAAAATGACTTTTAAAATTAAATCGACTCAAAGCAACGAAGATATGCTTTCGTGGTTTAAAGATGCAATAAACGAAATTGTAGAATACTCGCTTGAGAACGTTAATCCAACCGACCTTGTTGGAATAACATTTTTTGGGAATAATTTTCAAGAACGAACACCGGGTTGGATGAGCTACAAACCAGCAAGCACCCTCAAGGTTGAAGATATATGGGAGTTAATTTATAAAATTTTTCAGAGTAATTCTGAGGGATTGGACACTGATTCGTTTGAACTTACTACTACCATAGTGAATGTACCCACAGGAAATGGTCGAAAGAAAAACTATTTTACATTCAAAGAAGAGTGCATGAAACGAACAGGAGTTGTGAGTATTAAAAATAAAGACAATCTTTGTCTGTATCGTGCAATAGTAGTTGGAAAAGATTTCGTCGACAAAGACGTCAATTATAAAAAAATAAGACAAGACATTAACAAATTGCAAACGATTTTAGCATACGAGCTAGTGCAGAAAACACAATGAGATAGAACAAGTAGTGCGGGAATTCCAGAATTACAAAAAATACAGAATCATTTCGGAGATGAGTACAACATTGTAGTCTACATTTATGGCGACAAGAAAAATATTATATTTAAGGGAAGAAACGGTGGAAAGAGAATTAATCTCTATTATCACGATAACCATTACAACCTAATTACCTCGCTTACATCAGTTTTTTGTATAAATTATTATTGTGAAAAATGCAATGTGGGATACAGCAATAAAAACTATCATAAATGTGGTGGTAGTTATATTTATTGCCAGCAATCTCCCGCATGTGATATAATACCTACAAATATTTCGTGTATTACATGTAAACGATTTTTCAGAGGAGAAAACTGCTTTAGAAAACATTCTAAAAATATATGCTCAGAAGTTCATAAATGTCTGAAATGCTTCAAATTATATTCAGTTAAGCGTGGCTTACACAAATGTTATACTGTGTTTTTGCAAACAGTGTAAAAAATTTGTAGAAAGAAATCATTATTGTTACATTAGTATTGATACAAGAAAACCAGTTCTCGACGATTTTCTTTTTATATTTTATGATTTAGAAACAATGCAAGAAACAACAATATACCAAAAGCAAAAACAAGATGTTAAATTACACGAACCAAATCTGTGTGTTCCCTCTACAAGATGCAATCGTTGCATAAATGAATCTAAGTTGTATTTCTGCTTAAAATGTGGTTATAGTAGACTTTAAGAAAGTTATGTGGTTATAGGACAAAAGTTTTAAAAACAAATGTAATTTCATGGTTTTGTTAATTATATTTTTGGATTAGCAAAAAACTTTAAGAAAGTTACGGTTTTGGCTCATAATGGAGAAAGTTTTGATCATCAATTCATTTTAAATGAACTATTGATTAAAAGTAATTTACAACCCAAATTAATCATGAGAGGAACAAAAATTTTTCAAATGGAAATAAATAACATAATGTTCTTAGATTCGTTAAATTATTTGCCAATTGCACTGGCTAAACTTCCGAAAGCTTTTGATTATCTGTTAATATAAAAAAAAGTCATTTTCCACATTTATTCAATACTAGAGAAAATGCTAATTACATTGGACCATTGCCATTAAAACACTATTATGGTATCGACCCAATGACAGAAAATGATCGTAGAGAATTTATCGCTTGGTATCAATAAAATTTATTTTTTTTTTGTCTTGGGGTAAGGATGGTGGAAATCGTCGAAAGATACTGAGCGCAACCACAGTTATGTGTGACTTTAACACACTAAAAACACCCGCCCTGTTTTAAAATATTAAAACTAGTCTTAGAGACTAACCATTAATTTTGCGCTAACTTTTTATGATCTACTGGAATTGCAGACCTCCGTTAAGGTGATCTGAACTTATCGCTATTGGAGGGGCCTAGTTCTTTTAAGCCTTCTATTGACATTTGAAAATAGTAGAAGTTTTGACGCTTCTATGTTTATGTGACCTTCTAAGTGGGTCTTATGTTTTATGGCATATTTTTTTATTTCATCGCTAACAATAGGAATTCCTAGATCCCTATGTAAGTCGGAATTTCGTACGTACCAGGGAGCACTCAACATGTTACGTAGCACTTTGCTTTGAAATGTTTGAATTCTCTGAATATGTTTTCGTTTGGCACACCCCCAAAGTTGTACGCCGTACAACCAGATAGGCTTAATTATTTGGTTATATAACAGAATTTTGTACTCTATTGGCAATTTAGATTTTCGACCTAGGAGCCAATACATTTCTCTATATTTTTGTTCTAATTCTATTCTTTTCTTTTTGACATGTTCTTTCCATTTTAGCTTGACATCTAATGTCATTCCTAGGTATTTTGCCTTGTTTTCATGAGGAATATCTACCCCATTTAATTGTACGGCTCGGGGATTTTGAATAGGTTTATTTGTAAAATTTACTTGCACTGATTTCAGTTCATTTAGTTTAATTTTCCATCTTTTGGTCCAAAGATATAATTTATCACTTGCTTTTTGTAGTTTATTTGTAGCCTCGCCGACATTTGATCCTACTGCCATTATTGCAGTATCGTCAGCAAAAGTCGTTACAGTTATTTCTTGAAATTGGGGCAAGTCACTAGTATACAGCAAGTATAATATTGGACCCAAGATACTTCCTTGAGGCACACCCGCTTTAATTTCTCTCAGTGTAGAGTACTCTTCATCCTGTTTAATTCTAAACAGTCTATCAGTTAAGTATGATGAGAGTATATCTACATATTTTTTAGGTAATAGTTGCCGCGACTTATAAATTAAGCCTTCGTGCCAAACTTTGTCAAATGCTTGTGCTACGTCTAGAAATATTGTAGAGCATATTTGTTTTTCTTCTAGAGCTTTCTCAATTATATCAGTAATTCTATGTACTTGGTCAACAGTAGAGTGTTTTTCTCTAAAACCAAATTGATAGTTTGGAATTGGTTTTCTATTTTCTATTATAGGTTTCAACCTTTTTAATAACAGTTTCTCAAAGAGTTTTGACATAATTGGTAACAGAGAGATAGGTCTATAAGACTTTGTTTCGTTTGGAGGCTTTCCTGGCTTAAGTATCATAATTATTTCTGCCACCTTCCAAACATAGTTAGGTACATAATTTAACCTTAACATAGCATTCATTATATATGTTAACATTGTTATCCCTTTTTTCGTGAGTTGTTTTAGAATGTCTGAAGTAATTAGATCGAAACCTGGTGCTTTTTTTGACTTCAGAGCTTTAATTTCTTCAACCATTTCTATATGAGTAATTAGTTCAATGTCATTTTCTTCTCTTCTGAAATCATTTTCAATGTAGAGGTCTGACTCTATTTCATTGGGCCGAAAAATTTCTTGCAGGTGATCTGCGAATATTTCGGCTTTTTGTTTATTATTTTTTGCCCATTTACCATCCATTTTCCGAATTGGTGGGACTGGCATTACAGGTTTTTTCAAACTCTTTGTTGCTTTCCACAAAGAGTAATTTCTTTCTTTTTTAGCTGATAAATTCTCAACATATTTTTCATATGATTTGTTTTTTATTTCAAGAATTCTTCTTTTAAGATTTTGCGTTATTCTATTCAACACAGTTTTATCAGCTGGGTCACGTGTTTCATGCCATCTTCGTCTAGCTCTTCTCTTTAGTTTAATCGCATTTAATATATCTCTAGGATAATTAGGTCCTGCTGTCATGTATTTAAATTCTTTTGTATTATTCCATGCAGCATTTTGGACAATTTTATTAAGATTTTCAATTGCTAAATCTATTTCATCTTTAGTTGTTATTTTAATCCTTAAATTTATATTATTTTCTACCTCTTGTTTAAAGTTGAACCAATTTGTTGATTTATTAACAAGTGTAGGCTTATTTTATTTCTTAACAATTTTTTCATGCAGGTTTAGTACGACAGCCGAATGGTCTGAGTCTAAATCCTCATTATTTTCTAAGCTAATAAAATTTGGAGATATTTTTTTTGTTATGAAGAAATCCAGTAGATCAGGAGTTTTTTTTGTATCAGTAGGCCTATAAGTTGGTTCGCCTGTCGAATGAAAATAGCAACCGCACTCTCTAATAGCTTTCCTTAGCTCTCTTCCTCTTGTTGAGGTAAGTCTTGAACCCCAATCGGTATGTTTGGCATTGTAGTCACCTCCTAGGATGAACCTATCCCCAAGTCGGATCAAGAGGTCTTTAAGGATCATATTCTTTAAATTGTAATTAGGAGGGCAATATAAAGCCCCAATATTTAAATCCTGTTTAAGGGATTTAACACGTATTACTGAAAGTTGAAATTCATCAGTTTCTATTTTACACTCTTCGTGATGTAGTAAAGAGTTTTTCACAAAAATTGCACTACCTCCTTGCGGTTTATTACTAGGGTGTGTCGCATTGTAACATGTGAAACCTATTATTTTTAGTTTTGACTGTCTTGTCATATGAGTTTCTGATAGGAGACACACATCAATGTTTTTGGTTTTTAGAAATAGCTCTAATGCTAGTTTTTTATTTAGTACGCCGTTTGCGTTCCATGTAGCAATACTAATTTTATTTTGGGCCATTATTTAGAAATTTTCTCGGAGTACCACTATAGCTTTTGCTAGAATGGTTTTCTAAATTAGTTATTCTTTTACAGATATCATTCATTGAATTTAACAAATTTTGCATCATCTGCATTAAAATGTTATTATCAGCTTTAGTGTTAGGTTTATGAATGCTTTTTGTACTAGTACTTATATTCCTAACGTTAGTGCGTTTTATTATTTTTTCAGCTGATTTTTCTAATGCTACATTGTTCTGTTTTGTTGCATTAATAGGTTCTTTTGCTCTATTTTGTGATACTTGGGCATACGATAAACCGTCGATGACCCTGCTAGGATTTAAGTTTCTAGATTTAGGGTTAGGTGAATTCGACGCACCTTCTTTGGTATGTTTTGGATTATTTTTTTTTTCTCTTATGTAATGCTTTTGCAACTACGCACCCCCTATAGTTTGCAGGGTGTGCCTCAAGGCAGTTAGCACACTTCGGCGTAACCTTTTTGTCTTTGTCACAATTCGTTGATAGATGTGACCCTGCACATTTTACACATTTAGCTAGACGCTGGCAAAATTTTTGTGTGTGACCATATCTTTGACATTTTTTACACTAAGGAATCAGATTTGTTTTTTTCAGAGCTTCAATTTTCACTCTCATATGCTGAATAAACTCTATTTTATAAATTTTATCAATGTCCTCAGTATTTTCAAAAGTTAACATAAAAAGAGGTAGTTTAACTATAGTTTCTTCCTCTTTCTTTTTAATTTTTTTTCTTTTGTTTACAACTTCAATGATTTTAAAATCCTTACATTTAAGCTCTGGCTTTATATCTTCAGGATCGCATGAAGGATGCAAGTTCCTAGCCATAACTTTAATTGGCCTGGTCAACTTGTTTTCATAAGTATGCCATTCTAAATTAGCTTCATTTATAATCTTTGTTAGTTCTCTGTATTCCCCTTCTTTTTCAACATTAATCTTCAGTTGATGGTTATTCATCATATTTATTTTATAGTTAATTTGTACATCTTTCAGTATTTTATTAACTTTGGGGTATTCTACAACATTACTTAAGATAACCGGAGGAGGTTTGTTTTTTCTTGTAATGATGGGTTTATCAATTGAAATTTTTGGTTTAATCACCTTTAATTTTTCTACACTATTTTCTTTGTATATTTCCGGTGAGTGCTCCGCTTTTCTTTTTTTCCCTGTACGTTTAACAATCCACTCGGTTTCCCGAGTTAGTTCTTCTTGGCTTTGGCTCATAATGGAGAAAGTTTTGATCATCAATTCATTTTAAATGAACTATTGATTAAAAGTAATTTACAACCCAAATTAATCATGAGAGGAACAAAAATTATTCAAATGGAAATAAATAACATAATGTTCTTAGATTTATTAAATTATTTGCCAATTGCACTGGCTAAACTTCCGAAAGCTTTTGATTATCTGTTAATATAAAAAAAGGTCATTTTCCACATTTATTCAATACTAGAGAAAATGCTAATTACATTGGACCATTGCCATTAAAACACTATTATGGTATCGACCCAATGACAGAAAATGATCGTAGAGAATTTATCGCTTGGTATGAATAAAATGAACATACTGGATTTAATATGCAAATCGAGCTGGAAGATTACAATCGTTGCATAAATGAATCTAAGTTGTATTTTTGCTTAGAATGTGGTTATAGGACAAAAGTTTTAAAAACAAATGTAATTTCATGGTTTTGTTAATTATATTTTTGGATTAGCAAAAAACTTTAAGAAAGTTATGGTTTTGGCTCATAATGGAGAAAGTGTTGATCATCAATTCATTTTAAATGAACTATTGATTAAAAGTAATTTACAACCCAAATTAATCATGAGAGGAACAAAAATTATTCAAATGGAAATAAATAACATAATGTTCTTAGATTCGTTAAATTATTTGCCAATTGCGCTGGCTAAACTTCCGAAAGCTTTTGAATTATCTGTTAATATAAAAAAAGGTCATTTTCCACATTTATTCAATACTAGAGAAAATGCTAATTACATTGGACTATTGCCATTAAAACACTATTATGGTATCGACCCAATGACAGAAAATGATCGTAGAGAATTTATCGCTTGGTATGAATAAAATGAATATACTGAATTTAATATGCAAATCGAGCTGGAAGATTACTGTAAAAATGATGTATATATTTTAGCGGAAGCTTGTATAAAATTTAGGAATCTTATGTTAAAAGAAAGCAATGTGTGTCCTTTTATCGAAGGCGTAACTTTAGCATCAGCATGCAATTTAGTTTTCCGTAGAAATTTTTTAAAACCAGAGATAATTGGCTTAATACCAAAAAATGGCTATAGACTTACAGATATACAATCAAAAATAGCTCTTCAATGGTTTATTTGGGAAGAAGATCAGAGATGCATCAATATTCATCACGCTGGTAAACAGCGAGAAGCAATTGTAAATGGATTAAAAGTAGATGGGTTGTGTTTGGAAACAAAACAAATTTTGAATTTCATGGATGCTACTATCATGGTCACCCAAAATGTTTTCGTTATAGGCGTAACGAGCCGATAAGTAAAACTGAATTTGATACAACGGATGCTAGATTTGAATCTACTGTAGCAAAATCAGAGCAACTAAAATCATATGGATATGAGGTAATTGAAATGTGGGAATGTGATTTTCGACAACAAATAAATGAAAAAGAAGATATTTCATATTTATTAAGTCATCCACTTTTAAGGAATATTCCTTTAAATCCTAGGGATGCATTTTATGGAGGATGAACAGGAAATACAGTTTTACACTATAAAGCTAAAGAAGGAGAAAAAATAAAATATATTGATATTTGCTCGTTATATCCCTTTGTGTGCAAATATGGTAAATTCCCAATAGGACATCCAGAAGTTTTTGTTGGACACGAAAAATGCTCCGAACTTGTTTTGAAAAAAATCGAAGGATTAATTAAGTGTGACATTCTTCCACCATATGATTTGTTTCATCCAGTTCTTCCCGTAAAACAAAATAATAAATTGTGAACTTTGTTTAACCTGTAGTTGTTTGACCTGTAGAAACACTTTTGGTAAATTGGAAATACAAAAAATGAGGATGTAGATTCGCTTTTTATTGTCAACGTATGTATAGCTTGTTATACAACAGCACAAGCTCGACTAAAATTATATAGTTTTCTTGAAAAATTAGAAGAACGTGTTTTATATTACGATACAGACTCGGTAATATATATTTCAAAAGATGGCGAGTATGAACCTCCTACGGGAAACTTTATTGGAGATATGACAGATGAGCTTGAGTCTTTTGGAGTTGGAAGCTACATTACAGAATTTGTAAGTGGAGGACCTAAAAATTATAGCTATAAGATATTTTCTACCAAAACTCAAACTGAATCGGCTGTTTGTAAAGTAAAAGGAATAAGACTAAATTACGATTCTTCAAAAATAATAATATTTTGAAAAAATTAAAGGAAATGATTTTAACTAATGACAAGGATGGTGTATGCATTTTATCAAAAAGTTTTAGAAGAACAGCAGAACACCAAGTTATCACTGTACCTGAAAATAAAAATAAACACACATACAAAAATAAAAGCTGAAAAAAGAAAATTTAATGAAAATTATTCTCCTGTACCTTTCGGTTTTATAAAAAGAGAAAAAAGATTTTAAAAAAATCTGTAAAAGTTTTCTATTATTTTTTGAAACTGTAAATTTAAAACCCTGTAAATTTAAAAAAAAAAAAAATCTGTAAAGTAAAAAAAATCCCCCTGTAAAAACCTCTTAAATTATAAAATAAAAAAATGATGGTTAATTTTTATTATTATATTTTATTTTTTCTAAAATTTTACAAATTTTTTGTTTTTCAAAAAGTTATCAGCCAAACTGGTCAACAGAAATATTTACAATTAAAGAAGTAAAACGTACAGACCCAATTACTTACAATTTATTTGATTATATACAAAAACTCCGATTTCAGGCTCTTTTTATGAGCCTGAACTTACTCGAGTCAAAAATCCTGACACTTTTCTTGTTGAAAAAATATTGAAAAGAAAAGGAAATCAGGTTTTGTTAGGTGGTTAAGTTTTGATAAAGATCACAATTCTTGGATAAATAAAAATGATATTATATGAAACTTAATTTATTTGTTTTTATTTTTACAAGTCTTTTTTAATATTTTTTGCATCATACAAAGTAATTTACAATAGCATAAAAATTTTAATTTACATAGTTGTTTAAAAAAGTTTGTTTGAAATTCCATCTAACGCATATATTAATACTAAAAAATAAATAGAATAAGTCTATTTTAAACTACTTTCATTTTCTACAGCATATTATACAAAGTAATTTACACGGACAAATTTTTCAAAATATATTTCAGTTAACCATAAATCACTTTTTTTCCTTACTATTGTACCTCCCCCAAATAATAAAAGTGATATTATTTGAAACTTAACTTATTTGTTTTATTTTTACAAAATATTTATTAATTTTTTGCAGAGTATAACACACCTAATAACACACCTCCAATTATTTTTCATTTAAAATTACTTTAAACTAAAAAACAAATAACAAGTTGAATATCTGCATTTTATTTGTTATAATAACTGGTTGATCGTGAAAACTAAATTAAACTTTTATTATTTACAATAATCTATGTTACTATACTATCACAACAAGATCATTGCACTTACTTGTTGTACATTATCTAGTTGACCTTGTCTATTATTTACAAAAGTGTTTTGCGGAAAATTAATTATGCCGGTATCACGATACTAATAACACACCTCCAATTATTATACCCGTATGACTATATAGTCAAAGGGTATAATAAATTTGCCATTACGTTTGTAACGCAGAGAAGGAGGGGAGGTAGATATAGACTCAAGTGTATGGATCGGATCAGAATCAAAAAATAAATCGATTTAGCGATGTATGTCCGTCTGTCCGTCATCACGATAAGTTTTTGAGTTATCGTGATGACGGACAGGAGGAGCTAGGATTATGAAATTTTCACAAATTCGTTTTTATGCAAAAACCGGAATCGCTATCTAAATCCAGCCATTTTGGTTCATGGGTTCGGGTAGCTGCCATACAACTCCTTCTTTTATATGAGCTTTACACTACACCTGATGAAGCTGGGTGTCTAAAATTTTGCAAAAAATAGTTTAGTGTAAAGGCCAAAGTTACTGCAAAGTTTGGTTGGTCTACTGCAGAGGGTTCGAGTAGCTGCCATACAACTCCTTTTTTTATTTGAGGATTTCACTACAGCAAATGAAGGTGGGTGTCTGAAATTTTGCCAAATATAGTTTAGTGTAATGGCCAAAGTTACTGCAAAATTTGGTTGGTCTACTCCAAAGGGTTCGAGTAGCTGCCATACAACTCCTTCTTTTATATAAGCATTACTCTACACCTAATAAAGCTGAATATTTTAAATTTTGCCAAAAGTAAATAACCGCATGATATAATGTATATGTTACGGTCATGCGGGTATCCCAGAGTTGGCACAGTCTACTCTACCACACTCTTCCTCTTTTTTCATTTAAAATTACTTTAAACTAAAATACAAATAACAACTTTACTATACTATCACAACAAGATCATTGCACTTACTTGTTGTACATTATCTAGTTGACCTTGTCTATTATTTACAAAAGTGTTTTCCCGGAAATTAATTATGCCGGTATCACGATGCCGGTATGCCGGTTAAGGTCATTGAACTTGGGATAATACCTCATTTGCATAAATATTTTCCCACGCCCAAGTGACATGTATACTACTTCCGGAAACTAATCATGCAACCGGTAGAAATACTACACACCTGTTTAGGTCATTGCACTATCTACTTGTTCCACATTATCTAGTTGACCTTCTATATTATTTAGAAACACTTTCCGGAAACTAATTATGCAAACGCCAATCACGACATCTAATTTGCATACCTGTTTTTACACTACAACATTCCTTAAAAAAGCTCTCAACAACAAAGTAAACGCCAAGTCATTGGCCTAATTTGCATAATTATTTTCCCATGCCCAAGTGGCATGTATACTACTTATATGAATATTTTCAAAATTAATAACTAAATAGAAACCAAATATCAAAACAAACAAAATGTAGCTAAATTATTAATCGCTTCATGGTGTAGTGGTTAGGACATGGGACTTGTAGTAAAAATGTCTCGGTTCGAATCCAGGCTAGGGAAAATTTTTTTTTTATTTTTATATTCATTGTTTGTTATCTATTTTCTTTTTAATAAAATATATGTATTTATTTTATGTATGAAAAATTTTATTTAACAGAAGAAATAATTGTTTAACAAAATTAATATCTAATTACAAGAAAAAAAACCATTTTTACATTTGCCCCGTTTTTGCGTTTACATTTACCTCAAAACGAAATTTAAGCGTGGTAAAATTTAAAGTTTTTGTTAAGGCTGGGGCAAAATTTTTTTATACCCGTATGACTATATAGTCAAAGGGTATAATAAATTTGCCATTACGTTTGTAACGCAGAGAAGGAGGGGGGGGGGGGGGGGGGTAGATATAGACTCAAGTGTATGGATCGGATCAGAATCGAAAAAAAAATCGATTTAGCTATGTAAGTCCGTCCGTCTGTCCGTCCGTCTGTCCGTCCGTTCGCACGATAACTCAAAAACTAAAGGAGCTAGGATCTTGAAAATTTTGCAAATTCGTTTTTTTGCGATAGCCGTCATCGCTATTTAAATTCAGACATTTTGGTCCATGGGTTCGGGTGGCTGTCATACAACTTCTTTTTTTATATGAGTATTTCTCTGTACCTATTACAGCTACGTTTCTGAAATTTTGGTAAAAGTAGTTTAGGTTTATGGCCAAAGTTTCTGCAAAGTTTGGTTGGTCTAGGGCAGTGGGTTCGAGGAGCTGCCATACAACTTCTTATTTTATATGAGCATTAATCCCCACCTAATGAAGCTGGGTATCTGAAATTTTGCTAAAAATAGTTTAGTGTAATGGCCAAAGTTTCTGCAAAATTTGGTTGGTCTACTGTAGAGGGTTCGAGTAGCTGCGATACAACTTCTTCTTTTATATGAGCATTACACCACACCTAAGGAAGCTGGGTGTGTGAAATTTTAACAAAATTAGTTTAGTGTAATGGCCAAAGTTACAGTAAAATTTGGTTGGTCTACTGCAGAGGGTTCGAGTAGCTACCATACAACTCCTTCTTTTATAGGAATATTCCACTACACTTAATAAAGCTGAATGTTTGAAATTTTGCCAAAAGTAATTAACCGGATGATATAATGTATATGTTACGGTCATACGGGTATCCCAGAGTTGACACAGTCTACTCTACTACCAAAGATAATGAATACAACTAGATGTGCACAGTCCATATAAAACAAAAACCTTAAAATTTAAGCTCTTTAAAATAAAAAGAAAGAAATAAAAAAAAAAGCTTAAAGCTTTATACTCTCATTATTAAATTAGAGAACGAAAAAAAAAAAAAAAAACAAAATAAAAGCTTTGTTGACTTTATTTTTTTTTTAAATTTTGAAAAATGAATAAATACGATTTATGAAATTATAATATACCGATGGCTCCAAATTATAACGATGTAAATCTAAAATGATGTTTTAAGATAAATAAGTTCAAAAATATTGGAAATATATTTTATTATAACTTTGTTATTTTTTTGAATAAATTAAGAATACAAATTAAAATTCGCGATTTTAAATCTAAAATTGAAAAAACCGTTGAAAAATATTTAAAACAATTTTATTCTGTGATCTTCAAGACTTATGACGTTCTTTGCGGCATATTTTTATTTCTTTATTTCTCCTAAAAATGCTAATATAAGAAGGCGTACCTTTAGTTTACATTCTACCTTGTTTTAATTTTGTTTCGTTGTAACTATACTTAAAACCAAAAAAATATTATTTATAAGAAATTTAATTATAAAAAATTAACAAGTAAAAAAAAAGATATGAATTTACTTACACCAATGACAAATATTTTAATCGTCATATCAAACTTGACTTACGTCGTTATTTTTTGGAGCCATCGGATGAGTATATGATCTTTTATATTCAGAAAATAGAAATCTAATAAAGAAAAAAATTAAATTTCTTGTAAATGTAAAATTTCTTGCATATGAATAAATTAATACATATAGCGAAAGACGTGTATAATCTATTAAAAATCTATTAAACTTCATTCAACAATAATATTTAATACATGTATACATATCGCATTCATACACATGCTTACAAAAAAAAATGCAAATAAAAAATTCTTTCTCAAATTATCTTCTTTAAATCTTTATCTAAAAACCTTTTTGTGAAGGAAAAAAAAAATCTATTAAACTTCATTCAATAATAATATTTAATACATGTATACATATCGCATTCATATACATGCTTACAAAATACAAATAAAAAATTCTTCTCAAATTATCTTCTTTAAATCTTTATACTATAGTTAATCGACAATCACGTGACTTATTTATATTTTTAACTCTCTTAAAAGCTTTTTTAATTTTTAACGTGTATGAATGTATGTTGATATTAGACCCATATTAGGGTTTTATTTTTTAAAAATTTTTTTATATGAGAGTGCACATCTAGTTGTATTCATTATCTTTGCTACTACACTCTTACTCGTTTTTTTTTAAATTCATCTTAAAACTCTCGTTTAAAAATTATTCATTTTTTTTAATACATTTTTAAAAAAATTCAAAACAGTTATTCAAAACAAACAATTGATACCATAGCAACTATAATAATTTAAAAAAAAATTGAGATGAACAAAAAATCGATGGCTTAGTGGTTAGGACGTCGACCTTTTAATTGAAAAGTGTGAGTTCGAATCTCGTTCAGAGCATATCTTTTTTTTAAAATTCATCTTATTTTTCAATTCATTTTTTTTTGTAATTAAATATAAAAAAACAAATATTTTGAATTTTCTGTCAAATAGTTCAATTGCAATATATGAAATTCTTATTTATTTAATACATAATAGTGTACGCACGGGTATCTAAAAGTTAACAAGGGCAACTAAAATCTTCCTCGTTTTTTTATGAAAAGTCTCCTTAAATCTTTAATCCCTCATATCTCGAAACGAGTCCTCAATAGACCCCAGCCTCCAGTACAATTTTTTGTTTGTTTTAATGCCCCCAATCAATGAGTGTAGCGCGCGTACTTGAGTTCCGGTTCCAGTTCGGTATATGCTATATTATGTATAATATATCACAAGTTCAAAAGTTAAAAAACACTTGTTATTGCGAACAGTCGCAAAAAAAATTGATATAAATTTTGTTAGATAAGAAGTAAAAATATTTTTCAATATCGTGGAATCAAATAAGACCAATGTTTTTGCATAAAACAGTTAAAAATTAAATAAATTTTTAAAAAAATACTTCATTTGCGCTTGCATAATGAACAAATAAACTTTACCACGCTTAAATTTAGTTTTGAGGTAAATGTAAACGCAAAAACGGGGCAAATGTAAAAATGGTTTTTTCTTGTAATTAGATATTAATATCGTTTAAACAATTATTTCTTCTAATATTATCACTTAGAATAGTAAAAAATTGACATTAAGAAGAAACCACAACCATCATATTCACTAGATAATGGAAAAGCTGTCCATGATGTTCAGAATTAGAAAAAAAACATATCGTGAAGCCGAAGCAGTTAATGGAGATCCAATCAACAGTTAACGTTAATATATAATCGCATTAACGGGAGTTGTACTCCAATAAAAAGTGTAAGTCAAGGACGTCATTACCGCTTATTCCTCCAATGTAAAGGAGAACTAGTTTAATGCATTTTATATCGTTCAAAAATTGGATATCCATGTGATAAGAAAGAACTGTGGATATAGTACAGCAGTATGTTAATCTGTATAACTTAAAAACGCAGTTCAAATATGGTAGACTGCGGGTGCAATGGTGGTAGAATGCAAATTTGTTTTTAAGCGACAAAAATTTTCTGCATAATATGCTTTCAAAGTTTAAATATGATAAAAGTGTTTACAACTGGACCCATTGACCCAATATATTTTATTGAATTATTACCATAAATAATATATAATTAAGAAATTGTGTACGATACTTAAGTTGTGTTCAAAGGTACTTGCTGCATGTATGTAAAATTTATTTTTATATTTAAATGAATCATATGAAAAATTCTAAATTTGTTATTGTATTTTAGAAATATATTTATTGCATATTTTGCATTTATAAGCTTTTCTATTATACTTGGAATTTATATTAATTTCGATTTTAAAAAATTGGAATTATTAAATTTAACCTAATCAAAGCATGAATTATTTTAATTTACATTAAAAACTACCAAATTATATAAACTTTTATATATATATTATCACAAATTAATATTACTTTTGAATAACTTTGAACTTAATGAAAATTGACACAGATAAGAGCAACATTATGATTGTAATACTTATTTATAAAAGAAGTGCTCAAAATTTTTTATCATAAATATAAAATATGAGAATTAACCAACTCTAATCCCAATATTTCAATCTGAAATTAATTTTTTCCAAAAAGTAATTGCTAAATGTGCGTAAAATTCTATTGAATTGGATAAAAAGTTCTAAATATGTAATTTTGTAAATGCATTTTATGAATACATTTATTTCAAGTTTTTTAGCTTTTTAAATATTTTCAAATTCTTAAAAATTTAAATATATTAAATACTAATAAATTGGTAAGAGTTTTTAATATTTTTAAACAGATAAAATAATAAGAAAATGTTTTTAGTATTATAAAGTTAATTTGGTTAGCTCTGTCTTACGATTACACGAATACAAGCTTTTATGGTTTCAAAATGACTTATGGACTTCTCATTCAACTTGAACCAAATGAAAAGGTGTAGGATATTTCTAAGTTAGTTGTTTCTTTACTTATTATACCCGTATGACTATATAGTCAAAGGGTATAATAAATTTGCCATTACGTTTGTCAGTACGTTACTTCGTATATAGACTCAAGTGTATGGATCGGATCAGAATCGAAAAAATCGATTAATCTATGTATGTCCGTCCGTCCGTCCGTCCGCACGATAACTCAAAAACTAAACGAGCTACGATCTTGAAATTTGCGCAAATTCGTTTTTTTGTAATAGCCGTCATCGCTATTTAAATCCAGCCATTTTGGTCAATGGGTTCGGGTGGCTGCCATACAACTTTTTTTTATATGAGTATTTCTCTGTACCTATTACAGCTACGTGTCTGAAATTTTGGCAAAAGTAGTTTAGTTTTATGGCCAAAGTTTTTGCAAAATTTGGTTGGTTTGTTGCAGTAAGTTCGAGTAGATGCCATACAACTCCTTCTTTTATATGAGCATTACTCCATACCTATTAAAGCTGGGTGTCTGAAATTTTGCCAAAAGTAGTTTAGTGAAATGGCCAAAGTTACTGCAAAATTTGGTTGGTCTACTGCAAAGGGTTCGAGTAGCTGCCATACAACTTCTTATTTTATATGAACATTACTCTATACCTATTGAAGTTGTGTGTCTGAAGTTTTGCCAAAAATAGTTTACTGTAATGGCCAAAGTTACTGTAAAATTTGGTTGGTCTACTGCAGAGGGTGTGAGTAGCTGCCATACAACTCCTTCTTTTATATGAACATTATATTTCACCTAATAAAGCTGGTATGTTTAAAATTTTGCCAAAAGTAATTAATGTTTATAATAATAATGATAAAATGTTTATATAACGGTCATACGGGTATCCCAGAGTTGACACAGTCTACCCTACTACACTCGTTTTTTATATATTTTTGAAATAATATTTCTCTATTATTATTTTTAATTTTTTTTTCGTACCAGCGATGAAAAAAATTTTGGCAGTTTCTAATTCGGTAATAAATTAAAGTTAATCCACACAGAATTTAATAAAATAAAAACACGGTCCGTCACTGATGTAATAAATAAATTATATTTGATTTCAATGTTTGTGCTTTGTGTTTTGCTAGAAATCCAGTTAAAATAATGTTAAGAATTCAGTGAAATTACATTATCTATGAAGCTTAAAAGAAATATTTTTCATAACAAGTATTTTATTGGAAGAGTACAGACGTAAAGTAAGAAAAGTAAGTTAAATTACATTTTTAATTAATAAAAATAAATAATTTGTTAACTTATATTAAATTATGCAATAAATTGTACTAATTAATAATGCAAATGGTAAAATTTTATGTTAATAAAATAAAGTTTGTCCTAAAACTAAAAATATATTATGAGTATTACAATAAAGTTTTAATTACAGGCTCCTGCTTATTATACCCGTGCATATATATATGAACATCGGGTATATTAGATTTGCTCCTCCGTTTGTAACGCATCGATCTAGACGAGCTAGATATAGTGTCAAGGGTACGTATCGGCTCAGAATCGAAAAATTAGTCGATCTAGCTATGTGTGTCTGTCCGTCCGTCCGTCCGTCCGTCCGTCCGTCCGTCCGTCCGTCCGTCCATCCGTCCGTCCGTCCGTCCGTCCGTCCGTGTGTCAGCACGATAACTCAAAAACTAAAAGGACTAGAGTCTTGAAATTCACACAAAGTCATTTTTAGACAATTTCTAGGTTCCCTATTGTTTTTGGTTAAAATCGGACCAAGGCTTCGGGGAGCTGCCATACAACTTTTTTGCACCAATATGAATTTCTTCAAAACTATTTATACTACGGGGATGAAAATTACACACAATTAGTTTTATATTGACTCCGGCACTTATATGAAGTTTCAAAATGTTAGGGCCCCATTTTCGGGGGGCTGCCATACAACTTCCTTGCACCAATATGAATTTCTTCAAAACTAATTATACTACGCGGATGAAAATTACACACGGTTAGTTATATAATGAATCGAGCACTTATATGAAGTTTCAAAATGTTAGGGCCCCATTTACGGGGGGCTGCCATACAACTTCTTTGCACCAATATGAATTTCTTCAAAACTAATTATACTACGAGGCTGAAAATTACACACGGTTAGTTATATAATGAATCGAGCACTTATATGAAGTTTCAAAATGTTAGGGCCCCATTTTCGGGGGGCTGCCATACAAAGTTTTCGATTCAATAACTGTGAATCTAATAAAGCTACAAGGTTAAAATTAAAATTGGGCAGGTAAATTAATAGGGCAAGTTACTTGGCAAAGTTGGACATCACTCGGACCATCGGACTTTTAGGGTGGGCCAATTTTTTTTTTTTGTTTTTTTTTTCTTTGTTGTTTTTTTTTTTTTTTATTTTTTTTTTTTTTTTTTTAAGCTTAAGTTATGGGACAATGAATGAAAACTTTTTTTTTTTTTTTGTGATTTTTTTTTTTTTTTTGTTAATTTTTTTTTTTTTTTTTTAAGCTAAAGTTATGGGACAATGAATGAAAATTTTGTTTTTTGTTTTGTGATTTTTTTTTTTTTTTTGTTAATTTTTTTTTTTTTTTTTTACGTCAAAATTATGGGGTAATGAGTTAAATGTATAAGGGAAGTAAATTACGGTTTATTTTATACACCATAGTGGGTATGCACGGGTATCTAAAAGTTGACAAGGGCAACTATAATCTTCCTCGTTTTTTATTATCTTGAAGATCATTTATTCCACAAGAAGATCGATATTTTGATAATATTTAATCTATAGAAATTAACTAGAAATTCTAATTCTTGTAAATTAATTAACCTCTAAAAGTAGTCTTGTATTCTTATTTTCACTAGGAAAATCCAGTTCAATTAACAAGAAGAGCAGTAAAACAATAAGCATCATGTCTAGTATTTGTTTTATTGTTTTATTGTTTAAAATATAAATTAAATCTATTGTTAAAAATTGCATTAAGTTGAAGTACATTGATAACTAAAGGTTCTTTATTTTTTTTTTAAACAAATATAAGTACATACTCATTTTCACCTGAATAATTTTAAATATTTCGATATTCTTATTAAAAAAAAAAGTAGTTTATTGCATTTTAGTGTACTGTTGTAAAAGCCCCATATTACGTATTAGTGTAAGCTGGGAAAATTAATTGAAAAATGAATAAAACTGAGCTTTAACTTAAATTAAGTTATTTCAAACGATTCCCCCGGCGGATTGGGGCTTAGAAACATCCGCAGTAAGGAATGCTTGGGGTACGAGTCCTTTAAAATCCAACGAAAATCCAGAAGCGACTGATCCAGAATGGACGGCTCTCTGGTCTGCGTCGGTTCCCCAAAGGGGCGGCAGTTAAAATACCTGGTAGTAGGTATAAAATACAAAATATAATAATATAAAATAATGAACATATATAAAGATAAAAATATGGTAGGGATATCTACCAAAATGTCGGCAGAGACCACGGCTGCCGGCGAGGGCTTGGCTAATTCCACAAAGGGATTAGTTAAGTCGCCAGAGGTTAAAAATGTTTCTACGTTCAACGCAACCGACCCTTTTAAAAAGGGCGGTTTAGTGGGAAGATCACCACCTGCCGTTGAAAATAAAACCAGTGACAAAGCGGGAATCCAGGCTAATGTCACTAGAAATATTACTGGTTCAAAATTAATAAAAATTATGTCTAACGATGACATTCAGAATAAACCCCTAGACGTGTGTATTACAGTAGAGAAACAGTTTCATTTAAGAATAAGTGAACTAGAGAAGATGTGTAGCGACTTAATGAGTCAGATTCACACTCTAACCGAAGAAAATAAAATGCTAAAGAAAAAGCAATTAACTAAAAGTGCAGTAGAATACTGTACAGATGAAGAAGAACTAACTCGGGAAACCGAGTGGATTGTAAAACGTACAGGGAAAAAAAGAAAAGCGGAGCACTCACCAGAAATACACAAAGAAAATAGTGTAGAAAAATTAAAGGTGATTAAACCAAAAATTTCAATTGATAAACCCATCATTACAAGAAAAAACAAACCTCCTCTGGTTATCTTAAGTAATGTTGTAGAATACCCCAAAGTTAATAAAATACTGAAAGATGTACAAATTAACTATAAAACGAGGAAGAGTGTAGTAGAGTAGACTGTGTCAACTCTGGGATACCCGTATGACCGTAATATAAACATTATATCATCCGATTAATTACTTTTGGCAAAATTTCAAACATACAGCTTTATTAAGTTTAGTGGAATACTCATATAAAAGAAGGAGTTGTATGGCAGCTACTCGAACCTTCTGCAATAGACCAACCAAATTTTGCTGTAACTTTGGCCATTACACTAAACTATTTTTGGCAAAATTTCAGACACCTAGCTTCATTAGGTGGAGAGTAATGCTCATATAAAATAAGAAGTTGTATGGTAGCTACTCGAACCCACTGCAGTAGACCAACCAAATTTTGTAGAAACTTTGGCCATTACATTAAACTACTTTTAGCATAATTTCAGATACCCAGCCTCATTAGGTGGAGAGTAATGCTCAGATAAAATAAGAAGTTGTATGGCAGCTACACGAACCCACTGCAGTAGACCAACCAAATTTTGCAAAAACTTTGGCCATAAAACTAAACTACTTTTGCCAAAATTTCAGACACGTAGCTGTAATAGGTACGGAGAAATACTCATATAAAAAAAGAAGTTGTATGGCAGCCACCCGAACCCATGGACCAAAATGGCTGGATTTAAATAGCGATGACGGCTATTGCAAAAAAACGAATTTGCGAAAATTTCAAGATCCTAGCTCCTTTAGTTTTTGAGTTATCGTGCGGACGGACGGACAGACGGACGGACGGACGGACGGACGGACGGACGGACGGACGGACATACATAGCTAAATCGATTTTTTTTTCGATTCTGATCCGATCCATACACTTGAGTCTATATCTACCCCCCCTCCTTCTCTGCGTCACAAACGTAATGGCAAATTTATTATACCCTTTGACTATATAGTCATACGGGTATAATAAATATGTTGAATAACCATCAACTGAATATTAATGTTGAAAAAGAAGGGGAATACAGAAAACTAACAAAGATTATAAATGAAGCTAAGTTAGAATGGCATACTTATGAAAACAAGTTGACCAGGCCAATTAAAGTTATGGCTAGGAACTTGCATCCTTCATGCGATCCTGAAGATATAAAGCAAGAGCTTAAATGTAAGGGTTTTAAAATCATTGAAGTTGTAAACAAAAGAAAAAAAATTAAAAAGAATGAGGAAGAAACTATAGTTAAACTACCTCTTTTTATGTTAGTATTTGAAAATACTGAGGACATTGATAAGATTTATAAAATAGAGTTAATTCAGCATATGAGAGTGAAAATTGAAGCTCTGAAAAAAATTTTTTACACTGATTCCTCAGTGTAAAAAATGTCAAAGATATGGTCACACACAAAAATTTTGCCAGCGTCTAGCTAAATGTGTAAAATGTGCAGGGTCACATCTATCAACGAATTGTGACAAAGACAAAAAAGTTACGCCGAAATGTGCTAACTGCCTTGAGGTACACCCAGCAAACTATAGGGGGTGCGTAGTTGCAAAAGAATTACAAAAGAGAAAAAAGAAAAGTAATCCAAAACATACCAAAGAAGGTGCGTCGAATTCACCTAACCCTAAATCTAGAAGCTTAAATCCTAGCAGGGTCATCGACGGTTTATCGTATGCCCAAGTATCACAAAATACAGCAAAAGAACCTATTAGTGCAACAAAACAGAACAATGTAGCATTAGAAAAATCAGCTGAAAAAATAATAAAACGCACTAACGTTAGGAATATAACTACTAGTACAAATAGCATTCATAAACCTAACACTAAAGCTGATAATAACATTTTAATGCAGATGATGCACAATTTGTTAAATTCAATGAATGATATCTGTAAAAGAATAACTAATTTAGAAAACAATTCTAGCAAAAGCTATAGTGGTACTCCGAGAAAATTTCTAAATAATGGCCCAAAATAAAATTAGTATTGCTACATGGAACGCAAACGGCGTACTAAATAAACAAGTGATGAAAAAAAACCAAGGGTTTTTAAAAAAGCACATTTTCAAAATTATATTGTATTACATACTGAGTTTAACTTTGGAAATATTTACTTGGAAATAGTTACTACTGACTTATCTAAAAGTTGTTATAGCCCTTCAATGGGGAAGGTTGCCAAATTTCTCAAGAATCTAACTTCCACAACCCCACCCCCCCCCCCCCACCCACCCCCACCCTTCCATCCTCTAATTTTTTAGGTTCTAGGAATTAAATTGTGAATTACACAAAAATTTTGAATTTTACTTAGAATTTTATTATCTAAGCAAAAATGGGTAAAACTGAGAGACACTTTCGTCAATTTAAGGAACCCCTTTTAAATTTAAGAAAAACTTTTAACATATGTTAAAATATAATGTTGGACCTTTAAATTTTGTATATTAATAAAAAAAAAATTGGACAGGTATTCAAGTTACAGGTGCTTAAAAATAGCATAATTTCAATTTTCGGGCCCTTATAGCTCCTAAATAGGGGGGTTGAAAAAAAAATTTTGTTAACCGACTCCTACTAATTTCTAAGGATCTAACTTCTCCTAAAATTTCAAGATCCTAGCTTGAACCGTTTAGAAGATATGTGGGGGCAAAAATTTTGCAAAAATTGAGTTTTATATAATGGTAAATTTTGGTATCGTATGGCAACCCTATTCACTTAAGCGACATATTTTTGTAAAGCCTATAAAAGCAGCTCTCTAATACCGTTTTTCGATTGAAAATAAACCTAACAGAACTCTTGTTATATCAATTTAAATATAGGGCTTTTTTGGAATTTTCAGGGGCTGTAACTTCGTCACCCTTCAAAATTAAGAAAAACCTTTGACACATGTTGAAATATAATTATAGAGCTTTGAATTTTGTCTATCACTAAAAAAAAATTTGGACAGGTATTCAAGTTACAGGTGTTTAAAAATAGCAAAATTTCAATTTTCGAGCCCTTATAGCTCCTAAATAGGGGGCTTGACAAAAAAATTTTGTTAACCGACTCCTACTAATTTCTGAGTATCTAACTTCTCCCAAAATTTCAAGATCCTAGCTTGAACCGTTCAGAAGATATGTGTGGCCAAAAATTTTGCGAAAATTGACTTTTGCGTAATGTTAAATTTTTGTACCGTATGGCAACCCTAAACATTTGCCTTGTAAAAATTTATAAAGCTTATGAAACCAGCTATCATTTGCCGTTTTCAGATTGAAAATATATGTAACAGAACTCTTGTTATAACACTTTAAATATAGGGCTTTTTCCAAATTTGGGGGGCTGTAGCCCCGTAACAGGTGGGGCTACAGAAAAAAATTCTTCTACGAAATTATTTTTTTTGCAAAAACTACCCATGGTTAAAATTTCTTTTCTCTATTTCAAACGGTGTAAAAGTTTTTGTAAACATACGGACAGACGGACGGACGGACGGACGGACGGACAGAGTGAAGCTATATAGGCACATTTTTACAAAATTTTTTGAAAATGTGCTAAAAACTAGCATTACACATACAACATACAACTCCTTCTTTTATATGAGCATTACTCCATACCTATTAAAGCTGGGTGTCTGAAATTTTGCCAAAAATAATTTAGTGTAATGGCCAAAGTTACTGCAAAATTTGGTTGGTCTACTGCAAAGGGTTCGAGTAGCTGCCAAACAACTTCTTATTTTATATGAACATTACTCTATACCTATTGAAGTTGTGTGTCTGAAGTTTTGCCAAAAATAGTTTACTGTAATGGCCAAAGTTACTGTAAAATTTGGTTGGTCTACTGCAGAGGGTGTGAGTAGCTGCCATACAACTCCTTCTTTTATATGAACATTATATTACACCTAATAAAGCTGGTATGTTTGAAATTTTGCCAAAAGTAATTAATGTTTATAATAATAATGATAAAATGTTTATATAACGGTCATACGGGTATCCCAGAGTTGACACAGTCTACCCTACTACACTCGTTTTTTATATATTTTTGAAATAATATTTCTCTATTATTATTTTTAATTTTTTTTTCGTACCAGCGATGAAAAAAATTTTGGCAGTTTCTAATTCGGTAATAAATTAAAGTTAATCCACACAGAATTTAATAAAATAAAAACACGGTCCGTCACTGATGTAATAAATAAATTATATTTGATTTCAATGTTTGTGCTTTGTGTTTTGCTAGAAATCCAGTTAAAATAATGTTAAGAATTCAGAAATTACATTATCTATAAAGCTTAAAAGAAATATTTTTCATAACAAGTATTTTATTGGAAGAGTACAGACGTAAAGTAAGAAAAGTAAGTTAAATTACATTTTTAATTAATAAAAATAAATAATTTGTTAACTTATATTAAATTATGCAATAAATTGTACTAATTAATAATGCAAATGGTAAAATTTTATGTTAATAAAATAAAGTTTGTCCTAAAACTAAAAATATATTATGAGTATTACAATAAAGTTTTAATTACAGGCTCCTGCTTATTTTTTATTATCTTGAAGATCATTTATTCCACAAGAAGATCGATATTTTGATAATATTTAATCTATAGAAATTAACTAGAAATTCTAATTCTTGTAAATTAATTAACCTCTAAAAGTAGTCTTGTATTCTTATTTTCACTAGGAAAATCCAGTTCAATTAACAAGAAGAGCAGTAAAACAATAAGCATCATGTCTAGTATTTGTTTTATTGTTTTATTGTTTAAAATATAAATTAAATCTATTGTTAAAAATTGCATTAAGTTGAAGTACATTGATAACTAAAGGTTCTTTATTTTTTTTTTAAACAAATATAAGTACATACTCATTTTCACCTGAATAATTTTAAATATTTCGATATTCTTATTAAAAAAAAAAGTAGTTTATTGCATTTTAGTGTACTGTTGTAAAAGCCCCATATTACGTATTAGTGTAAGCTGGGAAAATTAATTGAAAAATGAATAAAACTGAGCTTTAACTTAAATTAAGTTATTTCAAACGATTCCCCCGGCGGATTGGGGCTTAGAAACATCCGCAGTAAGGAATGCTTGGGGTACGAGTCCTTTAAAATCCAACGAAAATCCAGAAGCGACTGATCCAGAATGGACAGCTCTCTGGTCTGCGTCGGTTCCCCAAAGGGGCGGCAGTTAAAATACCTGGTAGTAGGTATAAAATACAAAATATAATAATATAAAATAATGAACATATATAAAGATAAAAATATGGTAGGGATATCTACCAAAATGTCGGCAGAGACCACGGCTGCCGGCGAGGGCTTGGCTAATTCCACAAAGGGATTAGTTAAGTCGCCAGAGGTTAAAAATGTTTCTACGTTCAACGCAACCGACCCTTTTAAAAAGGACGGTTTAGTGGGAAGATCACCACCTGCCGTTGAAAATAAAACCAGTGACAAAGCGGGAATCCAGGCTAATGACACTAGAAATATTACTGATTCAAAATTAATAAAAAATATGTCTAACGATGACGGTCAGAATAAACCCCTAGACGTGGGTATTACAGTAGAGAAACAGTTTCATTTAAGAATAAGTGAACTAGAGAAGATGTGTAGCGACTTAATGAGTCAGATTCACACTCTAACCGAAGAAAATAAAATGCTAAAGAAAAAGCAATTAACTAAAAGTGCAGTAGAATACTGTACAGATGAAGAAGAACTAACTCGGGAAACCGAGTGGATTGTAAAACGTACAGGGAAAAAAAGAAAAGCGGAGCACTCACCAGAAATACACAAAGAAAAAAGTGTAGAAAAATTAAAGGTGATTAAACCAAAAATTTCAATTGATAAACCCATCATTACAAGAAAAAACAAACCTCCTCTGGTTATCTTAAGTAATGTTGTAGAATACCCCAAAGTTAATAAAATACTGAAAGATGTACAAATTAACTATAAAATAAATATGTTGAATAACCATCAACTGAAGATTAATGTTGAAAAAGAAGGGGAATACAGAGAACTAACAAAGATTATAAATGAAGCTAAGTTAGAATGGCATACTTCTGAAAACAAGTTGACCAGGCCAATTAAAGTTATGGCTAGGAACTTGCATCCTTCATGCGATCCTGAAGATATAAAGCAAGAGCTTAAATGTAAGGGTTTTAAAATCATTGAAGTTGTAAACAAAAGAAAAAAAATTAAAAAGAATGAGGAAGAAACTATAGTTAAACTACCTCTTTTTATGTTAACATTTGAAAATACTGAGGACATTGATAAAATTTATAAAATAGAGTTTATTCAGCATATGAGAGTGAAAATTGAAGCTCTGAAAAAAACAAATCTGATTCCTCAGTGTAAAAAATGTCAAAGATATGGTCACACACAAAAATTTTGCCAGCGTCTAGCTAAATGTGTAAAATGTGCAGGGTCACATCTATCAACGAATTGTGACAAAGACAAAAAAGTTACGCCGAAGTGTGCTAACTGCCTTGAGGTACACCCTGCAAACTATAGGGGGTGCGTAGTTGCAAAAGAATTACAAAAGAGAAAAAAGAAAAGTAATCCAAAACATACCAAAGAAGGTGCGTCGAATTCACCTAACCCTAAATCTAGAAGCTTAAATCCTAGCAGGGTCATCGACGGTTTATCGTATGCCCAAGTATCACAAAATACAGCAAAAGAACCTATTAGTGCAACAAAACAGAACAATGTAGCATTAGAAAAATCAGCTGAAAAAATAATAAAACGCACTAACGTTAGGAATATAAGTACTAGTACAAATAGCATTCATAAACCTAACACTAAAGCTGATAATAACATTTTAATGCAGATGATGCAAAATTTGTTAAATTCAATGAATGATATCTGTAAAAGAATAACTAATTTAGAAAACCATTCTAGCAAAAGCTATAGTGGTACTCCGAGAAAATTTCTAAATAATGGCCCAAAATAAAATTAGTATTGCTACATGGAACGCAAACGGCGTACTAAATAAAAAACTAGCATTAGAGCTATTTCTAAAAACCAAAAACATTGATGTGTGTCTCCTATCAGAAACTCATATGACAAGACAGTCAAAACTAAAAATAATAGGTTTCACATGTTACAATGCGACACACCCTAGTAATAAACCGCGAGGAGGTAGTGCAATTTTGGTGAAAAACTGTTTACTACATCACGAAGAGTGTAAAATAGAAACTGATGAATTTCAACTTTCTGTAATACGTGTTAAGTCCCTTAAACAGGATTTAAATATTGGGGCTTTATATTGCCCTCCTAATTACAATTTAAAGAATATGATCCTTAAAAACCTCTTGAACCGACTTGGGGATAGGTTCATCCTAGGAGGTGACTACAATGCCAAACATACCGATTGGGGTTCAAGACTTACCTCAACAAGAGGAAGAGAGCTAAGGAAAGCTATTAGAGAGTGCGGTTGCTATTTTCATTCTACAGGCGAACCAACTTATTGGCCTACTGATACAAAAAAAAACTCCTGATCTACTGGATTTCTTCATAACAAAAAAAATATCTCCAAATTTTATTAGCCTAGAAAATAATGAGGATTTAGACTCAGACCATTCGGCTGTCGTACTAAACCTGCATGAAAAAATTGTTAAGAAATAAAATAAGCCTACACTTGTTAATAAATCAACAAACTGGTTCAACTTTAAACAAGAGATAGAAAATAATATAAATTTAAGGGTTAAAATAACAACTAAAGATGAAATAGATTTAGCAATTGAAAATCTTAATAAAATTGTCCAATATGCTGCATGGAATAATACAAAAGAATTTAAATACATGACAGCAGGACCTAATTATCCTAGAGATATATTAAATGCGATTAAACTAAAGAGAAGAGCTAGACGAAGATGGCATGAAACACGTGACCCAGCTGATAAAACTGTGTTGAATAGAATAACGCAGAATCTTAAAAGAAGAATTCTTGAAATAAAAAACAAATCATATGAAAAATATGATGAGAATTTATCAGCTAAAAAAGAAAAAAATTACTCTTTGTGGAAAGCAACAAAGAGTTTGAAAAAACCTGTAGTGCCAGTCCCACCAATTCGGAAAATGGATGGTAAATGGGCAAAAAATAATAAAGAAAAAGCCGAAACATTCGCAGATCACTTGGAAGAAATTTTTCGGCCCAATGAAATAGAGTCAGACCTCTAAATTGAAAATGATTTCAGAAGAGAAGAAAATGACATTTAACTAATTACTCATATAGAAATGGTTGAAGAAATTAAAGCTCTGAAGTCAAAAAAAGCACCAGGTTTCGATCTAATTTCGATCTAGGTTTTAGAGAAAAACACTCTACTGTTGACCAAGTACATAGAATTACTGATATAATTGAGAAAGCTCTAGAAGAAAAACAAATATGCTCTACAATATTTCTAGACGTAGCACAAGCATTTGATAAAGTTTGGCACGAAGGCTTAATTGATAAGTTGCAGCAACTATTACCTAAAAAATATGTAGATATACTCTCATCATACTTAACTGATAGACTGTTTAGAATTAAACAGGATGAAGAGTACTCTACACTGAGAGAAATTAAAGCGGGTGTGCCTCAAGGAAGTATCTTGGGTCCAATATTATACTTGCTGTATACTAGTGACTTGCCTCAATTTCAAGAAATAACTGTAGCGACTTTTGCTGACGATACTGTAATAATGGCAGTAGGATCAAATGTCAGCGAGGCTACAAATAAACTACAAAAAGCAAGTGATAAATTATATCTTTGGACAAAAAGATGGAAAATTAAACTAAATGAACTGAAATCAGTGCAAGTAAATTTTACAAATAAACCTATTCAAAATCCCCGAGCCGTACAATTAAATGGGGTAGATATTCCTCATGAAAACAAGGCAAAATACCTAGGAATGACATTAGATGTCAAGCTAAAATGGAAAGAACATGTCAAAAAGAAAAGAATAGAATTAGAACAAAAATATAGAGAAATGTATTGGCTCCTAGGTCGAAAATCTAAATTGCCAATAGAGTACAAAATTTTGTTATATAACCAAATAATTAAGCCTATCTGGTTGTACGGCGTATAACTTTGGGGGTGTGCCAAACGAACACATATTCAGAGAATTCAAACATTTCAAAGCAAAGTGCTACGAAACATGGTGAGTTCTCCCTGGTACGTACGAAATTCCGACTTATATAGGGATCTAGGAATTCCTATTGTTAGCGATGAAATAAAATAGAATCTAGGAATTCCTATTGTTAGCGATGAAATAAAAAAATATGCCATAAAACATAAGACCCACTTAGAAGGTCACATAAACATAGAAGCGTCAAAACTTCTACTATTTTCAAATGTCAATAGAAGGCTTAAAAGAACTAGGCCCCTCCAACTAGCGATAAATTCAGATCACCTTAACGGAGGTCTGTAATTCCAGTAGATCATAAAAAGTTAGCGCAAAATTAATGGTTAGTCTCTAAGACTAGTTTTAATATTTTAAAACAGGGCGGGTGTTTTTAGTGTGTTAAAGTCACACATAACTGTGGTTGCGCTCAGTATCTTTCGACGATTTCCACCATCCTTACCCCAAGACAAAAAAAAAAAAAAAAATGTCTAGTATTTACAGAGGGAAATCTAATAAAATTAACAAGGATAGTAGTAAAGTAATAATCATAATGTCTAGCATTTACATGGGTAAATCTAGTAAAATTAACTAGAATAGTAGTAAAGGAATAAGCATGTATTCTTGTTTAACTTTAAAATTATTAACTAGATCTCTAGTTAAATTTAATTCGCTAAATTTTTTATTGGAATTTCTAAGAGAGCAACTCTAGTTGGGTTTTTGGAAATATAAACACTGGTGACTAAGTTACTGATTTATAAAAACAAAAAATTTTTAGCCTTTGAATGGGTAGGTGCTATGCAAAACTTATGGTGATTCTCAGGGATCAAACCAGTGCTTTGAAAATTGAAGGGTTTTGTTATATAAATTTTGTTAAGCTAAATAGAAAAGTAATGATGTAGTATGTACTAATTTGTTTTTAAATACAGTGTGAAAACATTATTTAATGTTATATCACTCATTAGGTCCGCACTTAATGAGTGATATAAGGAAACCGAAGAGAATATTTTACGTTTCATGGAATTGAGAAATATATAAGTCAGGCCACCTGAAAATATTATGTTTGATTTAGATAATTAGCAAATAATAATTAGAATATAAATTATATGATCGCTTAAAAAATAATTTTAATTATGAATGTTGTGATAAATATAAAAAATCATAATTTAGTAAACTATATATCTCGAAATAATAGTCTTTACTCCTTATACTATAAGACGAAAATTTTGATATTAAAATTAAGAACAAATTATTTGACTATAGTTTTAATTTAGAGTTGGTAAGCCGAGTTCGAGGTAAAACATACTTTCTTAATTTTAATAAATGAAAATATCTTCATATACAAGTCCCAAAAAAAATCACCATAGTAAAAGTATTTAAGTTTATTCTCACCACAAATAAAACCAAATAACTGTCCTAATTAAAATAAATGCTAATTAAATTCTTTGGTTTCTATGATAATAAGCTATTAAAGCTACTCTGCGAGCACATTCTTGTTTATAGAACATATTATGTATAACATTATTTTATGTTTGCAGGTGTTTAAATGAAAATGTTATAAAAGCAATTTTAAATGCAAAAGTTCAACATTCTTAATAAACAAGTGATGAAAAAAAACCAAGGGTTTTTAAAAAAGTACATTTTCAAAATAATATAGTATTTCATACTAAGTATTTTATCGGAATATAATGCTGAAGCTTCAATATTAACGTTTAATTAAGGAAATATATACGTTGGTGACTAAGTTACTGCTTACTTTTAAAAACAGTAAACTTTTTATTTTAAAGTTCTAATAGCCCTTGAATGGGGAAGGTTTCCAAATTTCCCCTCTCCTCCCCTCCCTCTCCATTTTTGTAGGTTACAAGAATTAAATTGTGAATTCCACAAAAATTTGGAATTTTACTTAGAATTATACTGTCTAAGCAAAAATGGGTAAAACTGAGAGACACTTTCTTCAATTTAAGGAACCGCTTTTAAATTTAAAAAAAACCTTTAACATATGTTAAAATATAATGTTGGACCTTTAAATTTTGTATATTAATAAAAATAAAATTGGACAGGTATT
This sequence comes from Dolichopus griseipennis, assembly GCA_963082915.1. Lineage (NCBI taxonomy): Eukaryota > Metazoa > Arthropoda > Insecta > Diptera > Dolichopodidae > Dolichopus > Dolichopus griseipennis. The sequence goes on along the minus strand of OY720441.1, from coordinate 127,086,093 downwards.
CCAGTTACAGGTGCTTAAAAATATCAAAATTTCAATTTTCGAGCCCTTATAGCTTCTAAACAGAGTGTTCGACCAAAAAATTTTGTTAACGGACTCCTACTGATTTTGGAGGACCTCACTTCTCAACAAAAATTTCAAGACTCTAGCAGGTATGTGGCCAAAAATTTTGCAAAAATCGATTTTTTCATAATTGTAAATTTTAGTACCGTATGGCAACCTTAAACATTTGCCTTTTAAAAATATATAAAGCTTATAAAACCAGCTATATTTTGCCGTTTTCAGATTGAAAACACACTCAACAGAACTCTTGTTATAAGAATTTAAAAATAGGGCTTTTTCTAAGTTTGCGGGGTTGTAGCTCCATAACGGGTAGGGCTACAAAAAAAAATTCTTCTACGAAATTATTTTTTTTGTAATATCTACTCGTGGTTAAAATTTCTTTACTCTATTTCAAATGGTGCAAAAGTTTTTTAAACATACGGATGAACAGACGGACAGAGTGAAGCTATATAGGCACATTTTTACAAAATTTTTTGAAAATGTGCTAAAAACTATGTACAACCATGAAATAACTTTAAGGATATTCGGAATATAAATTATTGGTACAGCGGTCTTGCTGGTTCAATCTGAGAAATGATCACACCACACGTTGTGTAATTTGATTTGTACGTTGTGGATTATTTATAAGTTGTACTTCATTTACTTCCTTAAACCAAAACCAAACCAAAATTACGTTATCTGATAGATCAGATATATGCGTTTGGTAGTGCAATCAAATTCAAACATGCGCCTTCTACTTTCTTCTACTTTTATTATAATCAGCATTTTCAATATTCTAGTTCTATATTGATGTGGTACACTATTATAACATTTATGCAGATACTTATTAGTACATTAGCAGTCATGCAGAACTTCAACAATACATTTATCATTTTAACAATCAACAACATAACAATAATTTCATCTGGAATATCTAATCTTTCTACTCCTTATGGAAAGGCGACGTGTCATGTGGACCTTGGGCAATATATCCCACCAGTGATGAGACATATTGCCAAAATTCAATTTGGAAATAATATCTCACTATCAGTGAGTCATAATATCCTCAAATTGGTTGGACATATCATCCAAATAATTTGTTGTTATTTTTTGAACTTATGACCCACGTTTTCTGTTAGATAAATAACTTAAATTTATTAAGAAGATTATATTATTTTTTATATTGCAAATATAATATAGACATTAAGCGTATGTTTATTCTACATATTTTAGCCAGTTCCGTGCTAACGCGGAGGTTGGCGCGAGCCCAGTGCGCCGTTGACGAAGTAGAATTGCGACCGGAAGTCCATGCCAGCCGCGGGAGAACTTTTTGAAGTTCAATGTTGTTTATATTAATAATTTCACATTAACAACCTAATTAATAAAAAATACTTACTTTTTAGTTTTAATAAATAATCAATAAGTTAGTTGGTAATTACTGTTCGATAAATGAATACGAAATTAAATAATTTAATAAAGTTTATTTTAAATAACGTATATTTTTTTTTTGTTTTATTTGATATAAATAAAGACTTTTTTTCTGACAAAAAATATATTTGGAGCCAATCCTGCGCAAACCATAATATTTATCAAAATAGAAATAGACCTTCTCAGTTTAACCGTTATTAAAAAAGATATAATGACAGACAAGAAAGTAGACAAACTAGATCAATGGAAGTTGATCCAAGTAGACAAACTAGATCAATGGATGTTGATAACTTAAGTAAAAATAAACCGACAAAATAATATGATCAATGGGGTGAGTCTTTCATTCTTAACTAAAACTATTCAAGAAGAAGTTAATGTATTAGAAGTAACTGAAGTTCAGAATCTACAATTGGATCATTTAAATGAAAAAGAAAAACATATTCTTAAAAAATTAGTTTTGAAATTTAGTAAACTATTATATAAAGAAGGTGATCTTTTGACCAGCACAAATGCAGTGAACAACAAGGCAACAAATTAATTCAATTTTATCGATATGCACCTAAACATGAAACTGAAGTGAGGAATCAAATGGAAGAAATGGAAAAACAGGGTATAATTAGAAAAAGTAATAGTCGATATAGTTCTCCGATTATAGTAGTACCTAAAAAAAAAGATAATTCGGGAGTACAAAAATTTACATAGTGGTGGATAATAGAAGATTAAATCAGGTCACAATTGACGATAAATATCCTTTACTTAAGATCGATAGCATCCTGGATAAATTGGGAAAAGGCCAATATTTCAGCATTTTAGATTTAGTCAAAGGTTACCATCAGATATTAGTAGCTGAAAAAGATATTGGAAAAACTACTTTTGTTACTTCAGAAGCATATATGAATACGTACGTATGGATTGAAGAATTCAACGACAACGTTCCAGAAATTAATAAACTTCTAGAATTTTTCGAGAATATATTAATCAAAATTGTGTTGTATATCTTCATGATATATAAATTTTTTCGACAACAGTAGAGGAGCACAAGAATTCATTAACAAAAATATTTAATAGATTTCGACACCAGAATCTGAAAATTGAAGTGGATAAATGTAGTTTTCTTAAAAGAAATAATGAATTTCTAGGAAATATTTTGACAAAGGATGGAATTAAACCTAACCCCGGAAAAATAAAAAATATTCAAGAGTTACAAATTCCAAGAACAGAAAAACAATTAAAAGGTTTCTTAGGAGAAACTGGATTTTATAGAAAATTCATTAAGGACTATTCTAAGGTTGCATATCCTATGATTAAATATTTTAGAAAAGCTAAAATTAATATAAATGACATTATACCGTAGCATTTGAAAACCTTAAAGGGCTTGATAACTTCACATCCAATTTTAAAATTTCCAGAATACGATAAACCGTTTGTTGTAACAACAGATGCAAGTGATCATGCTATAAGTGCAGTGTTGTCTCAACAAGGACATCCAAATTGATATGTTTCGAGAACGCTAAACAATCATGAAAAAAAATCATGAAAAATATTGTACTACAGATAAAGAGTTTTTGACAATTATGTATGCAGTAAATTATTTCAGGCCTTATTTATATGGTAAAAAGTTTAAAATCATAACAGACCATGTGCCAATTAAATATTTAAACAGCAAATACAAAGGAAAAGAATTTTCAAAAAGACACCAAAGATGGCTGTTGAAACTTCAAGAATATAATTATTAGAATGAATATTTGCCGGGTATGGAAAACAAGGTAGATGATTAGAAAATACAAAGAAAATTAATGAAGAAAATTATACAGCATCCAATTTAGAATTCTAATAATAAAAAAAATCTAATAATAAAATACATTCAGGAGATGAAAATCAATAGATCACATAAGAATAAAAGAGGATATCGTAAACAAATATAAAACACAAATTATACTCACTTACAATCCTAAAGAGAATATTTGCGTCATAATAGAAGAATTATTTAAATAAATTCGTTAGAAAATGAAAATTTAATTGAAGATACTTTGAAATGCTATATCAAGAAATGATATACAAGCATTTATTCGGAAGTATCTGATACTGATTATCATAATATACAACTAATTTTAATATCAATGTTTTCATACGATTCAAAAATAAAATTTATACGAAGTACAAAAAGAGCAAAAAAAAATAAAAACTGAAGAAGAATTACATAAACAACTATTCATTACATAAATGAATGTTAGCAAAATTTAACGGACAACATTTATTTCCCCAATTTAAAAGATCATATTCATTTAATAAGTAATAATTGTGAAAAATGTCAACAAATTAAGTATGATCGAAAACCAATAAAACCCAAACTTGCATTTACAGAAACACCGTAAGAAAAAAACGAAGTTATATATTTGGACATATTTCATTATAAGAAACAATCCTTTGTTACAGTAATTGATAAATTAACAAAATTTTGCCTCAGAATACGGTATAACAGATCGCAACGATCGATCATAGATAACAATTATAATGGAAAATTTTTAAAATTTGGAAAGCCAAAAAAAATAACTATGTACAATGAATTTAGAGCTAAACAACTAATTGAGTACTTAAATAGTGAAAATGTTAATACTAATCGAACAAAAGCAAATAATCACACTGGATTAAGAACTATCAGTGAAGTGAGTGAAAACGAAAATAGTTGTCATTCGAACTAATAACGCAAATAATGTAATATACAACTAATAGCGCAAAATAATAATATAAATATCTTAACACAAAATATGGCACAAGGACAGCGGTTTAAATTTAACAGCTCACGATTTAATTAAAGAAGCTCGAGCTGTACCAGTGTTTAAAGGTGACAACACTTTCGAGTTGTCACACTTTTTAAACGAAGTAGATACCATAATATGGTTAACACCAGACCCTGCAGCAAAAGCGTATCTATTAAACATCTTGACAACAAAAATACAAGGCAGTGCGGCAAAATCTATTAGGAGGTTAGAAACAGCAATTTGTGACCAGATAAAAGAACAACTGTTAAAATCATTTGGAGTCCAAGAATATTTGAAATTGAAAGAGCAAGCAGATGCAATCAAATATTTTAATGTAAGTCAACACTATAATGAATTATTAAAAATATTAGATAAGCTAAACCTTAAATATAAGTTAGATCCTAATCCTTTATTAGAGTTTAGTACGGCAAACAATAACCAAAGTATATTAGAAAAATTTTTAAATAAATTACCACAAGCTGATAATATGTATTTCAGAATTAAAAATGTTTCTACTTTAGAAGAAGCATATTATGAGCTCGTACAAACTGGAATCTCGAGTAATAGTAGTTCAAATAATATTAGGGTTACAAATAGTAGGAATACTAACAACATTAATAATTATAATAATGGTAGAAACAATAATTCAAATAATCGTGGTTTTTATAATAGAAGTAATAACAATAATTTTAATAATAATAACAGTGTAAACAATCGTAGTTTTTTTAATAATAACGGAAACAATGAATTTAGATTTGACTCATACCAACACCGTTGGTATAGCAATAATAATAATATGAATCCTAGTCAACAGACTAGAAATACTAATAGATCACAACGTATTAATGGTTATGAACCCATGGATATTGACCTAAATAATATTGAAAATTACCATAATAGAAATAAATATAGGAAGAAAAATAGTAATAGACAAAATGAAAGTGAAAATACAGAGGTGGAAAATTTTCAAGTAATGCCTCAAATATTTCATTACCCATAGTGCAACTTACAGTTGAAAATGAAAAAATCGATTGTTTAATCGATACTGGGGCTGCTACATCAATTATAGATGATAGCATTTTTCAAGCAAATAAATTTTCTAAACTAAAAACACCTCTCAAATTAATTACGTTATCAGGGACGTTATCACACCTCTCAAATTAATTACGAACAGGGAAATAAAATACGAAATAATAACTAAAACACCATCAGAATTCAATGAAAATTCCACCATGCCATGGAAAATTTTTGACTTAAAATATAAAAATTCCGATGCCATTCTTGGGCAAAATGTCCTTACCCCAATGGGTGCTAAAATCGATCTGTTAGAAAAAACTCTACAAATTAATGAAGTTAAAATTAAATTTAAGAACGGTTGTCCTCATAAAGAGATTTTCCAATTGGGAACCATTCGGATATAATTAATAATTTAAAAACAGAATATATGAATCCGGAAGAATTAAAATATTTAAAATTGATAGTATCTAAAAATAGCGATCTTTTCTACAAAGAGGGTGATAACCTCACATATATAACAGATGTGAAATATTAGATTATAACAGAAAATTCACATCCAATTTATTCAAAAATTTACCGTTTTCCTAAAGTTCATGAGATTGAAGTAGAAAAACAAGTTAAGGAAATGTTAGAACAAGGGATAATTCAACCAAGTAATTCACCTTACAATTCTCCAATTTGGGTGGTTCCTAAGAAAACTGATAATTCTGGGAAACCCAAATGGAGAACCGTGGTAGATTATAGAAAATTGAACGAGATCACAATTAGTGATAAATTCCCTATACCAAATATGGATTCCCTTTTTGACAAATTGGGTAGAGCTCAATACTTTACCACTTTAGATTTGGCAAAAGGGTTCCATCAAATTTTAGTTGATGAGAAAGATAGCTGAAAAACTGCTTTTTCAACCCCCAAGGACATTACGAATTTCTACGAATGCCATTTGGGTTGAAAAATGCACCTGCAACCTTTCAACGTGTAATGAATTATATATTGAGAGATTTAATAAATAAAATATGTCTAGTCTACCTTAACGACATATTAATCTTTTCTACCTCACTTCAAAAACATTTAGAAGCAATCCAAATTATTTTTGAAAAATTACGAAATTATAATTTAAAAATTCAAATAGATAAATGCAATTTCTTTTGCAAACAAACGGAATATTTAAGGCATATACTTTCTCCGTAAGGTATTAAACCCAAAGAGAACAAAGTCAAAATGATTAAAGATCTTAAACTCCGTAATACACGGAAACAAATAAAAAGCTTCTTGGGTATAACTGAATATTACCGTAAGTTTATAAAAAGATTATGCTGCGGTAGCCAAACCCATGGAAAAATATAAAAGATCAAAATTATATGTTATCCTTTGAAAAATTATAGGAGCTTATAACACATTAACAACTGATGCCTCAAATTTTGCAATTGGTGCCGTCTTATCTCAAGATGGTCATCCTATCTGTTTCTCAAGTAGAACTCTAAATGAACATGAGACCCGGTATTCAACCATAGAGAAAGAACTTCTGGCTATAATATGGGCGACAAAATATTTGCGCCCATACTTATATGGCACGAAGTTTACCATTAAAACCGATCACCAACCTTTAACTTGGTTGCATTCCCTGAAGGAACCTCTAAGTTACAGCGTTGGGAAATAAGACTAAATGAATTTGAACTCGATATAGAGTATGTGAAAGGAAAAGAAAATCGAGTGGCAGATTTTCTTAGTAGGATAAATACTGACAAACAAGAAATAAATGAAAATGAAAATACATAGTGGTATCGAGAATTTGGACGACCATATTCCTATTGTAGATCATATCGTTAATAAATATTACACCCAAATCTACCTTGTCAAAAATAAAAATAGTGAAATAAAACGCCTATATAATAAATATAATCACATTTTTATTCAAGAAAAAGACTTAAATAACAATAATTATCTTAACGATTTCTTACGTAGTAAAATAAAAAAAGGATGTATTGGAATTTTCTCGGAATTAGAAGAAAGTAAATACAATTTATTACAACAAAAACTAATTGAATTATTTAGTAATAATAACAAAATAAAATTTTTAAAATGTACAATTAAAGCTATGGATTTATTGAATGAAAATGAAGTATTAGAAATAATAAAAAAAATCCATTCTGAATCAAATCACAGAGGGATTATTGAAAATTTTAACGAAATTAGGAAATCATACTTTTATCCAAAAATTAAAGAAATATTACATAAGTATATAAATAATTGCAACATATGCAATCTCGGTAAATATGATCGTAAAACCGTAAAGTACAAGTTCGAGATAAGCCCCCCAAACTATCTAAATGACATTATCTGTGGTGACGTTTTCTATTGTTACAAGTTAACATTTCTAACCACGTTTGATAAATTTTCAAAACATCTTATGGTTCAACAACTACCCGATAGGAATGCATTAAACATTATAGACCTTCTATGAACTCGATTCGCAATACTAGGAAGACCAAATAAACTCGTGTTCAATAATGAATTCAATAATCTCAATATTAAAGATTTTTGTAGAGAAGAAGGTATAGAAGTACATTTTACTTCACCAAGATCTCATACAGGAAATTCTGATATTGAAAGAGCTCACGGTACTTTAAATGAACATTTCCGAATTTTCAAAGCTCAAAAACTCAAATTAAATGTAGTACATAAAGTATTCTTAGCGGTTGAAAAATTTAACTGTGCAATCCACTCGACCATTATGACTAGGCCAATAGTCATATATACTTAATGGTAAAATTACAAATATAGAAGAAATTAAAAATTTAATTCATAGAAAAAAAGTTACAAAAATAAATAAAATAAATACTACAAGATTAGAATTTAAGGCACAAGATAAAGATGAAATCGTAGTAAATAACCCCGATTCTCAACGGTATAAAGCACAACCTAAATATACTAAAATTAAAAGCAAACTAAAGGGAAACAAAATGTTAGATAATAATAATCGAAATATACATCCAACTAGAATTAAAAGAAATTATAAATTTATTACAGGTAATCCAAGAATCAATAACCATGATTATCAAAATAACTTTACAACTCTTACTACTGAGCCTTTTTTTGATCAAAACTGAAGCAACGTTTACCTTAGACGGAATCCGGTTATACCATAATTCAACAAGAAAATATCTCAATAGTAGAAAGCTATATCAAACTTCTTCATATAGTCGATTTAGAAGAAATTGAATATACAATCAACTTGATTGATAAATATATAAACACTTCATATAAATTGACGGAAGATGAAATTATTTTAAAGTCCTTGAATGCCCAAATGTCAAAAACTAAACATAATTTTAAAACATTAAAATAGCTAGTGTTGGAGGCTCATTTCTTAAACGGATATTTGGTACAATGGACGAGGAAGACAAGACTGACATAGAAGAACATTTAAAAACTATAGAACAAAATAATCATAATGTAATATCAAGTAGTAATAACCAAATAAAAATTAATAATGATATTCAAAACAATATTAAAATCTTACAAAAAAGTATAAATAAAAATCAATTTACAATAGATAAACTTTTAAATAACATTTCACTAAATAACAAAAACATTACTAAACAACTACAATACTTACAAATACTGACAAATGTTAACTTTCTAAATCAAGAAATCGAAAAAATTCAAGAGACCGTAGTATTTGCTAAACATAGCATTATGAGTAGATCTATCTTAACACCTGAAGAAATAGATTTTTATGATATAGATATTCTTAAAATACAAGAAATTAAAAGTTCTTTGGTAATAATGAGTAGTAAATTAGTGTTTATACTAGAGATTCCAGTAATAAGCGAAGAAAACGTAATTAAATATAAAATATTCGCTGTACCAAATTCTAATTCGGAAGAAATTGATATAGAAAATACCGATATCATATTATTTAGAAATAAAACATATTATCTTAATCAAGAAAGATACTTTAATAAACTACAATTAACTTCAACTTGTATTTCAAATCTTTTTATAAAATCATTTAAAAACTGTACTAAAGCTATTGAAAGTAATGTTAAAACTGTAGAAACTGATCAAGGAATTGTATTAGTTAAAAATGCACAAAAACTCAACTTAACAAATAATTGTAATAATATCTTGTATTCATTGAATAAAAACTATATAATATTTTTCTATAATTGTTCTATTGAAATTAATGACTTTAACTATTCAAATAAATATAAAGAATTCAAACATAACATTGTAATACCGAATTACATTACAGTTGAAAATATAAATCATACTATTAAATTAGAAAGCTTACATATCAAACAAATTGAAAACAATAATGATATAAAAGAAATAAATTTTGAAAGAAAAATTAATAAAATTGGAATCCAAATTAATTCTATTTTTGTAATAATTATTATTTAAGTTGTAATCATCATAATATACTATCAAATAAAATCAAGAAAAAGAAATCAAATAAGTGATCTAAATATAAATAAAACTAAATATTTTGTTCAGGAGTACAAAAATCCTAAGGATGGGGGAGTCATATATGCATCTAACGAAATCTTGAACAACATCATTCAAGCAAATTCTCAGAACCAGAATTCATAAATTTCGTTATCAAAACATAATTTCTATTTTTAAAATACTTAACACGAAATTTTTTAAAAATTTCCAAACAAATATATTTTACTTATCTTCATTACGTAATAAATAACAATTATAGGTCTCCGGAGCTAACGCAACAAATATAATTTTTTTTTTTATTATTCAAGTACTCAAATATTAAACTAAGTTGAACGATTTTATACTAGATCATATTTCATTAAAAAAAAAACTTAAATGTTAATAAACGTTGTTATATGACTTAGTTTTTTTTTTCATTCTATACTACCTAATACCCGGTGCGCGTTGCTGCGCCTCTCAATGGACGTTTAATTAAAGTTGATGTTACTGCAAAAAGTTAAGACAAAAATTACATACGGTTTACAATTTCAAAATGTATGAAAGCAATCTTTTTAAAACGATTTTTCTAGTATTATTCTAGTAATTTTTGAAACTTTGTGTAATTCAAAGCAGTACAAACTACTTTCCAAAATTTGACGTAATTTACTTCAAAAAAAATTTTTTTGACCAATCTTAGGACCGACTGTTAACAGACTCAACTCCATTTTCAAGTTGCTTCACACATATAAAATTTGAGGTAAATCGGTCAAATCGTTTCTAATTTAGAGTTAAGTAACGCAAAAATCTATTAAAAGCCACTGTACCCACTGGGTTAACGGAAATACACTTTCCCTTTTGGCAAAGCAGTATTGCGCAAAATTGGACGTAATTTGCTTCCAAATCACGAAACAAAATTTTTTTGAGGTTTTCTTTTTAGCAAAAGCAGTACTTCGCAAATTTTGACCATATTAGCTTCCAAAATTATTTTGACCAACCGTAGGACCGAGATGGGTTAACAAATTGCAAATCTGTTAATAGTGTCAACTCAATTCTCACAGGGGCATCACGTATACAAAATTTGAAGTCAATTGGTCAAACCGTTTCGAATTTAGAGCAAAGTATTGAAAAAATCTATAAAAAGCTTTTAGGCCGCAATGGGTTAATGGAACTCAAAAAAATTTTTTTTGGAGCTTTCTTTTAAGCCAAAGCAGAATTTCATAAAATCGGACAAAATTTGGACCCAAAATTTTTTTTGACCACCCGTCGGCCCGACAAGGGTTAACAAATTCCAAAACTGTTAATAGTTTCTTCTCAATTCTCAAAGAGCATCAAGTATACAAAATTTGAAGTCAATCGGTCAAACCGTTTTCATTTTAGAACAAAGAAGTTTAAATACTTGCACCACAGTCCCAACTTGGCGGTCCGTTAGAGCAAAATTTTTGGGCCACGATTTCTTTCCGTACCCAAAAACCCCTATATACAAATAAGGGTTTTTTCGTGTGCATAAACAATCAATAATAATACTTAAGTTCTTAAGAATTACAAAAATAAAAATTATTAAATAAAGAATTGTTATCTTAATTACAAAATCTAATAAAGATAAAAAAGTTTCATAACTTGTTAATAATATTGAAATTAACGACAAAAATGGATAGAGTTCGTAAAATATTGGATATGTCAAAAAAAAAAAAAATTTATAACGACTTTTGGAACATCAGAAAAATGAAAGTAACGGTATGTTAGAATGAATAAAAAAAATTGGTTGAATCTTATTTATTAACTAGACTTTTTAACTATAGCGTCCAAAGAAGTTGGAAAAAATGTAGAACGACTTTTGGAACTTAAGAAAAATGAAAATAACGGTATGTTAGAATGAATAAAAAAAAATTGGTTCAACCTTATTTATTAACTAGACTCTTTAACTATAGCGTCCAAAGAAGTTGAATTTAGTGTTGTTGATAAAACACAAAATGAAGCAACTCTAAATGTCGTTGAATGGGTCAGTCTTAACGAATTAGCTGATAGTAATATAAACTGTGAAGACAACAGTTCAGACATTCCAGAAAATATCGCAGAAAAAATAGACTTTGATAGCGATAATACAATTTCTGACACTAAAATGCAACGCAAAAACAAAAGTACAACAAATCCTAGGAAAAGGAGTCACACATATAAATACTTTGTAGAATTAAATGGTAAAAGAATTGGAGTGTGTCAAAAATGTTTCAGATACACTTTTTCTGAAACTGAGCAATTTATAAAAACCGTTGTTAAAAAAAAACTTGCAAATGAATGTCCTTTAAACATTACCGATTTTCGAGGAAAACACCCAGGGCCTAAGAAAATATCTACTGAAAAAGAAAAGGGTATTATAAATTTTAGCAACTGCTTTCCATCTTACGGGTCACACTATACAAGAAGGGACACTTCCAAAAGATATTTGTCACAGGATTTATCTATTGCAGAGCTACACCGATTATATTGCGAAAAATTTGGTCCTTCTATTTCGCTTTCCAAATTTAGCCAAATATTTAATACCCTTAATTTGAAATTTAAAAAACCTAAGGTAGACACCTGTCACAAATGTGATATATTTAAAATGAAACTTGACATTGCAAATGAGGAAGAAAAACCAACAATAAAAGATGAACAATCGAAACATCACATAAATGCTGAATACGCATATGAATCCAAAAATAAAGATAAAAAGTGTGCTAAGTTAGATTCTACTCTTAAAGTTTTTACTTTCGACCTTCAACAGTGTTTGCCGACACCATTTCTAAAATCATCTGTTTCATTTTACAAACGGCCCCTTTGGACGTTCAACCTTACGGTACATGATTGCGATACTAATGAACCTATTTGTTACATGTGACACGAAGGATTAGGTAATCGAGGAGGGAATGAGATTTCATCGTGTATTTATAGTCACTTACAGAATAAATCAACCCTAGTTAAACACATAATATTCTATAGCGACTCGTGCCCTGGGCAAAATAAGAATTCGATAATTTCAACAATGTTTGAAACATACATGCAATTGGAAACTAATTTGGAAATTATAGATCACAAATTTCTTGAACCTGGTCACACTCATATGGAGTGTGACATAGATCACGGTATGATTGAAAAAAAAAAGAAAAAAACAACAGTTAAAATTCATCCACGCGGGTGTTGGTTCCAATTTATAAGGACTGTTGGCGTAAAAAAAAAATTTATTGTGAAAGAAATGGAGAACAGTGAATTTTTAGATTTTTCACCTTTATCAAAAGAAAAATTTATGTGGCGCAGAACAGATACAGATGGATCAAATTTTGCGTGGCAAAATATTAAATGACTAAGATACACTAAGGATTTCGGTTCTATTTATTATAAGATATTTTTGAAGGAAAATGAACCCTTTAAAGTTTTAAATATAAATCGGAGAGGATTTAATTCAGTTAAAACAAATGACTTACGCAGATGTTATTCTACTGCAATTAAAATTAATACAAAGAAAAAACAAGATCTGTTGGATATGCTTCCACTAATAGACGAATGCCGTCATAATTTCTATCAGAGTCTTAGTAGTGAAGAGATGTTGGATTTCCATCCTGATTTAACAGAGTTTGATGAAGACGAATAATTTTTTATTTATATTACTAATTCCCTTTTAATCGGTTTTTGAATTTTCCTAAATAAAACTCAGGCTTTAGACTATCTAAAATATTTTTATATTTTATTTAAACTTTCTCCATAATATTTCAGCCATTATTGGGGCAATTTGCAGGGATTTATTTTGCCTTTGTTAATATAAAAAAAACTTATGTTAACTTAATAAATGTCTTTAATTTCTTCGTAATATCTTAAATTCACTTAAGAAAAGAAAAACTTTCGTTTATATTTCGACTTAATCGCTTATGTAACTTAAGACATAGTTTTAGTACAAACTGATTTGTTCATAAGCACTTAAGTTGTTAAAAACGTTTTTTCTTAAACTTCTAAAAGAATACTTTTCAAACAAAAGTAGCCTAAAATTTTGTTTAACATTATCTATAATTTCCGGTACTTAATTACTCAATATCGTGAAAAACAAAAATTTTAGACTAAATCGTTAATTACACAAAATGCACATTTTTAACATAAGTTGTTCTGTCATATTGCTACAGATATATAAGTTCTTGGAATTTCGGAATAATGTATAATTTGCACTTTGCCAAATAATGGTGTAAAGAAAAAGAAAAAAGGGAATTTTTTTGTAATTTATATGCATTTAAAAATATATCCTTCTATCCGGAAACGAATCTGCGTGTCAACATTTCGGAGTCAGACACTCTAAAAATGTATTCTAATAAGAAGAAAAGAAAAACTTTATTTTAATTAGCCGTATTTTGTAATTAGTTTATAAAACTTAAGTAAATTTATTTTAGTCTGCTTAATTACAAAATGTGTGTTTATATATTATTTTTTTAAAAGTTTTTCCAAAACAAATTGGAAGATTCATATTATTTCATTTCAGTATTTTATTTTATTGATTTATTTCTTAGCCTGTTTTTAGTTGATTTTTTAATTTTTAGCTGATATTATTATTTGTTAGTGTTTTGTGATTAGGGTTTTTCTTATATATTATTGCTTTCTTAGTTTTTTAATTTATATATAGTATTAGATAATTAATGGGCTTTTTATTTTAGATGTTGTTTGTTAGAGTTTTTTTTTTAATTTGGTTGTGTTACAAATTATATATATGTATAAATATATATATATATATATATATATCTTTTTTAACTATTTATCTAACTTTTTCCAATAAAAAATCTCTAACAACGACCAATATATCGGTTTTCTATTAATTGATTATATTTTAAACTCCGGGAAGAACCGAAACTGGGGATTTAAAAATTTACCGAAATTAAAATTTTTAAGACGAAGAAAATTGCATTTAATTTAGTTATTTTTTAATAAAAATTCAATTTAACGTATAAAAATTAGAATTTCTTGTTTTTTTTAATTTTTACCCTCTTTAGTATTTATACCCGTATGAATATATAGTCAAAGGGTATAATAAATTTGCCATTACATTTGTGACGCAAAGAAAAAGGGGGGGTAGATATAGACTCAAGTGTATGGATCGGATCAGAATCGAAAAATAAATTGATTTAGCTATGTATGTCCGTCCGTCCGTCCGTCCGTCCGTCCGTCTGTCCATCCGCACGATAACTCAAAAACTAAAGGAGCTAGAATCTTGAAATTTTCGCAAATTCGTTTTTTTGCTATAGCCGTCATCGCTATTTAAATCCAGCCATTTTGGTCCATGGGTTCGGGTAGCTGCCATACAACTTCTTTTTTTATATGAGTATTACTCTGTACCTATAACAGCTGCGTGTCTGAAATTTTGCCAAAAGTAGTTTAGTTAAATGGCCAAAGTTTCTGCAAAATTTGGTTGGTCTACTGCAGTGGGTTCGAGTAGCTGTCATACAACTTCTTATTTTATATGAGCATTACTCTCCACCTAATGAAGCTGGGTGTCTGAAATTTTGCTAAAAGTAGTTTAGTGTAATGGTCAAAGTTACGGCAAAATTTAGTTGGTCTACTGTAGAAGGTTCGAGTAGCTGCCATACAACTCCTTCTTTTATATGAGCATTACACTACACCTAATGAAGCTGGGTGTCTGAAATTTTGCCAAAAATAGTTAAGTGTAATGGCCAAAGCTACATCTAAATTTGGTTGGTCTACTGCAGAGGGTTCGAGTAATACAACTCAATCTTTTATATGAGTATTCCACTACACCTAATAAAGCTGTATGTTTGAAATTTTGCCAAAAGTAATTAATCGGATGATATAATGTATATGTTACGGTCATACGGGTATCCCAGAGTTGACGCAGTCTACTCTACTACACTTTTCCTCGTTTTCTATAAAAATAATAAAAAAAAAGTTTTATATATTTTTTCCTTTATAAGAAAACTTAATTTATATATTTAAAAAAAATTACTTAGAAAACAATTCATAAATAATTAAAATAGATAGTTTATGGCGTACTTATGATAATTTATGGTATTTCATTTTTTATAATAGAATATATCCAAGAAAACCCATATAATTCAATATACCATTTAGTAAACTATACATTATAAGTAAATTGGCTGGGTGGTTAAGACGGTGGTGACTAAATTTTGTTTTTTAGGGTGTTAGGTTCAATTTCAATCCAGGAGAAAATTTTTTTAAATTTTTTTTTTTAATGCAATTAAATTAAATTTTAAAAGAAATTCACATCTTATATGTAAATATCGTGAAATTAAAAATTCAATATGAAATTTTAACAGAAAAAAATTTGGTTTTTACACTTGCACCTGTTGTACGGACAAGCTTTCTCCCTAATACAATAATATACATATATATTATTATAAATATTAAAAATTAGGATTCGATTTCAAAACCAGAAGGCACTACCGCAAGCCTTATTAAAATATTTTATATATATATTAATTGAAGAAAAAAAAATAGTTAAACGGGATTGATATATATTAATTGAAGGATAAAAAATAGTTAAACGGGATTGATTTAGAGTTAATTACAAAACTATTAAGACCATATTATAATTATACACTTATTTAATTATAAATGTTAAAATATAAACAAAAATTTTATTTTTTTAGGTACCTGTGAAATCGAAAAAAAAAGTTAGGGAAAATTTGAAATTACTTTGGTTGCTTTGCTTGGTTATTTGATTTCAAAGCAGAGCACCAAAGCACATATTTGGCCTATACTATTAATTCAGTATTTCACTGAAATTAATGAAGACTTAAAACAGGAATGATCCTGTAAATCATAGTCTCGATTTTAAATGCAAAATGTTTTACTATTTATTTAAATTTTCCCAAAAATCTTCTGTGATTTTTAAAACTGAAATGAACTATTTCATATAAATTTAAGTTCATAAAAATGTTTTTTTTTTTATTAAAAATTAATAAAATATTTTTTGGCCTGCTTATGATAGTTTTGGATATTTTATTTTCTAAAATAAAACACATCCAACAAAACATTAATATTTTATTTTTTTATAATTGAACACATCCAACAAAACACATTTAATTGAATGCGTTTGTTACACCTCATTCTAGAAAAATATATTAATAAAATAATAATAATTTTTTTGTATTAAACAATTTGTATTTTTTTTAGGATAAGTAATGAAAAATAAAAAAAGATAATATAATAATAATTTTGTTTTGTAATTTTTAAAAAGAAATTAGTTTAAAAATTTATATTGAAAACTTTCTTTTATAATTTAGTCTAAGTTTAACCATTCTTCAAAACGGTCTTGAAAATAAAAATCAATAAATTGTTTAATATAAAAATTGCGTTTTTATTAAAATCATATTATTTTTTCATTTGTTGTTTTCACAATATATATATATTATATATAAATATATAAAACTTGCACGTGGTATGCAGTGTCTGACAATCATCAAAAAACTAAAGTAACCTCCGATATACTTCCCACAAACACAAGCTTTTATAAAACAAGTGATGAGAAAAACCAAGGGTTTTTAAAAAAGCACATTTTCAAAATAATATAGTGTTTCTACTTATAGAAACAGTAAATTTTTTAACTTTTAAGTCCTAATAGCCTATCTATGGGGAAGGTTGCCCAATTTCTCAAGGATCTAATCCTCACTAGGTTCAAGGAATTAAATTATGAATTATACCAAAATTTGGAATTTTACTTAGAATTTTACTATTTATGCAAAAATGGTTAAAACTGAGAGACACTTTCTTCACTTTAAAAAACCGCTTTTAAATTTGAGAAAATCTTTTAACATAAGTATGTTAAAATATAATGTTGGACCTTCAAAATTTGTATATTAACGAAAAAAAATTTGAACAGGTATTCAAGTTACAGGTGTTTAAAAATAGCAAAATTTCAATTTTCGAGCCCTTATAGTTGCTAAATAGGAGACGTGACAAAAAAAATTATTATCCGACTCCTACTAATTTCTAAAGATCTAGCTTTTCCTAAAATTTCAAGACCCCAACTTAAACCGTTTAGAAGATATGTGGGGCCAAAAATTTTGCAAAAATTGAGTTTTGCATAATGGTAAATTTTAGTACCGTATGGCAACCCTGTACATATTAGTGATTTTTTTTTAGAAAGCCTAAGAAAGCAGCTCTCTTTATACCAATTTAAATATAGGGCTTTTTTGGAATTGGCGAGGGCTGTAGCTTCGTCACTCTTCAAAATTAAAAAAAACCTTTGACACATGTTGAAATATAATTTAAAAGCTTTCAATTCTGTAAATCACAAAAAAAATATTTGAACAGGCATTCAAGTTACAGATGTTTAAAAATTGCAAAATTTCAATTTTCGGGCCCTTATAGCTTGGGGTCCAGCGTGGAATAGTGATGCCAATTAGCCTCTCCTATTCAATTCCTACTCTTACCTTCTCGAGGTGGACCCTGTTTAACCCTTGCAACCCTTCTGAACGATCGGGTAACCAATCCCGGTGTAGTAAGTGGGGTGTTTGCATGTGGGCAAAATCGGAAAATGTGTTCGGATTCTAGAAGCTTTTAATCGAATTTTTGCTGAACGAGCATAATTCCGAAATAAATGAAAATAGAACCTTAGGAAGTTGGGAATTATTTACTATTCCGCAAAAGTTAGGCCCAATTGGAGTGGTGGTTCAGATACCTCTTTTAGACCTCCCAATATTTAAAAGCTTATTTTCGAATAACATAACTTAAATTATAGATAAAACTCAACATTTTCACAAGGATGCTTTTATCTCTCCTGAAATATGGGATCAGTTGTAGTAGTGGTTCAGGTATCTCCCAGGCAACTACCAAAATCTAACTAGCACATCTTCAAAATTAATTAAGATTTTTATCTCTCCTGAAATATGGGATCAGTTGTAGTAGTGGTTCAGGTATCTCCCAGGCAACTACCAAAATCTAACTAGCACATCTTCAAAATTAATTAAGATAAAAGCTTTAAATTTGATATGTGACTGAGTTTTCCGTTTTAGAAAAAATGGAAACGTAATGGGAAAGTTCTTTATATTGGGGATGAAATCTAGTGGGGGTTTAGGTACCTCCCGCACTCTTCCAAAGACTTAACAAGGAATCTTCGAAATTAAAAAAGATAGAAACCTGATATGTGGTGCAAGAGTGTTCTGTTTTATTTTCTATCTTATTTAATTTAATATTTAACTAAAATTTTATATTATTATAAGGCTGAGAAGGTGGTTAAATTTTAATATTAAACATTTTATATAATATTATATATAATATACGACTAAATTACGATTTAAATACGATTAAATTTGATGGACTTATATATATTTCAGAAAGTTTTCAAAATCTTTTAACAAAACTTGAATATATTATATCTTTTTGAAATATTTTATTGAATAAATATTTAAATTTAATTACCGTAAAGTTCTGAATACAGTACCCCCCCGAATAAAGTACCCCGGGTACACTAATTGGAACATTTTTCCAATTACAATACCCCGGGTACACTAATTGGATTTGTTTTTTCGCAAATAAATTTCGAACTTTATATTGGAATTATGTTTTGACTGTTTTAATAAAAATTATAAATTTTTATTAAAATTTTTTATTAAAGTAATAATAAAAATTATAAATCCTAGATAAATAACTCATTTACCTACCTTATCTATTTTATCTATACTACCTTACCTTACTACAATTTTGTATTAAATAGATCTCATTATTTTATAAATAAAGTCATTAATTTTACCAAAACAAATTAGGTAGGTAGTTATTCGTTTCACTGTTGTTCTATGTATCTCCGCTGTGGGAAAATTGGTACGCACTCTTATTATACTAAAAGGTACATCGATCTTTGTGTTAGTTTATGTGGTTCGATGACCACAGATTTAATGTTACGTTGGATGAAAACGTGTTTCCATAAAGAGAACAGTTTTTTTGGTATTGAAAAGTTACTTTTAATAATGGATTCTTATGGTTGCCATTTAATGGATGAAGTGACAAAAGAACTAAAGAAGCTATGCAATGCAGAGCCAATCATAATACCTCCAAAAACTACATCATTTTTACAACCATTGGATGTTTCAATTAACTATCCATTTAAAAATTTTATGAGAGCTGCTTGGAATGATTGGCTTATTAATGGTAAAGAGGGATTTACAAAAAAAGGATACAGGAAAAAACCGACTTATCAAGATATTGTTGATTTTACATCTTCAGCTTTAAAACAAATTTCGCCAGAAATCATTGAAAGGTCATTTGAGTGTTGCCGAGTTGGAGAGTTTGGAAAAGAAATATGTTTGGAAAAATTAAATAGTCGCCTTCAAAACATTCTTAAATCTTCCGGGGCCGTACATGAATCAAATATTTCTGAAACACTTCCTATTTCCTTAGTGTCCTTGTAATTTTGGCCTCATTGGAGTAGTGGGTCGGGGGGGGAACCGTATCTATCAACCTCCACGTGGTCCTTTCTGGTAACTGATGAAACAGGCTAATAGATAGAGCGTGCAGGGAGTAAAGTATCGATCAGTAGAAAAGGCCTGATAGCATAGCTATCTAGACTCCTTTATGCTGTTCGATTTCTTGAAGCAACTGCCGAAGGTGCTGCCTTGCACATCTCGAGATTGGCTTCTCAAAGGCTAGAAGACGAAAACTTCGAAAACAAATGACCCGGTCCTCCAGGTTGGGGGTTGGTCGTACGGTTAACATTCGTACACCGGAAAAAGAAGCTTGTTATGAGATCTTCAAGTACGCCTCGGATAAATAGGATTGATACAAATGGAAACCAGACCCGGCTCGTGAATAAGGAAAATGATTTAAGATTAGCTACTTGGAATATAAGAACAATGTTACAGGCAGGTAAAATGAATGAAATAGCCGAAGAAGTCATTAAGTACAACATAGACACCACTGCATTACAAGAAATAAGATGGAAAGGTTGCGGAGAAATTAAAAAACGGAGATATACATTATTCTACAGTGGTAATACACAAAGATCAGGTTTACATGGAACAGGGTTCATTGTTAGTAAATCAGTGCAGAAAAATATATTAGGATTCACCCCACACAATGAAAGAATATGCGCTATGAGAATTAAAGGAAAATTCAACAACATAACAATAATATCAGCATATGCGCCAACCGAAGAAGCGGATGACATAGCGAAGGAGGAATTTTATTTAAAACTAAGTGCGGTATGTGAAAAAGTACCCAACTACGATACGACAATTATACTAGGAGATTTCAATACAAAAGTAGAAAAAGAAGAAGAAACACAGAAAATAGCTGGCAAATATTCTCTACACGATGAAACCAGCGAAAATGGACATCTCCTTCTACAATTCGCAAATGAAAACGCCTTAAAAATCAAAAGTATATCATTTGAGAGGAAAAATATTTATAAAGGTACATGGAAAATTCTAGGTTCGAATAGGACAAACCAGATAGACCATGTACTAATCTCATCAAGGTGGTCATCATCAATAATTGACACAAGAAGCTACAGAGGGGCAAACTGTGACAGTGATCACTATCTAGTCAAAGTCGTACTACGTCAAAGAATATCGAACGTTCCGAAAAGTTGAGGATTACGTAGAACTAAGTGGGATTGTGATAAATTAAGAAATGATGAGATAATTGAACAGTTTCAAAATGAGATAAGAAGTTGTATACCTGAAAATGATAGTAGGATTGAAGATATAAACATAGACGATGAGTGGAGAAGAATAGAAACTGCCATAACTACAAGTGCAAGAAATACCATTGCTGAGAAACAACAACAAAGAGACTCCGAATGGTTTGATAATGAATGCAGAGAAGCCATAAACATTAAAAATGAAGCTCATAAAAAACTGCTACAAAGATGTACCAGATCAAACATGGAAAATTATAAAGAAAAACGAAAAATAGCTACAAAAATATGTAAACAAAAAAAAGGGTATTCCTCAAAAATAAAATTTTAAAAATACAGGAGGAACATAATTGCGGTAACGTTAAAAAATTCTATAACAATATCAATAGACAAACTAAGAGCTTCCAACCAAGATTAACATCATGCAAAGATAAAGAAGGTAACTTATTAAATGAAGAGCAAAAAATTATAGACAGATGGGCCTAATATTATAAAGAAACGCTAAATAAAACACATCAACAATGTCAAACAGAAAACAATATAATATACACAGCCGAATTCCTTGTAAATGAACCCACATTAATGATGTCAAGAATGCCATAAAGAAATTGAAAAATAACAAAGCACCGGGGGAATATTCGATAACATCTGAATTATTGTGTAACGGGGGGGAGTATTTACATAAAACGATACACAGATTAGTATGTGCAATATGGCTTAATGAAACAATACCAAAAAAATGGCGAACAAGTCTACTGAAGCCAATACATAAGAAGGGAGATAGAACGAATTACAATAACTATAGGGGTATTATGTTACTAAATTCGGCGTACAAAATACTATCAAATATATTATATGAAAAAATTTAACCGTATGCTGAAGAAATACTTGGTGAATATCAATGCGGATTCCGTAGACAACGATCTACTATCGACCAAATATATTTACTAAAACAAAACATGGAGAAATGCTATGAATTTGGGCAAGATCTACACATTTTATTTATTGACTATAAGCAGGCCTTTGATAGCATAAATAGAAACAAAATAGCATATTCACTGATTCAATTAGGTGTGCCCCGCAAATTAGTAAATCTGACAATGGAAACTATGTTCAAATCGCAAGCAAAGGTTCTGATACAAAATACTGCTTCGGTGGAATTTGAGATAAAATAGGGAGTTCGGCAAGGCGACGCGCTTTCAGCGCTGCTGTTCAACATGGTCTTAGAACAAGCAGTAGGCAAAATTGAGAAGGGTGGTAACATTTTCATAAAATCTTACCAAATTATAGCCTACGCTGATGATATTGCAATTGTAGCTAAGAACTATAGGACATTGGTAGAAATATTTGTGACATTAGAAGAAAATACAAGAGAAGTAGCTCTGGAAATTAACGAAAACAAAACAAAATATATGAGAAGGTCCAATAGATCAAATCAGAGAAACCCGCAAAATATTACCATCGACGATTTTAATTTTGAAGGTGTCGCAAACTTTAATTATCTTGGTGTACTACTAAAAAATTACAACAGTATGCACTCGTGCATACAAGAGAGAATAAACGCAGGAAACAGAAGCTATTATATTAATAAAAAACTATTGCAGTCAAGAATCCTTACAAGGCAAACAAAACTTGTAATTTATAAAACAATAATAAAGCCAATAGTAACATATGGATGTGAATGCTGGACGCTTACACTGAGAGAAGAAGAACAGTTACGTATATTTGAAAGAAAAATTATCCGAAAAATCTTTGGCCCAATAAGATTAGAAAACGGAGAATATCAAAGAAGAAGTAATGAAAACATCAATAACATAATTAATAGCGAAGATATTGTAAAGTTTGTAAAGGCACAGCGGCTACGATGGGCACGGCATATAATAAGAATGAATGAAAATCGCCCTCAACAAAGAATTTTCAAAACCAAAAGGACACTTACTATACAGTAGAGCAAGAGGCAGGCCCAGAACCAGATGGAAAGATAACATCGAGAATGACTGCCGAAAAATGAGCGTGGAAAACTGGCAAAGTTTTGCGCAAGATCGATCTACCTGGAGGAGTATTACGAAGAAGGCTTTAGCTCACCACGAGCTGTAACGCTAAATGAAGAAGAAGAAGGAGTAGTCGGTCGGGGACCAGCCACACATTTCTGAAGACCTTAAAGCATATCTTTAAAATTAATAAAGATAGCAACTTGAAAACATGTTGAAGTTTCAAATTTGGCACAAGGTTGTTCTTTACTATTTCTTGTGTGTCCCTCTAATTTGCGATCTGTTGGAGTGGTGGTTCAGTAACCCTCTTAGACCTCCGAAGGTTTAAAAGCTTGTAATCGAAATTACTAAAAATAGTAACTTAAAATAAATAGAACGTTCCACTTGTGTACAATGGTTAACTGATACTTAAAGTACAGCGCGGACTGCATATGGACGAAATCAACCAAAGGGTTCGAATTCTGGACTTTTTAATCGTTTCTAAGGGCTAAGGAACATATATAATAAATCACGATAACTCAACAACTAATGACGCTATCTTTATAAAATTTGTGTTGTAGGGTACTGGTAATGAAACTACGGCGGTAGTTGCGTACGGAGGAGAATGGACAATTGGTTCGAAACTTAGAAATTTTTGATCGAATTTAAGCCAAACAAGCATAATTCCAAAACCAATGAAGATAGAACTTCCAAATTTGGTATCAGGGTGTCTCTTTCTATTTCCTAAGTGTCCTTGAAATTTGGGACCAATTTGAGTAGTGGGTTAAGGACCAGCCACACAGTTGCGAAGACCTTCAAGCGTATTTTCGAAATTAATAAAGATAGTAACTTCAAACAAATTTAGAAGTTTCAAATTTGGCCCCCTCTTAGACCCCCAAGGTTTAAAAGCTTATCATTGAAATTAATGAAAATAGTAACTTAAAATTAAGATAGAAAGTTCCAATTGTGTATAAGAGTTAACTAGTATTGAAAGTATGACGGGGACTGCATATGGGCAAAATCGTACCATGGTTTCAGGTTCTGGAACCTTTGAAAGGTTCAAGGACTAAAGAACATATATCTTAAAAACAGCATAACCCAAAAAATAATGCCGCAATTTTGATGAAATTTAATCTCTAGGTTACTAGTAATGAAAGTACCATGGGAATTGGTTCTGGTCGAGTTCGGACAATGAATTTGGATTCTAGAAGCTTTTGATCGATCTGAGGCCAAACGAGCATAATTACAAAGCCAAAAAATATATTTCCTATTTCCTATGTGTCCCCGAAATTTAGACTTAATTGTAGTCGTGTTTCAGGTGCCTCCTAAGAAATCCCAAAATTAATAAGCTTAGCTTCGAAATTCATAAAGATAGAAACTTTAAATTTGATACACGAGGGTTCTTTCCTATTTCCGTTTTTATTTAACACTTTTATATTTGTAAAAGGCTAAGAATATTACCACAAAATATATTTAGTATAATATTTTATAAATTAAAAACCATAGGTGATATATAATTAAGACATCGTGTACAATACTTAAGCTATATTCAAAGATACTTGCTGCATTTATGTAAAATCTATTGTTTTATTTAAAGGAACTATATGAAAAGTTCTAAATTTGTAATTATATTTTAGAAATACATTTATTGCATATTTTGCATTTATAAGCTTTTCTAATAGGTACATAAACTATCAATTTAAAATAATTGCAATTTTGAAAAATTTTAATTATTAAATATATTATGCTTGGATTAGCTTTTTATCACAAAATTTAATAATTCAAATTTTTTCACTTTAGTAATTGATTTAAATAAATATATTTTCATTTATTTCAAGTTTTTTTGTTTTTTAATATTTTTAAATAGATAAATTTCTAAGAATTTGCAAATAAATTAGAAAAGTAATTAGAAAAGTTTTTAGTATTATAAAGTTAATTTGGTTAGCCACGTCTTACGATCAAACTAATAGCAGCTTTTATGGTTTTAAAATGACTTATGGACTTCCCATTAAATTTGAACCAAATAGGTGTAGGGTATTTTTAATTCGGTTTTTATTTTTTTAGGAGAAATACGTGGTTGAAAAATTTAAATAGATTTGATTTGATAAGCATTTAAAAAATAATTTCAATTAGGTATAAGTGTTGAGATAAATATGACAATAATTATTCTAAAAAAATGTACATTAGAATAATAATATATTTTGTAATAAAAAATTTCAACAAAAATATAAAAAAATTTGATAATAAACATAAGTATTTTAGCGTGACACATTTATAATAAAAAATTCAAATTTACATAACTTTATATTAAAGCATTTACAATTATATTTTAAAGTTTATTATTGGTTTATTACCTACTATACAGTATGCAATTTTGCTATGTTGCAATTTCAATTTTTTTTTTTTTTATTTTTCGTCTTTTTCTTGCATGAAATATTCTTATTACTATCTACTTCCAACAATTTGAGTAAATTTTTGCATATGAATGTGTGGAAAGAGTAAAAGTTAGCAAGAAAATTTTTGTTTACGTGACCAAGTGAAACAACTTATTAATAATACATATATTGATGTATTCATAGAGCTTTTAATTAGGATACAGAATACATACAACATAGTTCAAATCGTACTAAAATGTTTAGAAACAAGTAAAAAAACAGTCAGTTCCAGTCAGAAACAGTCAGAAACCGACAATTCCAGAGCAATACAATGCTCTGCTGTGTGTCTCAGTTTCTTCCATGTTAACTGCGTTAAGGTAACGAAGGCGATCTTCAACGCTGTTAAACAGGGAAAAAGTTTCTAGAAATGTGACAGTTGCCCATCAAAAAGCAATTTATCCATGGTCATAATGCCAGAAGGTGAAGTCAGTGATGATGAAAGTGACTTTGAAAGAAATGACGCAGAGACACTGGGGGATGACAATAAATCAGCTACAAAAAATAATGATGTATATGTTTCCTAATCTTAGTGGGGCTGATAAATTACCAGAATTTGATTTCACAAATAAGTGCACAATGGAAAATGTGGCTAAGTACTTAAAAACATTAGGATCAGTTCTCAATAACTTTATTAGTAAAATTCATCAGTCGTTAAGTTTTTTTAGTTCTAAGATAGATGATTTTGGAATTCAAAATAAAAAACTCTTAGAAGAAAACCAACATATTAAAAACCAACTTCATACTGCAGAAAATAAATCATCATATCTAGAGCAAAAAATTAACTGGCTTGAATCCGCAGTGGATGAGACGCAGCAACAAAAGAACGCCAATAACATAGTCATAGCTGGACTACTAGTAGAAATCGATACACCGATTGACACTGTGATAAAAATCGCAAATAAAATTGGCGCAACTATTGTTGCAGATGACATCAAAAACATAAGAAAGATTACTCAAAAAAAAATGTTAGGGAAGAAAAAAAAGGAGTAAGTGATACCCTGTACATTGTGGAACTAGCCTCTATCATGATAAAAAATGATTTGCTAACGAAGAAAAAAACGTATCCTCATCTTTATACTGAAGAATTGAATTTGCAATCAGAAAAGGGAAAACAAATTTTTCTTAGACATCATTTCACCCCATTGCAGTCAAAACTCTATAATGAGGCAAAGCAAATTAAGGCTTCACTTAATTTTGAATTTCTTTGGGTTAAAAATAATCAAATTTTTCTTCGACGGAACAAGATTAGCAAAGTGTATAAGGTATCTTCTAGTAATGATATTTTGTTTATTAAAACACATTTTCAAACTAATGAATAATTACAATAAAATAGGTAAAATTCCAAAACATATATGTAATTGCACTATATCTTATCTTTATTGTCACATTCTAACAATTATTCTAATAACTATTAAACATAAACATAATCATAATATTCATAATGATTTTAAAATTCAGTTTTTATTCAGTAAACAAACAATTAGCTTTTTTGCTTTCATATTAATAAATATAATCTCAAACAAATATTTATACTTTTTACAAAAACTACATATATACATCTTATATATAAGT
The DNA here is from genome assembly GCA_963082915.1 of Dolichopus griseipennis. Taxonomy (NCBI): domain Eukaryota; kingdom Metazoa; phylum Arthropoda; class Insecta; order Diptera; family Dolichopodidae; genus Dolichopus; species Dolichopus griseipennis. The sequence continues at coordinate 127,058,819 of OY720441.1, read as the reverse complement.
CTAATTATTTTTTTCTATATTGTTTTAAATTATATTTGCACTTATATTGAAATTATTATATCTACATTTTACATAACCTCAAATATATATTTAATAACTTTATTACATTCAACTTCAATTCAATATTTTTCTATAAATTTAAAAAATTTTATTATATGGTAGAACTAATTGTATATTTTTTACAAAAACTATACATATATCTTTTGCAAATATATTTCAAAACTAATCACAACAAATATACTATTCTATTAACATACAAATCTACAAACAATTAAATATATTATCATATTATCACCTGCAACTTTAAAATTTGTTTTATGAACTTATTATTTACATATTATCAAACATAATCTCAAACAAATATTTATTAACATTCTTATAATTCATCTCGAAATTTTTGTTCAGTATTTTAAAATTATATCATATGACAGAATTACTTATATACTTTTTGCAAAAAATACATATATACAACTTATATACAAATTTAATTATTTTTTCTACTTTGTTTTAAATTATATTTGTACTTATTTTAAAGTTTTTATATTTATATTTAACATAACCACAAATATATATTATTTAATAACATTTTCATTATATTATTTAATAAGTCATTCTGAGAATAAATTTTTTAATTTACCTGTATATATACCTTACTTTTCAAATAGACGTGAATCATATGGGGGCGTAGCAATCTATGTGAATGAAAAAATATCTAGTTCTGTAGTCGTAGAAGAAAAATTCCAGAAATCAAATACATTAGTAGTTAAATTATTAAAACAAAATATGAATATTATTGGTAAATACAGGTCTCATGAAACTAAAGTAAACGATTTTCTCTTGAAAGTAGATGAAATAATTTCAAAATACACAAATACGATTATATTAGGAGATATCAATCTAAATATATTAAATATAAATAACCAAGATATTATAAATTATAAAAATATTTTACTTAGCAATGGTTTTGCTATCTATAATAAAATCTCGGAAGACTTCGCTACAAGAATAGGAAAAACATCTAAATCTATCATTGATCATCTTGTAACAGATATGATAAAATTTGAGTATTTCTTCTATGTTGTTAGTATCACACTCTCAGATCATCAAAGATTTTTTATAAGTATTAATCAAAAGCCAATAAAAGAAAATATGTCCCACTTTAAAACCATCATTGATTATGAGAATATTGAAAAGTGTAGCCCCTGAATAAGACTTAATTCTATAGACAATTTCGATAATTTTGTTCAAGAACTCACTATAATAATTAATGAAAATACCCACACTATACCATTAAAAAAAACTAGGCGCAAAAATGAATGGATGACGAATGAAATTATCCAAAAAATAAAGTTACGTGAATTTTATTATAAACACAAGAAAAAATATCCTCTTGATTCTCATATCGTAAACTTGTATGAGAATTGTAAGAAAGAAATAAGAAACCTTATTGTTCAAGCTAAAAAGTTATATTACTCGAATGAAGTAATCCGCGATCCAACTAACAGTAAAAGGCTATGGAACTTATACAAAAAAGCTATGTTTAATACAAATTCTACAAACAATGTTTCAATTAAAGTACTCGAAAATGATAACTTTAAATTAACGAATGAACAAGAAATAGCTGAATTAATGAATAATTTTTTTACAAATGTTACAGAGGAATTAAATGTACCTTCTGATCCGATTGACTACACGTATTTGAGCCAATTTCCTAGAAATATATACCATAGTTTAAACCTAATGCAAACTAACTGTGAAGAGGTAACTGCAGCTATTAATAAGTTAAAAACATCTGCAGCTACAGGATATGATGGTATATCTACTAAATTCATAAAAAAATTTTCCTTACATCTAAGTCCAATATTAGTAAAATTTATAAATAAATCCTTTCAAAATTCTATTTTTCCAGAGTCCTTAAAGATGGCAATTATTGTTCCAGTCTTCAAATGTGGTTCTGCAACAGACAAATCCAATTACCGTCCTATATCAATCTTAAGTGCTCTATCAAAAATCTTTAAAATAATAATAAAAAATAGATTAGATTCTTTCCTCCAAACAAATCCAATTTTGCATAAGGAGCAATTTGGATTCGAAAAAAACTCTAACACTACTGCTGCCTGTTTAGAACTCACTAATTTTATTACCACCAATATAGATCGAAAAAAATATGTTGCCTGTGTTTTCCTGGACCTCCAGAAAGCTTTCGATTGTGTTGATCACCAAGTGCTTCTACATAAGCTTATAATGATCAAATTTAATGAAGATCAGATTAATTTCTTCAAGTTGTATTTAGAAAACAGGAAACAGAGTGTTCTAATAAAAAATTATATCAGTACCGCTACAATAGTAAAAAAAGGAGTTCCGCAAGGATCCATCTTAGGCCCGGATTTATTTAAATTATATGTTGATGATATATCTCGGTTATTATTAATAGGGACTGTTCAACTCTATGCTGATGATGCAGTAATCAAATATGCTGCAGATAGTGAGGAATCCTTAAAAAGTTCAATTAGTCATGATCTCTGTATAGTTGAGGAATGACTCAATAAGAATACACTCTTGTTAAATATTAAGAAAACAAAATTTCCTAATTTTTGAGAATAAAATTTTAAGAAATTTTAATGTATCTTACAAAAATTATAATTTGGAGGTAACTAAAACGTTCAACTATTTGAAGTTATGAAATATGAATGCACAAATGTTAACTTTGTGCGCCATCTATAATCATACACAAGAATTATTTATATATATTTATTACATCTCATTTTATATTACGATATAAACTATTACGGTATAATTATACAATTTTACGATTTTTTTTTTTTTTTATTAGATATGATCTGACCAGGGTTTGAACCCGAGACCTTCCACATGATAGGCGGCGTCTTTACCACTACGCCATTGGTCAGATAATACTACTAATGTATGCCTATCTAAAGTCCTGAAAAGCATGGGAAAAATAATTCTGAATTCTGTAGTTTACTTTATACCTTTTTGTCTAGTTATACCCTACACCAATAGAATAGGTAAAAGGGTATATTAACTTTGGTATAGTGTTTGTAACCACCTAAAGGAAGCGAGCCAGATATGGAAAAGTATATATAAAATGTATAAATGTATATGAAAGTATGACGGGGACTGCATTTGTGATCAGCGTGACCTCCTGAGTCGATATAGCCATGTCCGTTCCTCCGTCCGTAGGTACGATAACACAAAAAATTATGGAGCTATCTTGATGAAATTTTAACTGCAGGTTACTAGGACTGAAAGTACGGCGGGGATTGCATATGGGCGAAATCGGCCCGTGAGTTCGGATTCTGGACCTTTTAATCAATCGAAGAGCCAAGGAACACATATAAAAAATCACGAACTCAACAACTAATGACGCTATCTTCATGAAATTATGTTGTAGGTTATTGGTAATGAAACTACGGCGGCGATTCCGTACTATGAGGATTGGACAATGGTTTCGGAACTTAGAACTTTTTGATCGAATTTAGGCCAAACTAGTTACTAGCATAATTCCGTAACCAATGAAGATAGAACCTCCAAATTTTCTATCAGAGTGTCGCTTTCGATCTCGTTATTCTCCTTGAAATTTGAGCCACATTGGAGTAGTGGGTGGGGACCAGCCACCCAGTTCCGAGGACCTTAAAGCATATTTTCGAAGTTAATAAAGATAGTAACTTGAAACAAATGTAGAAGCTTCAAATTTAGCACATGGGTGTTCTTTACTATTTCCTGCGTGTCCCTTTAAATTTGGATCAATTGGAGTTTTGGTTCAGTACCTCTCTTAGACCCCCTAATGTGTAAAAGCTTATCATCGAAATTAATAAAACTAGTAACTTAAAATTAAGATAACACGTTCCAACTGTGTACAACTAGTATTGAAAGTATGACGGTGACTGCATATGGGCGAAATCGTACCATGGTTTCGGGTTCTGAAACCATTGAAAACTCAAGGGCTAACAAATATATATCTTAAAACAACATAACTCAAAAAATAATGCCGCTATTTTGATGAAATTTAAACTCTAGGTTACTAGTAATGAAAGTACCTTAATAATTGGTTCTGTTCGAGTTTAATTTCTTAGAATATATTTCTTATTTCCTCTGTGTCCCCGAAATTATGACTTAATTGTAGTGGTTCAGCTATGTTCAAAGGTGCTTGATGCATTTATGTAAAATTTATTTTTATATTTAAATGAATTATATGAAAAGGTCTAAATTTGTAATTGTATTTTAGAAATACATTTATTGCATATTTTGCGTTTATAAGCTTTTCTATTAGGTATATAAACGAACCATTTAAAATAACTGCAATTTTGAAAAATTTTAATTATTAAATATATTATGCGTTGATTAGCTTTTTATCACAAAATTTAATAATTCAAATATTTTCACTTTTCTAATTGAATTGGAATAAATATATTTTCATTTATTTCAAGTTTTTTTGTTTTTATACCCTACACCTATAGAATAGGTAAAGGGGTATATTAACTTTGATATGGTGTTTGTAACCACCTAAAGGAAGCGAGCTAGATATGGAAAAGTATATATATTTGCGATCAGCGTGACCTCCTGAGTCGATATAGCCATGTCCGTCCGTCCGTCCGTAGGCACGATAACTCAAAAAATAATGGAGCTATCTTGATGAAATTTAAACTGTAAGGTACTAGGACTGAAAGTACGGCGGGGATTGCAAATGAGCGAAATCGGTCCATGGGTTCGGATTCTGGGCCCTTAAATCGGTCCATGGGCTAACGAACATATATAAAAAATCACGAACTCAACAACTAATGACGCTATCTTTATCAAATTTGTGCTGTAGGTTACTAGTAATGAAACTACTTCGGGCATTGCGTAAATTCGGGATTGGACCATGGGTTCGGAACCTAGAACTTTTTCATCGAATTAAGGCCAAACGAGCATAATACCGAAACCAATGAAGATAGAACCTCCAAATTTGGTATCAGGGTCTCTCTTTTTTTTTTCCTTAGTGTCCTTGAAATTTTAGCCCGATTGGAGTAGTGGGTCGGGGACCAGCCACACATTCCTGAAGACCTTGAAGCATATCCTTAAAATTAATAAAGATAGCAGCTTGAAAAAATGTAGAAGCTTTAAATTTGGCACAAGGGTGTTCTTTACTATTTCTTGTGTGTCCCTCTAATTCGTGTTCGATTGGAGTGGTGGTTCAGTACCCCTCTTAGACCTCCCAAGATTTAAAAGCTTATAAATAAAATTACGAAAAATAGTAATTTAAAATTAATATCTAACGTTCAACTTGTGTACAAGGGTTAACTGGTATTTAAAGTACAGTGCGGACTGCATATGGGCGAAATCACCCCAAGGGTTCGGATTCTGGACATTTTAATCTGTCTAAGGGCTATCGAACATATATAAAAAATAGCGATAACTCAACAACTATTTTTGGCGGTGATTGCGTACGGTGAGTAATGTACAATGGGTTCGAAACTTAGAACTTTTTGTTCGAATTTAGGCCAAACGAGCATAATTCCGAAACCAATGAAGATAAAACCTCCAAATTTGGTATCAGGGTGTCTCTTTCTATTTCCTAAGTGTCCTTGAATTATTACCATAGGTGACAGATAATTAAAACATTGTGTGCAATACTTAAGCTATATTCAAAAGTACTTGCTGCAAAGTACAAATTTATTATTATATTTAAATGAATTATATGAAAAGTTCTAAATTTGTAATTATATTTTAGAAATACATTTATTGAATATTTCGCGTCTAGAAGCTTTTCTAATAGGTACATAAACTAGCAATTTAAAATAATTGCAATTTTGAAAAATTTTAATTATTAGCTTTTTATTACAAAATTTAATAATTCAAATTTTTTCACTTTTGTAATTGAATTGAAATAAATATATTTTCATTTAATTCAAGTTTTTTTTGTTTTTTAATATTTTTAAATCGATAAATCAGTAAAAATTTTGTAATATTTTTTTATAGATAGTCTAATTCGAAAATGTTGTTAGTATTACAAAGTTAATTTGGTTAGCTATGTTTTACGACAAAACTAATAACAGCTTTTATTGTTTTAAAATGACTTATGGACTTCCGATTAAATTTGAACCAAATTGGTGTAAGGTGTTTCTAAGTCGACTGACTGTTTTTTTACTTGTTTATTTAATTAATTTTTCCTAAGTTTTTTATTGACAAAAATATATTTTTATGTAGGACTAGCTAATATCCGGTGCGCGTTGCTGCGCCTCCCAACGGAGGTTTAATTGAAACTGATGTTACTGCAAAAAGTTGACAGAAAAATTAGACACGGTTTACACATGTAAATTTTAAAATGTATGAAAGCAGTCTTTTTAAAACGATTTTTCTAGGATTATTCTAGTAGTTTTTGAAACTTTCAAACCTCTAGTACAAACTACTTTCCAAAATTTGACGTAATTAATTTACAAAAAAATTTTTTTGACCAATATTAGGACCGACTGTTAACAGACTCAACTTCGTTTTCAAGTTGCTTCACACATAAAAAATTTGAGGTAATAAGTTAACGGAACTACACTTTCTCTTTGGGCAAAGCAGTATTGCGCAAAATTTGACGTAATTTGTCAATCGATCCAAATCGTTTTTTTGTCAATCGTCGGGCCGTCATGGGTTAAGCAATTGCAAGTCTGTTAAAAGAGTTAATTTCATTCTCAAAACGGAAAATATAAACACAATTTGAAGAAAATCGGTTAAACCGTTTCTAAATTAGAGTAAAGTAACCAAAAAATTTATAAAAAGCTGTTGGTCCGCAATGAGTTAATGGAATTCAACAAAATTTTTTTTGAGGCTTTCTTTTTAGCCAAAGCTGAATTTCGTAGAATCGGACAAAATTTGGACCCAAAAATTTTTTTGCCCACCCTTCGGCCCGACATGGGTTAACAAATTCCAAAACTGTTAATAGTGTCAACTCAATTCTAAAGGAGCATCACATATACAAGATTTGAAGTCAATTGGTCAAACCGTTTCGAATTAAGAGTAAAGTATTGAAAAAACCTATAAAAAGCTGTTGGGCCACAATGGGTTAATAGAACTCAACAAAATTTTTTTGGGGCTTTCTTTTAAGCCAAAGCAGAAATTCGCAAAATCGGACAAAATTTGGACCCAAAAATTTTTTTGACCCCCCGTCGGACCGACATGGCATCACATATACAAAATTTGAAGTCAATTGGTCAAACCGGTTCGAATTTAGAGTAAAGTATTGAAAAAACCTATAAAAAGCTCTTGAGCCGCAATGGGTTAATGGAACTCAATAAAAATTTTTTTTGGGGCTTTATTTTAAGCCAAAGCAGAATTTCGCAAAATCGGACAAAATTTGGAACCAAAATTTTTTTGACCACCCGTCGGCCTGACATGGGTTAACAAATTCCAAAACTGCTAATAGTGTCAACTCAATTCTCAAAGAGCATCACGTATACAAAATTTGAAGTCAATCGGTCAAACCGTTTTCATTTTAGACCAAAGAAGTTTAAATACTTGCACCACAGCCCCAACTTGGCGGTCCGTTAGAGCAAAATTTTTGGGCCACGATTTTCCGTAACCAAAAACCTCTATATATAAATTTTCATGAAAATCGGCTGGGCAGTTTAGGAGTCTATTACAAACAAACAAACTTTCGCTTTTATATAATATATAGATATGAGTCATGACTCATAAATTACTTTAAACCAAAAAATATTATTGCTTTCATTCCTTTATGAGGTGTAAACTCTTTCCTATTCTCAACTATTGTCAGCTACACAAGACTTGGTGTAAAGGAGTATATGACAGAGTAGATAAATAATTTCCGGCAGGTGGCTTTAATTAAAATTCACTTGAATAGGTTATGTTAAATCATATTTTTTATTTGATAACCAATAAGCATTTACTCCCTTCCATTTTAAAAATATTCTTTATATTTATATCAGCAATATACCTTAATTTTTTCACTTTATTTTTAATATTTGAATACGAGCATATTAAATATAATTAACTTCTCAAATGACAGGTAGTTTTAAAATATCAAATATATATATGACAATTAATCTGACAATTATGCACTCCTGAAACAAAAATTAGCGTTCCATTTGCATACTACGTCTATCTACTCTTCATGTACACTTTTTGATATATAAAATTCGTTCGTTTTGTCAAAATAACACTAAAAATAGTTGTTTTATTATACAAATAGGAAGAGTGTGGTAGAGTAGACTGTGCCAACTCTGATAAATCCGTATGACCGTTATATAAACATTATATCATTTATAAACATTAATTACTTTTGGTAAAATTTTAAACATACAGCTTTATTAGGTGTAGTGCAATGCTCATACAAAAGAAAAAGTTGTATGGCAGCTACTCGAACCCTCTACAGTAGAGTAACCAAATTTTGCAGTAAATTGCAATAAACAATTTTTGGCATAATTTCAGACACCCAGCTTTATTAGGTATAGTGTAATGATCATATAAAAAAGGAGTTATATACCAGCTACTCGAATCCTCCGCAGTGGACCAACAAAATTTTGCAGAAACTTTGGCCATAAAACTAAACTTCTTTTGGCAAAATTTCAGATACGCAGCTGTAATAGGTACAGAGTAATACTCAACAAGTGATGAAAAAAAACCAACGGTTTTTAAAAAAGCACATTTTCAAAATTATATTGTATTACATACTGAGTTTAACTTTGGAAATATTTACTTGGAAATAGTTACTACTGACTTATAAAATTTACTGCTAACAGTAAATTTTTTATTTAAAAGTTGTTATAGCTCTTCAATGGGGAAGAATGCCAAATTTCTCAAGAATCTAACTTCAACCCCCACCCCCTCCTCAACCCCTAATTTTTTAGGTTCTAGGAATTAAATTGTGAATTACACAAAAATTTGGAATTTTACTTAGAATTTTATTATCTAAGCAAAAATGGGTAAAACTGAGAGACACTTTCTTCAATTTAAGGAACCCCTTTAAAATTTAAGGAAAACCTTTAACATATGTTAAAACATAATGTTGGACCTTTAAATTTTGTATATTAATAAAAAAAAAATTGGACAGGTATTCAAGTTACAAGTGCTTAAAAATAGCATAATCTCAATTTTCGGGCCCTTATAGCTTCTAAACAGGGGGCTTGACAAAAAAATTTTGTTAACTGACTCCTACTATTTTTTTAGGATCTAACTTCCCCCAAAATTTCAAGACCCTAGCTTGAACCGTTTTGAAGATATGTGGGGCCAAAAATTTTGCAAAAATTGTGTTTTATATAATGGTGAATTTTAGTACCGTATGGCAACCCTATACATTTTAACGACATACTTTTGAAAAGTCTATAAAAGCAGCTCTCTAATACCGTTTTTCGATTGAAAATAAACCTAACAGAACCCTTGTTATATCAATTTAAATATAGGGCTTTTTTGGAAATTTCAGGGGCTGTAACTTCGTCACCCTTCAAAATTAAGAAAAACCTTTGACACATGTTGAAATATAATTATAGAGCTTTGAATTTTGTCTATCATTAAAAAAAAATTTGGACAGGTATTCAAGTTACAGGTGTTTAAAAATAGCAAAATTTCAATTTTCGAGCCCTTATAGCTCCTAATTAGGGGGCTTGACAAAATATTTTGTTAACCGACTCATACTAATTTCTGAGTATCTAACTTCTCCCAAAATTTCAAGACCCTAGCTTGAACCGTTCAGAAGATATGTGTGTCCAAAAATTTTGCGAAAATTGAGTTTTGCGTAATGTTAAATTTTAGTACCCTATGGCAACCCTAAACATTTGCCTTATAAAAATTTATAAAGTCTATGAAACCAGCTACCATTTGCCGTTTTCAGATTGAAAATATATGTAACAGAACTCTTGTTATAACAATTTAAATATAGGGCTTTTTCCAAATTTAGGGGGCTGTAGCCCCGTAACAGGTGGGGCTACAGAAAAAAATTCTTCTACGAAATTATTTTTTTTGCAAAAACTACGCATGGTTAAAATTTCTTTTCTCTATTTCAAACGGTGCAAAAGTTTTTGTAAACATACGGACGGACGGACGGACGGACAGAGTGAAGCTATATAGCCACATTTTTACAAAAATTTTTTGAAAATGTGCTAAAAAGAAGTTGTATGAAATTATACGCCGTACGCTTTTATTTAAGTTGGGACCTAAGGAACAAATAATTTTTTTTAAGAAAGATAATTTTTTTAGTTTTGCAAACAAATTGTAGGTATTTTCAATTATTTTGAATATATGTTTTAAACAAAATTATTTAAAACAAGTAAAGAAACAGTCAGTCGGTGCAACCGACTTAGAAATACCCTACACCTATTTGGTTCAAATTAAAAGGGAAGTTACTAAGTCATTTTAAAACCATAAAAGCTTTTATTAGTTTGATCTTAAGACATGGCTAACCAAATTAACTTTATAGTACTAAACAACATTTTCTAACTACTTTATCTATTCAAAAATATTACAAATTCTTACTAATATATCAATTTAAAAATATTAAAAAACAAAAAAACTTGAAATAAATGAAAATATATTTATTTCAATCAATTACAAAAGTTAAAAAATTTGAATTATTAAATTTTGTGATATGAAGCTAATCAAAGCATAATATATTTAATAATTCAAATTTTTCAAATCCATCAAAAGCTTCTATAATCCGAACTCATTGACTAAACTCGAGCAGAACCTATTCTCATGATACTTTCATTACTAGTAACCTACAGTTTAAATTTCTTTAAAATAGCGGCATCATTTTTTGAGTTATGCTATTTTTAAGATATATGTTTGTTAGCCTTTGAACTTTTCAAAGGTTCCAGAATCCGAGCCCTTGGGCTGATTTCGCCTTTATACAGTCCGCGCTGTACTTTAAGCACTAGTTAACCCTTGTACACAATTTGAACGGTCTATCTTAATTTTAAGTAACTATTTTTTAGTAATTTTGATTATAAGCTTTTAAAACTTGGGAGGTCTGAGAGGGGTACTGAACCACCACTCCAATTGATGCCAAATTAGGGGAACACGCAAGAGATAGTAAAGAACACCCTTGTGGTATATTGGAAGCTTCTACATTTTTTCAAGTTGCTATCTTTATTAATTTTAAAGATATGCTTTAAGGTCTTCAGAAATGTGTGGCTGGTCCTCGACCCACTACTCCAATGGGGCCCAAAGTTCCAAGACACTTAGGAAATAGGAAGGGACACCCTGATACCAAATTTGGAGGTTCTAGCTTCATTGGTTTCGGAATTATGCTCGTTTGGCCTAAATTCGATCGAAAAGTTCTAGGTTCCGAACCCATGGTCCAATCGCGACCTTACGCAATCCCCGAAGTAGTTGCATTACCAGTAACCTACAGCACAAATTTGATGAAGATAGCGTCATTAGTTGTTAAGTTATCGTGATTTTTTATATATGTTCGTTAGCCCTTCGATCGATTAAAAGGTCCAGAATCCGAACCCATGGGCCGATTTCGCCCATATGCAATCCACGCCGTACTTTCAGTCCTAGTAACCTACAGTTAAAATTTCATCAAGATAGCTCCATTATTTTTTGAGTTATCGTGCCTACGGACGGACGGACGGACATGGCTATATCGACTCAGGCGGTCACGCTGATCACAAATATATATACTTTTCCATATCTAGCTCGCTTCCTTTAGGTGGTTACAAACACCATACCAAAGTTAATATACCCCTTTACCTATTCTATAGGTGTAGGGTATAAAAGATATTATTCGAAAATATTTTTTTTTTAAAATTTAATCGTGGCAACATAAGAAAAAACAATTACAGTATTTTTACACGCTTTGTCAATCTTTAAATTTTAAATAAATTTATTTAAATTCCTAACTACTTATAGGTATATACTTATAGGTAAACATATTATAGGTATATTTTAATAAACAAATATTTTACAAAAATATTATTTTAAATTTTCTATTTTTATTTTTCGCTTTGTCAATTTTTAAAATCCGAGGTACCAATACGTCGCGTATTTCGGTTGCTCACTTGTAAATTCATGTACTTAACTATTTATTTCAAAATTTTTTAGAAATTTTCAGAAATTATACACCATAAGCGATGATTTTGCTTAGGCCCTAAGTAACTAATCATTTAAATTACAAATAATTTTTTTAGAAACGTTATTTGTTTTTCTTTTTTTCAATTTTTTTCAATTACATATATTTTTTAATATCATTGCTCTCAAACGTAATGGCAATTACAGAATATATTTCATAAGTCGGTTTTTTATTTTACAAAAATCTTAACAAAAAACAAAAACAATATACGATTTACCAAAAATTTTTTTAGCAAACTAGAACAAAATACAGTACTTTTCGGTTATAACGACCATGATGGGCCGGAAAATATTCGTTGTAATAAACGAATGTCGTTTTCAAAAATAGTTGCTGTGAATTTTGAAAAATTAGTATAAGACTTGAACATTGTAGAATGTGCTGATTCTAGAATGGACACTTGGAACTAATTTGCTACAATTTTATTTGATGTGTCAGCCTCAAGACCATGTATAGTGCTTTTTCTTCTATTGAAATTTTTTTTTTGTATTTTTAATGCGTTATTATGATTTTTTCTTATGTTGAAAACTAAATAAAAAACACTAAAGTAATCACCAAGCAGCATAATTAGATATAATAAATTTAAATAAAAAAAAAATTTATGTAAAATTTAATCTTTGGCAAAAAGTGTAAAGTTTATTATAATTAAAATTGAGCCGACTTCGTTATAAATGAAAACTACTGTATTAACAAAATGTTTTTAATTCTTGTTCACTTCTTAAGATAAAGAAAAAACAAAAACAAAACAAAAATTTAAAAAAAAATTTAAATCTCCTTGTTCATTGAAGATTTGAACTAAACAAAAATAAGAAAGATATAAGTCGGCGCCTATAATAGTTTGATTGAGCTGCGAGTTACAACCGAAAATAAATTAAATTTACACCGAAAGTCGGCGGATAATATTAGAGCCATAAGCCTTAGCTTTTAACCGCGTAACCGTTAAATTCAAATTCACGTTAAATTAAAGACGGGTTTTCACTGGAAAAACGCATAATTCTAAAAAAAATATATTATTGTAATATGAAAACAAAAAAAACAATTTTTTTGGGTGGTATTTCATTAAAATTGGTCAAATAATTTACCTTGAAAAGGGATGTTTATATTTGAACGGGAAAAATAAGCCGATTAAATTTTATGATATAAAATTTAAATGGTTTATTCATGACAATAGCAGAAAGCTGTGTAGTCCTATAATTATATGATATGTATACAGACGTAATTAAAAAGCAAAGCTAATTAAAAATAATAAAAGAATTAAATAAAAATTTACTGTTGCAAATTCATTGAAAGAAAAAAAAAACAAAAGAAAAATGTTCAAAATGTGTTGCTACATATAATATAGCAATACACATTATATATGATATATAATATCATAAGTTAGTATAAAGATAACATGCAAAACATGCTGTTGGTATTGAATTAATAATGTTAGTACTAATTAGTTCTTAATTAAAAAGTCACTTTCTTTTTAAAAACAAATAAATTGGTTATTAATTTCAATTCTTCTAGTAGGAGGTTGTACCTTTGCAAACAATTGTATAACGAATTTTTTTTTTGGCTGATAGTTCTAAAAATGAAAGATAGAAATTGGCTTTGTTTCTTGTATTGTAATTAGATATATATATCGAGTCTTTTATTTAAAATGAAATGTTTTAATTGTTTGTTTACTACTTTGAAGGCCGTCTGCGAGCAATTCAAGTTTGCTTATGTCCGTTCATACAGTGCGATCTGTATATTATATTCCAAATATATTAATATTTTGTTTCACTAGTTTCACTGCTAAAATGTTACTTTTTTTAAATTTTTCTCATAAACTTGATAGCTGTGAAAGTTTTCTTTATCCAAAATAGCCAGCACACCGTTGGCCTTATCGCTATTGGAGAAGTAGGCATTAAAGCCTTGAATATTAAAAAATTTGCTTTCCGAACTATGTATCCAAATTGCAGTGTGTACGATAATATGTATGTGGGATTGTTATGGAAAAACCATACAATTTCTTAATTGAATTCAAATAAACTTCTTTATTAATAATTTAAAATGCTTTTTTCAATAATTAATATTTATAGTTTTACAAATTTATTCTTTAAACATAATCTCTCCACAATGTACGGTTTATATTGTCGTATGATAATTCATAGTTATAGTATTGGAAGGCATTACTAATTATTGATATCCTACAATCTCGGTCATACTGACAGGTTTTAAAGACCTCGGACTTGGCTGGTATTTAAGTTTTTCTTCGGAAGTTTAATTATTTTTGTAGCTAGTTATTCTCGTCTTCGTCTTTGGTTTTCTTTTATCACGGCTGGTTTTTATACCCTACACCTATAGAATAGGTAAAAGGGTATATTAACTTTGGTATGGTGTTTGTAACCACCTAAAGGAAGCGAGCTAGATATGGAAAATTATATATATTTGTGATCAGCGTGACCTCCTGAGTCGATATAGCCATGTCCGTCCGTCCGTCCGTAGGCACGATAACTCAAAAAATAATGGAGCTATCTTGATGAAATTTTAACTGTAGGTTACTAGGACTGAAAGTACGGCGGGGATTGCATATGGGCGAAATCGGCCCATGGGTTCGGATTCTGGACCTTTTAATCGGTTTCAGGGCTAACGAACATATGTAAAAAATCACGATAACTCAACAACTAATGACGCTATCTTCAACAAATTTGTGCTGTAGGTTACTGGTAATGAAACTTCTTTGGGTATTGCGTAAGTTCGAGATTGGACCATGCGTTCGGAACCTATAACTTTTTGATCGAATTTAGACCAAACGCGCATAATTCCGAAACTAATGAAGATAGAACCTCCAAATTTGGTATTAGGGTGTCCCTTCCTATTTCCTAAGTGTCTTTGAAATTTTGGCCCCATTGGAGTTGGGGGTCGGGGACCAGCCACACATTTCCAAAAACCTTAAAGCATATCTTTAAAATTAATAAAGATAGCAACTTGAAAAAATGTAGAAGCTTCAAATTTGGTGTCCTTTACTATCTCTTGCTTGCCCCCCTAATTTGGGATCAATTGGAGTGGTGGTTCAACACCACTCTTAGACCTCCCAAGTTTTAAAAGCTTATACTCGAAATTACTAAAAATAGTAACTTAAAATTAAGATAGAACGTTCAAATTTTGTACAAGGGTTTACTAGTACTTAAAGTACAGCGCGGACTATATAAGGGCGAAATCAGCCCAACGGTTCGGATTCTGGACCTTTGAATCGGTTACAGAGCTAACGAACATATGTAAAAAATCACGATAACTCAACAACTAATGACACTATCTTCATGAAATTTGTGTTGTAGGTTATTGGTAATGAAACTACGGCGGCAATTGCGCACGGTGAAGATTGGATAATGGGTTCGGAACTTAGAACTTTTTGATCCAATTTAGGCCAAACTAGCATCATTCCGTAACAAATGAAGATAGAACCTCCAAATTTTGTATCAGAGTGTCGCTTTCGATTTCCTTAGTCTCCTTGAAGTTTGAGCCCAATTGGAGTAGTGGGTGGGGACCAGCCACTCAGTTCCGAGGACCTTAAAGCATATTTTCGAAATTAATAAAGATAATAACTTGAAACAAAAGTAGAAGCTTCAAATTTGGCACATGGGTGTTCTTTACTATTTCCTGCGTGTCCCTCTAATTTTGGATCAATTGGAGTGGTGGTTCAGTACCTCTCTTAGACCCACCAATGTTTAAAAGCTTACCATCGAAATTAATAAAACTAGTAACTTAAAATTAAGATAACACGTTCCAATAGTGTACAAGGGTTAACTTGTATTGAAAGTATGACGGGGACTGCATATGGGCAAAATCATACCATTGTTTCGAGTTCTGAAACCCTTGAAAAGCTCAAGGGCTAACAAACATATACCTTAAAACACCATAACTCCAAAAATAATGCCGCTATTTTGATGAAATTTAAACTCTAGGTTATTAGTAATGAAAGTACTATGGGAATTGGTTCTGGTCGAGTTTAATTTCGAAGCCAAAGAATATATTTCCTATTTCCTATGTGTCTCCGAAATTTTGACTTAATTGTAGTGGTTCAGCTATGTTCAAAGGTACTTGCTGCATTTATGTAAAGTTTATTTTTATATTTAAATGAATTATATGAAAAGGTCTAAATTTGTATATGTATTTTAGAAATACATTTATTGCATATTTTTCGTTTATAAGCTTTTCTAATAGATACCTAAACAAGCCATTTAAAATAATATATTAGCTTTTTATCACAAAATTTAATAATTCAAATTTTTTTATTTAGTATTGGAATAAATATATTTTCATTTATTTCAAGTTTTTTTGTTTTAATATTTTTAACCCAGTTATGCCTGGTAGACTACATGTAGTATGCACACTTACTTGCACATAAAATTTTATAGGAAACACTTTCAAACCAATTTTTTTTCATTTATTTTTACTGACATAAGTACGCACAAAAATGTTTAATATTTTTTTGAATTTCATAAACAAAGTTGGCCGTGACAAATATTTCTATTTTTTAGTTTTGTTAAATTCAAAAATCAATAAACATGGCAGACTGTAGGTAAGTATATCTTAAAAAATAAAATAATATAACCATTGTAAAATAGTTTTTTTTTTTTTTTAAATATGTAAAAATATATATTGAAAACTAAAATTAAAATAAATAGTGCCGTTTATTGTAATTTACAGTTATAATTTTGATATACTACATGTAGTCTACCAGGAAAATAAGGTGTGGTGATATATTTGTTTTATTATTTTAGAGAAAAGAAATTTTTGACTTTAAATGATATTTTGGACGCTTTAGAAGATGATGATGATACTATTAGAGATGCTAAGTTCTACGATATAAATATAATACCAGGTATTGAAGCAAATGGTAATATCACAGACGAAGATTCTGGGGATGAAAATGTATTAGATACAATACATTTACCTCCGAATGTATTGAATTCAGCATCAGAATTAACAATGCATTACGAAGATTCTGGTAATGACATTATAAATAAGTATAAAACTTTATATATTTTTTTATAATTACAAAGTTTATCGACAATGAATTTATTGATTTACTAGTAAAACAATCAAATTTATATGCTAACCGAAAAAATTTAAATGGAAATATTACAAGCGATGAAATAAGATGTTTTATTGGTGTATTAATTTTGAGTGGCTACAATATTATGAGCAGACGGCGTATGTATTGGGAAAGTTCACAAGATACAAACTGCAAATTTATTTCATCGGCTATTTCACGCGATCGTTTTGAATTTATATTCTCCGTAATTCATTGCTGTGATAATGAAATTTTGGATAAAAAAGATAAATTTGCTAAAGTTAGACCTATTTTGAATATTCTAAATCAGAAGTTTCAAAAATATGCACCTTATAACACAGCGTAGATGAACAGATGATCCCATATTACGGTCATCACGGGTGTAAACAGTATATTCATGGAAAGCCGATAAGATATGGCTATAAATTTTGGATAGGTGCTACACATAGCGGCTATATAGTTTGGCTGGAACCTTATCAAGGTGCTGGTACATTTGCAGGAAATATGTATAAAGAATTGGGTCTGGGAGCAAGTGTTGTTTTGTCATATGCTGATGTACTTTTGAAAAAAGAACAAAACAAAAATGTATGTCACTTATTTTTTGACAACTTATTTACTTCGTTACCATTGCTATTGCAACTAGAAAGTCGTGGGTTAAAAGGAACAGGTACAATACGTGACAACAGATTAGGTAATTGTCCATTACCAAAAAAAAAAGAATTAGTGAAAAAGCCCCGAGGTTGGTATGATTTCATGAAGACAACGAATTCAAATATTGTTGCTTGTGCATGGAATGATAACAGTGCAGTAAACGTCGCTTCTAATTATTGTTCTGTTGAATATGTACGTCAAGTTTCACGTTGGTCCCGCAAAGAAAAAAAGAAAATAAGTATACCACAACCATACTTAATTCAACAATACAATAAGTACATGGGTGGTGTTGATCGCGTAGATCAAAATATTAGTTTATATAGAACATCTCTGCGCGGTAAAAAATGGTATTTCCCCATTATAATACATTGCATTGATATGGCAGTACAAAACGCTTGGCAACTGCATAAATTTAATAATGGACAGTTAGATCACTTAGCATTTCGTAGAAGAATAGCAACTTCACTCTTGGCAAAATATGGTCGTCCAACAGCTAAAAGAGGTAATTATTCCTCTGCTTTTAATATCGACATCCGATATGATCGTGTGGATCATTTACTGGACGAAATCCCACGAGAAAAAAATGGAAGAGTCAAACAATTAACATGCAAACAGTGTCACAAAAAAGCAACTACCAAGTGCATAAAGTGCAATGTTACATTATATGCAGCTACTTATAACGTTAAATATCACACAAAAATATAATTTATCATAATAGAACATACATAATATTATATAATATTTTTTAATTTTGGTTTTTTTTTAATAAAAATATGGATCTATTATTAAAAAAATTGCAATTTTTATACCCGTATGACTATATAGTCAAAGGGTATAATAAATTTGCCATTACGTTTGTGACGCAGAGAAGGAGGGGGGGTAGATATAGACTCAAGTGTATGGATCGGTTCAGAATCGAAAAAAAATCGATTTAGCTATGACCGTCCGTCCGTCCGTCCGTCCGTCCGTCTGTCCGTCCGTCCGCACGATAACTCAAAAACTAAAGGAGCTAGGATCTTGAAATTTTCGAAAATTCGTTTTTTTGCAATAGCCGTCATCGCTATTTAAATCCAGCCATTTTGGTCTATGGGTTCGGGTGGCTGCCATACAACTTCTTTTTTTATATGAGTATTTCTCAGTACCTATTACAGCTACGTGTCTGAAATTTTGGTCTATTGCAAAGGGTTCGAGTAGCTGCCATACAACTTCTTATTTTATATGAGCATTACTCTATACCTATTGAAGTTGGGTGTCTGAAATTTTGCCAAAAATAGTTTAGTGTAATGGCCAAAGTTACTGCAAAATTTGGTTGGTCTACTGCAGAGGGTTCGAGTAGCTGCCATACAACTCCTTCTTTTATATGAGCATTATATTTCACCTATTAAAGCTGGTATGTTTGAAATTTTGCCAGAAGTAATTAATGTTTATAATAATAATGATATAATGTTTATATAACGGTCATACGGGTATCCCAGAGTTGACACAGTCTACTCTACTACACTCTTCCTCGTTTTTTTACAATTTTATGCCATATTTTCCTGGTAGACTACATGTAGTATGGTCAAAATTTCTCAGAAAAAAATACTATTATTATTATTTTTTGTTTTGCTTTTAATATTTGAGTAAATTAAAGCATCATATAAAAAATTTGAAAAAATTCATCCATTGGTTTGACCATAGGCACAACTGGGTTAAATAGATAAATTAATAAGAATATATTAAAAATTTTTTAATAGATAGTGTAATTAGAAAATGTTTTTGGTATTATAAAGTTAATTTGGTTAGCTATGTCTTCTTACGATCAAATTAATAACAGCTCTTATAGTGTTAAAACGACTTATGGTTATGTCCTTAAATTTGAACCAATATTTCTAAGTCGGTTGCACTGACTGACTGTTTCTTTACTTGTTAACATTTACATCGTTAGTTTAATCTTCGTCTTAGTTGGTAATTTTCGTCTTAGTCGTTCGTTTTCTTTTATCTTAGCTGATACTTAAGGTCTTTATGGTTAACTTAATATTACATTATAGTTGATAATTTTCGTCTTCGTCGTTGGTTTTCTTTTATTATGGCTGGTTCTAAAAAATACGAAAATATTACATCGTTAGTTTAATGTTTATTGTAGTTGGTAGTTTTCGTTTCGTCATTGGCTCTAATTTTCATCGCCTTCTTCGTCAATTACATGGGTTTGGTTTCATAGCTTTGCCAAGTTTTCAAAAATTTAGCGCACGTTGTTGTAACTTTGGGATTTTCTTGGTTGTCAACCTTATCAACGGTATATCTATCTTTCCCTGAGCTTTTTAGCATTTTATACGGTCCAAGAAATTTGAAAAAAAATTTTAAGATTAGTACCAAATTGTACCCGTTTAATCGTGACGCGATATCCGATGTCGTATTTGTCAGCCGCGTTGAGTTTTTTATTGAACGATTCGCGGTTTTCGTCTTGAATTTTAAGAATTGCTTTCCGAGTTTCAACGCGCGATGTTTCGCGATTTTCTACGAATGCGTTTATTATTCTTCGTTTACGATTTGCGCCAGGGTGATGTACATGGTAAGTACTTGTTGAATATTTTCTGATTTGCAGTATTCTTCAAATGCGTTGGATGTAGAGGCCCTTGTTCATAATTATACATCGTGGGTTTACAAAATTAGCTTTTTGTTGTTCTAGTTTTTGTAACACTTGTTCGGTTTTCCTTGTTTTGACCGAATGAATCCATGTAAACTTTAATAACGCGTCGATAACATATAAAATATAGCAGTAGTTATTTTTAGTTCTGGACAATGGTCCTACGTGGTCCATGTGACAGGTTTCTGAGGGAACAACATCCTTTCCTAAGAGATTGAGATATCCTTCTTGCCTCTCTTCTTGATCCCCATATGCAAGGCATGGAATTTTTCCTGCAAAAATCGATCTTTTCTTTTAACTTTCTTTTAATTTTAGCGGCAAAATGCCCATTTTCGTGATTATTACATCTTGCATTTTTTGTGGAACACATAACAACTCTATACCATTTGAGGCGTTTTTATAGACTATTCTGTTTTTCATTATAAAAAAAAAAAATTAAAGGGTCCGGGATCCAGCAATGTAGCTATCAGCTTTAAATTATCATTTTTCCTTTGTGCTGCTTGTATCGAAGTCGTTCAGTATTATAACAAACATGAGCAAATGGTTTCTGTTTAGGTCGTCAACATGGTTTATTTGTTTGCTACTTCGATATTCGAGTTGGTAGTCAAATTCCTGTAGGGATAGTGCCCATCCTGCTACTATGTTGGACAACGTCTTCTTTTCCATTGTCATCTTGAATGCCGCACAATCCGTTATTACTTTGAACTTAATATCCAGTAGAAATACCCTTAACTTTTTCACTGCTTCTATAATTGCTAAAACTTCTAGCTGATAGCTGTGATTTAGCTCTTCCGACTTCTTACTAAAATAGTATACTGGGTGAAATTTTGTATCGTCACTGTTTTGCAGTAGTACGGTTCCATAGCCTAACTTAGACGCGTCCCTATGTAGTTCGGTTTCTCGATTCTGGCAGTAAATATTTAGAATTGGCTTAGCGCATGAATAATATCTTAGTTTCGAAAATGTTAGTTTTTCTTCCGGTCCGGATTTGAAAGCCACATTGGTCCTTGTCAGGTCACTTAGCGGTCTTGCAATTATCCCATATCTTAATTATCCCAATGGAATGACTGCACCTTTCTAATGTTGTTCGGTGTTGGGAAGTCTTTTCTGCTTTGACTTTTTCTAGTGAAAGTGAATACGCACCGTTCGAAATTTTATACCCAAGATAGTCAATCTCTCTAAAATTTGACATTTATTCCACTTAGTTTTTAAACCGTTCTTTTCTGCTATTGCTGGGACTTGCTGTAATCGCTCCACGCACTCTTGGTCACTTGATGCTAGAAAGATGATGTCGTTAATATAAATCAAAACAACTTTCCGAAATATTAAATTATTGAATATATTATTAATAATTCTCTGAATTACTAGTGGGGATGAACATAGTCCGAAAGGTGCCTTAGTAAATTCTCAGTGATCTGACAGAGTTACAAAAGATGTGTACTGCTTATTGTCTTCTACGATGGGGACATGAAAAAACCCGCTTTCCAAGTCGAGAGTACAAAAACCTTTTGCGTCGCTTAGTGCATTAATGCGATCCTAACGATCTGTTTATTTAACTTTTAAAGTTTAACTTAACAAATAGTCTGATTTTTCCATCCTTTTTGTTCACCGGCACAATGGGGCTTGCATACCCTGACTTGCTGGGTTTGAAAATACCTTTCTCCAAGCATTCCTGAATTTGGTCATCTACAATTATTTTTTCTAATGGAGCCAGCCTTCGTGGTTCCTGTGTATTGGGTGTACTGTCTATTAGCGATCTTTTTAAGGTTACTTTTGTGCCTTCTTCATTTTTGGGATTATAGTTTCTAACCATGGTTTTGATTTCTTCTTCATAGTTCTTATTCCCTACTTTCAATGTTGTTTCTTTTTCCAATATATTAAAACAAATCATCAGTGATTCTTCCAATTTACTTATATTTATTCCGCCATCACTAAATTCAATTTTTGTGTAACGTAATACATATTTTTCCATGATCAGGAGATATTGCAGAAGGTTCTTTGAAATGATGTGAAAATTTGCTCTGTAACTGTTGCTATCTATTTCCAGTATTGGAAATTCCTGTTGTTGACACAGACTCGTTCGCTAAACCTCGTAAGCTTATACTTTGTAAATTTTCTCGTGCACGCCAATCCTAATATACTCGTCGCACCTGATCAGCGTTAAATCGCTTCTCTGTATCTTTCAGGTTTGCTATTTTATTGCCGTTGATCTTAATACGTTTTTGATCTGGAGTTTTCTCTCTAAAACAGCACTGTTACAATTCGTCCTTGCTGAAACTGACGCATTCTTAGTACAGTTTCTTGAAATGTGACCAAACTTCTCGATTGTGTCCCTTTCCGCCACAGTTGTAAAAGCTTAATTGAGTTTTATTGTCTGGATTTCTTTTGCAGTTCACATTGGATTTAGAACGTTCTCTCGCTTCTTTGCATTGGAAAATCATAAATTCCGTCAGCGACATATCTAAAGATTGCGTCGTCTTCTACGTTATCCTTGGTGCCTATGGCCGTCATATTAATTAGGTATTCGTTTACTTTAAGTCCTAATAACCTACAGTTAAAATTTCATCAAGATAGCTCCATTAGTTTTTGAGTTATAGTGGCTACGGACGGACGGACGAACATGGCTATATCGACTCAGGAGGTCACGCTGATCACAAATATATATACTTTTCTATTTCTAGCTCGCTTCCTTTAGGTGGTTACAAACACCATACCAAAGTTAATATACCCTTTTTCCTATTTCATAGGTGTAGGGTATAAAACCACTGCAATTTTACACTGAAATTTATTTTTAAAGAACAACAACTGCAAAATAGATAAAAAGCTAAGATTGACAAAAAAATGTAGAGAAGGAAAATGTTGTGTTATTTAAATTAAAGGACATTTTATATTCGGATTCTTTATTTACTTTATCTTTGTGTAAAACGCATAAACAGGTCAAAACGAAATTAGACGGTGGGCTTTTATTATTTGAACGATGGTACAAAATTTTCAAAAAAAATTCTTTTAACCGTTTAAGCAAATAAAATTTATAGAAAACTTAATGGCGTCGTCGTGGAAATTGGGTTAATCATACTTAACTTAAATTATCCTCCCTTTTGGACTGCAAAGTCAACCTGTTAAACTGGACACAAATCGGAAACAACAAGTTTTTTTAAGTCCACCGGACCGAAATGGGTCAATATATTCCAATCAACTTTATACAATTTATACCGTTAGCTAACAGGCACATTTGTACAAAATTTGAAGTTAATCGGTCAAACTGTTTCGGCTCGACATCTAAAATATTGAAAAAGCTTCATTGCACCCTCGTGCCTTAACGGGTTAACCGAACTAAACAAAAATTTTTGTCCGCCTCTCTTTACCACTGCGAAACTACCATGTAAAATTGGAAATAAATCGGAAAAGAAATATATTTTGGAAGGCCGGCGGGCCGAAATGGGTTAATATATTCCTAGGAACATTTATGCAAAATTTCAAGTCAATGGATCAAACCTTTTTGAATCGACATCGAAAACATTGAAAAAGCTTCATTCAATGTCCCCAAACGGGTTAACCGAACTTAACAAAAATTTGTGTCAGCCTCTCTTTTTGACTGCGAAACCTCCCTTTCAAATTGGCACAAATGACAAGGGCAATTATAATCTTCCTCGTTAAATACCGATATGCTTCATTCCATATATTGCTCCTACATTTTGTCAAATATTCATTACTTAAACCCAATTTGGAGTGGAACATCCCAAATCAATCTAAACAAACTCGATATTCTTCATAAAAAATCTATCAAAATTATTCATAATTATCCAAAGAGATATCCAACACATTTATTGTACACAGAACAGTATATTAGTCTGGCCAATATTTGTAAATATGAATTATGTATGGTTGCTTTCAAAATTATAAATAATTAATAAAACACAACTTTATTCTGAATACAAGACTGATATACATAGCCACAACACGAGAAACAAATCGAACTACTATTTAAGTCTTTTCAAAACAGAAAACCAAAAAAATAATTGTCTTTACAACTGTCTTAAACTTTATAACAAATTACCTCAAGAAATTAAAGCTATTGTTAATATAAGCATCTTCAAAAAGAAAATTAAAGAAATTGTAAGATGTTAGTCAATGATGTAATGTTAGTATAAATAAATAAATAAATAAACTTATTGTTTTATTTATTTTATTTATTTATTTAATTATTTAGTGAATTCACTATTATATAAAAATTCATTTTTTTTTTTCTTTTATTCTTACATACTATAAAACAAAAACAAAAAATATAAAACAAAGAATATAATATTTACAAATTATTTACATAAGTATAATAAAGTTTAAATTTATATATTATTCAAAATGTGCTTTTATATGAATTAAGAGTTTCTTTTTAAAAATACTGATATTAATTTCATTCTTTAAATAAAGTGGTAATTCATTAAATAATTTAAGTCCTTTATACATTAGCATATTTCTCGTTCCTTCCCTTCTTATATTTGCCAATCTAAAATCATTTCTGTTTCTCAAATGGTGATGATGTACATCACTTACATAAATTAGTCTATCACATAAGTAGTTAGGTAATAGTTTATTTTTAATTTTGAAAACCATTACTATCACATTGTAGTATATTCTTTGATTAAGACTAGCCCACTTCAAGCAATCTAACATGAACTTAATGGAAGTATATCTGTTCACTTTTAATATTGTTCTCATTCCCTTATTCTGTATCTTTTGTAGCCTATTTTTGTCTTCTTTATTGGCTGTAAATAAGATTGATGAGCAATATTCGAAATGTGGTTTAACCATGGTGTTATAAATTTTTATAGATGTTGAAAGGCTGAGTTTTTTTCTAATTTTGGAAAAGAAATAACTTTTTTTTGCTGCTTTTTTACATATATAATCTACATGAACTTTAAATTTTAATTTATCGTCTATAATCACTCCTAAATATTTAATTTCTCTAACCGGTGTTATACATATATTATTGATTTTGACGCTGCTTTGTGTTTCATCATTTATTATCATGCAGTTTGTCTTAGAGATATTTAGTTTAAGCTTATTAATTTCAAACCATTCATTTAAATTACCTAAATCTTCATTAATTTTTCGAATACATTCTTCAATGCTTTCATCAATTACGTAAATTAACGAGTCATCTGCAAAGAGTACTAATCTAGCCATGGAAACAGCTTTTTCCATATCATTTACATATATCAAAAATAGTAGCACTCCAAGAATTGATCCTTGCGGTACTCCTAACAGAATGTTAATTGCATCCGAAACAGCTTCGTTTACTCTCGTAACCTGCCTTCTATTGCTTAGGTAAGATATAAACCAATTTAATTCATTCTCTTGAATACCATATTTATGTAGCTTGTTGATTAATATGTTCCTATCCACTGTTTCAAAAGCTCTTCTCAAGTCCAGAAAGACTGCCACAATACATTTTTCCTCATTAACTGCTACTTTCCAATTTGTAATTACTAGATTAAGTAACGATTCACAATTATGACCCTTTCTAAAACTAGATTGGTACTCAGAAATTAAATTATTTTTTTCAAAGTATGTATCTAGTTGGTTATATACTATCCTTTCTAGATTTTTTGCTTCAATTGGTATCATATTGATTGGTCGAAATTCGCTGCATATGTTGGTATTTTTAACTTTCTGTATGGGTATTACCATTGTTTCTTTCCATATGTCTGGGAAACTGCCGGAATTTAATGATATATTTATAATTGATAATAAATTCTCTCCTATAAGTTCAAACGCGTCTTTAACTGCAGTAATGCTAATTAAGTTCATATCTTTTTTATTATTTATTTCATTTACAATTTTTTTTTAAATCATTTATCGTGATTAATGATATTGTTATAGTTGTTATATACATAATATAAAAACACTTATTTTTACTTTTGTTAAAAACTGTCAGATCATATATCGTATTAAATTATTAGACCAAACAGCTAAAGCTATAGTCACTTAAATCTGTATTTTATATAGTTTTTAATTAATAAAGAAAAAAAAAAAAAAAAAAAATCTAAAAGGGGTTCTTTAAATTGAAGAAACAGTCTCTTAGTCTCCAAAATTTTGGCTTTTGTTCAATATTCATTTCCTAGAACCTATAAAAATGGATGGCTGAGGACAGGAGGGGAATGGGCAGATGCTCGAAAATCATCATAAGTTTGCTTAGCAAAAATTTGAGAACCTTCTCCATTCAAGGGCTATTAGGACTTAAAAATTTAAATTTTTATGTTTTAATAAAGCAGTAACTTATTCACCAGTGTAAGTTTTTCCAAAATTAAACGTTAACATTGAAGCTCCAACATTATATTTCTCACTTGTTACTAGGTTTTCTTGAGTGCATTGGAATTATATTCTAAGTATTGATTTCACTATTATTCATAATTATTAAATTGATGAAATAACTAAATTATAATATTATCATTTATTATACCCTACACCTATAGAATAGGTAAAGGGGTATATTAACTTTGGTATGGTGTTTGTAACCACCTAAAGGAAGCGCGCTAGATATGGAAAAGTATATATATTTGTGATCAGCGTGACCGCCTTAGTCGATATAGCCATGTCCGTCCGTCCGTCCGTCCGTCCGTCCGTAGGCACGATAACTCAAAAAATAATGGAGCTATCTTGATGAAATTTTAACTGTAGGTTACTAGGACTGAAAGTACGGCGGGGATTGCATATGGGCGAAATCGGCCCATGGGTTCGGATTCTGGACCTTTTAATCGGTTTCAGGGCTAACGAACAAATATAAAAAATCACGATAACTCAACAACTAATGACGCTATCTTCATCAAATTTGTGCTGTAGGTT
This sequence comes from Dolichopus griseipennis, assembly GCA_963082915.1. NCBI lineage: Eukaryota > Metazoa > Arthropoda > Insecta > Diptera > Dolichopodidae > Dolichopus > Dolichopus griseipennis. Next base: position 127,031,582 of record OY720441.1, on the reverse strand, counting down.
ACTAGTAATGAAACTACTTCGGGAATTGCGTAAGGTCGGGATTGGACCATGGGTTCGGAACCTAGAACTTTTTGATCGAATTTAGGCCAAACGAGCATAATTCCGAAACCAATGAAGATAGAACCTCCAAATTTAGTATCAGGGTGTCCCTTCCTATTTCCTAAGTGTCTTGTGAATTTGGGTCCCATTGGAGTAGTGGGTCGGGAACCAGCCACACATTTCCGAAGACCTTAAAGCATATCTTTAAAATTAATAAAGATAACAACTTGAAAAAATGTACAAGCTTCCAATTTGCCACAAGGGTGTTCTTTACTATCTCTTGCGTATTCCCCTAATTTGGGATCAATTGGAGTGGTGGTTCTGTACCCCTCTCAGACCTCCCAAGTTTTAAAGGCTTATAATCGAAATTACTAAAAATAGTTACTTAAAATTAGGATAGACCGTTCAAATTGTGTACAAGGGTTAACTAGTACTATAAGTACAGCGCGGACTATATAAGGGCGAAATCAGCCCAACGGTTCGGATTCCGGACCTTTTAATCGATGTCAGGACTAAGGAACATATATAAAAAATCACGATAACTCAACAACTAATGAGGCTATCTTCATGAAATTTGTACTGTAGGTTATTGGCAGCGAAATTACGGCGGTGATTGCGTACGGTGAGGATTGGACAATGGGTTCGGAACTTAGAACTTTTTGATCGAATTTAGGCCAAACGAGCATAATTCCGAAACCAATGAAGATAGAACCTCCAAATTTGGTATCAGGGTGTCCCTTCCTATTTCGTAAGTGTCTTTGAAATTTGGGCCCCATTGAAGTAGTGGATCGGGGACTAGCCACTCAGTTCTTAGGCCCTTAAAGCATATTTTCGAAATTAATAAATATAGTAACTTGAAACAAATGAAGAAGCTTCCAATTTGCCACAAGGGTGTTCTTTACTATTTCTTGCGTGCCCCCCTAATTTGGGATCAATTGGAGTGGTGGTTCAGAACCTCTCTTAGACCCCCCAATGTGTAAAAGCTTATCATCGAAATTAATAAAACTAGTAACTTAAAATTAAGATAGAGCGTTCCAATTGTGTACAAGGGTTAACTAGTATTGAAAGTATGACGGGACTGCATATGGGCGAAATCGTACCATAATTTCGGGTCCTGGAACCCTTGAAAAGTTCAAGGACTAACAAACATATATCTTACAAACACCATAACTCAAAAAATAATGCCGGTATTTTGATGAAATTTAACAGTAGGTTACTAGTAATGAAAGTACCATGGGAATTGGTTGTGGTCGAGTTTAATTTCGAAGCCAAAGAATATATTTTCCTATGTCCTATGTGTCTCCGAAATCTAGACTTAATTGTAGTGGTTCAGCTATGTTCAAAGGTACTTGCTGCATTTATGTAAAATTTATTTTTATATTTAAATGAATTATATGAAAAGGTGTAAATTTTTAATTGTATTTTAGAAATACATTTATTGTATATTTTGCGTTTATAAGCTTTTCTATTAGGTATATAAACTAACCATTTAAAATAATTGCAATTTTTAAAAATTTGGATTATTAAATATATTATGCTTTGATTATCTTTTTATCACAAAATTTAATAATTAGAATTTTTTCATTTTGTAATTGAATTGGAATAAATATATTTTCATTTATTTCAAGTTTGTTTGTTATTTAATATTTTTAAATAGATAAATTAGTAAGAATTTGTAGTATTTTTTAATAGATAGAGTAATTAGAAAATGTTTTTAGTATTATACAGTTAATTTGGTAAGCTATGTCTTACGATCAAATTAATAACAGCTTCTATGGTGTTAAAATGACTTATGGATATGTCCTTAAATTTGAACCAAATAGGTGTAGGGTATTTCTAAGTCGGTTGCACCGACTGACTGTTTCTTTACTTGTTTTTATATGTATTTTATAGAAATAAATGATAAAATAGTCAGTTAGAAACCCAATATAATTTTGAAAATGTGCTTTTTAAAAACCCCTGGTTTTTTTCATCACATGTTTAAAAAAGTCTTGATTTCTAATTTTTTTTTGTAAAGAGTGGGCTTTAATTTTTTTCATTTTGTTGCTATTTGTTTTTGATTGTCATTGTAAATGGCGCGCATTTATTTTCGCTTTTTGCAAGGATTTATTTTCAGGGTTTAGGAAGTAAAATATAAAATTTAAAGTTAAAAATTATTAAATACATATACCGTTGATTTATAATTATTGGCTATAGTAACTCTAGAGTCTAGACTATACATAATATTGATTGGCTATATATATTTATTCTTTTCTTTCTTTATTTTTTCATATTATTATTTCTAGCTTTAATAATTTATTTATTTATTGGTAAAGCCCTCGGCTGCTAGGGTCATTGTAGGCTGATTCTAATTAATCTTTCAATTTTTATATCTTATCTTAAATTGAATCTTAAAACTATTTTTATAATTATCTTAATTAATCTATACGCTTATTCAAACTTATAATACCTTTTTCTAATTTACAATTTTGAAAATACTTTTTTGATTTCTTAACTAATCCTTATGTATAATTTAATTTAAACTTTCAAAAAATTTTTAATCTTGTAATTCATGTTTTTATATAATGTGCAATAATATTGATATTAGTATTTTTGTTGTTTTAGTTTTCCATTTCTAATTATAACTTAAGAATTTGCTTTTTTCTCCTCTTTTCTATTACATCTAAATTTTATTCCAAATATTAAAATCCCTAGTTGTCTTTTGTATTAGATCTATTCTATTGCGGTTAGGTTGAAACAGATGTTCAATGTTTAGATTATTGTTTGTCAAAATATTTAATGTGATAGGACATTCGGTGAAAATGTGTTTCACAGAGAGTGTGTGTCCACATTTTGGACAGGAAGGAGGGTCTGTTTTGTCAGACAGAAATTTTTTTGTAGCAAGTCAAATGCGACAAATTTTTACGTCAATTTTTGTTCCCTTATCGATTTCGTATTCTGGTTTTAACGTTGTGAGCCAGTGTGTTTGTAAAAAGCTATTTGAGTTATCCCAGTTAGCTTGCCTAGTGTTTTGTGTGAATTGCTTAATTTGCTTTATTTTTAAATTTATGTGTTGGTTCTGTAAGCCTATGATGGGGCTCTTTATAGCTAATTTGGCTTCTCTGTCTGCAAAATCGTTTCACTTAATTCCGCTATGACCGGGGACCTATATTAGTTTCAATTCCCTTCCCAGTGTAGAAACCGTACACTGTAACTGCAAATTTTTCTTACTTGCATTGATTTTGCTATTTGAGTGGCTACATAGTTAATATTGAAATTTCATTGACAGCTCTTATTGTTTGGCTGTCAAAATTTAGGGGATTTTGTATGCAATTTCACTTTCTGCAGATGTTTATACATTCTATCTTGTAGCTTGGGGATTTTACTTCATTATTATCTGCCCAATCTTTCAGTAAGTTTAAGCCATGTTCAAGTGTAGCCGGAATTTGGCTGTCATTTCTTTCAGCATATAATAGAATATTGTCTGCTTAAATGAGATAGCGTAGACCTTTATTAATTAAGGACTCCTATTATAGAGGAAATGAATGTATTAAGCAAGTGAACAGAAAGCGGTGTACCTTGTGGTATGCCATTGTGCAATTTTTTAACAGACGAATATGTCCCTCTCCAACTTACAACTGAAAATGTGGAACGTCTAACGATTTTGGGTGTTTTCCTTGCACAGGATATTTTATGTACCTACCTAATATAAATTTCTTTGCACATTTCATCTTTGTTTAATTTGTTCTTTTTAGTTATTCTCTCAATATGTATTTTTTGTAAAAGCATCAAAACTTTGAAATATCATATCAAAAAAACTTAATTAACGCTTAAAACAAATGCATTTTAAATTTTATGTGGTGTATCCACATAAAAATTCAAAAAAAAAAAAAAATTACCTACTAGCTAATAACTGGTGCTCGTTGCTGTGCCTCTCAAAGTAGTTCTGTCGAAAATTGGACGTAATTTGTTTCCAAAATGTATTTTGGACAATTGTCGGGCCGGCATGGGTTAACAAATTCCAAGTCGGTTAATAGTGTTAACTCCATTCTCGAAACGGAACACGTATACAAAATTTGAAGAAAATCGGTCAAACTGTTTTTAATTTAGAGTAAAGTATTGAAAAAACCTATAAAGAGCTGTTGGGCCGCAATGGCTTAATGGAACCCAACAAATTTTTTTTGAGGCTTTCTTTTTAGCCAAAGCAGGATTTCGTAAAATCGGATAAAATTTAGACCCTAATTTTTTTTGATCAACCGTCCGGCCGACATGGGTTAACAAATTTCAAAACTGTTAATAGTGTCAACGCAATTCTCAAAGAGCCTCACGTATACAAAATTTGAAGTCAATTGGCCAAACCGTTTTCATTTTAGAACAAAAAAGTTTAAATACTTGCACCACAGCCCCAACTTGACGGTCCGCTAGAGCAAAATTATTGGCCCACGATTTATTTCCGTACCCAAAAACCTCTATATACAAATTTTCATGAGAATCCATATATATTATATAAATATCATATAATATATATTCGTATTGTACTTGCGTACTATCTCATTCAAACAACAACATAATTACTGTAGTATAGGTTTTTATAGAATGTAGACGGAAGAAATAAGAAATAAAAATCAAATAAAAATCATTTGTGTATACACATATTTTGGATTAATTTGTGTGACTTTTTTAGTAATTTAGATAATGCAAAATTAAAACAAGTAAACAAACAGTCAGTCGAACCGGCTTAGAAATACCCTACACTAATTTGGTTCATATTTAATGGGAAGTCCATAAGTAATTTTAAAATCATAAAAGCTTTTATTAGACATGGCTAACCAAATTTACTTTATAGTACTTAAAACATTTTCTAATTATTTTACCAATTCAAAAATATTATCAATTCTTACTAATTTATCTATTTAAAAATATTAAACAACAAATAATAAATTTTGAGAGCGTTCAAAAAATATGTTTTAATAAATAAAGCAATAACTATAAATGTTTTTGAGGAATTCAAAGCAAACCATAACGAAAAATTTGTATTTTTGGTTCACGATTTTCATAAAAAGTACCATGGCCTTATAGGTAATAATATATTTATGCAATGTAACGCTGTTATCGACTACAAAAATAAAGTTCTCATAATGAACGACATGCCAATAAAATTATATTTTAGCCACCAACTAGAATATACAATATATCAAATCGCCCCTGGGGAATATTATTATAAAATACCTGTCAAACAACAAAAAGGTGACGCAATGATAGAAGAAACTGATTTAAATGCCGACGTTTGAATTCTAGAAGGTATTTACGAAGTAAACAACTTTAAAGCAAGAGCCAAAATACTTAACGTATGTGACCAACCTTAAATTTTCAATTTCAACGAACCATTCCCGTCTGGAGAAATAGACGAAATTTTAGATTTTAATAATTACGAAATAAGCAAATACTTAAAGTACAAAGAAAAGAAAATTATTCCAGAAAAAATTAAAACCGATCACTTAAACGAAGAAGAAAAATTTCAATTAAATCATCTTATATCCTAATTTAATGAAATATTTTCTGAATAAATATCTCTCTCATTTATCAACGAAATCAGACACAAAATTAATACTACAGACAATATACCAATAAAAGGCAAAATTTACATATACCCATATATCCACAAAATAGATATACAAAAGCAAATTCAGGAAATGTTGGAAAACGAAACTATCCAACATAGCACAGTAGTCTAGTTTGGGTTGTGACAAATTAGGGAAAAGTATATATTTTTCTGTAATAGTCTTAAAATCCGGATTTAATCAAATAGAAATGGAACCAGAACACATACAAAACACTGCATTCTCCGTTGACACTACGAATTTGGTAGAGTAGATGCGAGCCATTAGGCTATAGATGGTGTCTCGTACAATAAATAAGCACGAAATTAACTATAATTTTACCGAGAAGGAGCTTCTCAGTATCGTATGGTCACTTAAACAATTCAGACCATATGTTTTCGGTAGGAAAATTAAACTCTTCACCGAACACAAGCCTTTAGTTTGGTTACACAATCTTAAAGAGCCAAACAGCAAATTAGTTAGATGGGAATTGCAAATTCAAGAATATGACTATGACATATCATACAAAGAAGGTCGCGAAAACAAAGTAGGCGATTCTTAAGTAGAACAGACATTAACCAAAATGAAAATATCCCACTCCAAACTAATATTATCGAAACAGTTACTCCTTTAAATTTATACAAAAATCAAATTATAATCAAAAAAATTATTTCGGGTCCCTTGCAAATCAAAACACAAAATATATTTAACAAAACTCTTAAAACAATATCCACAAAATCCTTAGACGACACCACATTAAAATTGATTATCAAGAATAATTTTGATTAAAACGAACTAACGCTATATATGTAAATGATGAAATATTTGAAAAACTAAATCCTATCTTTCGCGAACACTTTATAAATTACAAAATTATCAGGAGTAAAAAATTACTCAAAAATATTACCAACAATGAAGAATTAGAGAACCTCATTCAAACAAAGCGCTTAGAAAACAATCACCGTGGCATTAACGAAATTAACAAAGAAATGACAAACGAATTTTATTACACAAATTTAAGACTTAAAAAATCTGAATTTATAAATAATTGCGAAGTGTGCATTCAAGAAAAATATGAAAGAAATCCCCCTCAAATTCCGTCAAAAATATCCGAAACTCCGAGTAAACCCAACCAAATAATCCATATGGACATATTCTATTCATAAACAAATCAATATTCAGTAAAATTGCCAATATTTTAGCACATATATTAGCACATACGGCAACATAGCGAAAATAGTTACCGACAACGAATAAGGGTGAAATCACATTTAATGAGAAGGTTTTTGGAAGAAAAAAATGCCACAATTCACAGTACAGTGCACTGTGCCTCAACAAACAACATTCAACATCAGCAAAGCATAGCATATATTAACTATTTTTTTTTTTATATCTTTATTGTTTTTTAATAGTAAAATTATTTCCTGTATTAAAGTTAAATAATACATTTTTCTACAATTTTGCATATTCAAACAAAATAATTCTTATTCAGTTAAAGTATGTTAAAGTTTATTTTGTTTTTCTTTTTAGCATTTTCTTTGCAGATTTCAAACTGTGGTGTTAATAGGGCGAATTTGCAAGCAAAGAATTCATTTGTAGGGCGACGTAATAGTTATATAGGACACAATATACCTACAACAACTACTGCAATAGCTCCTCTAACCCCTAAAGAGTTTCATCAGGTTAAAGGAACGTTTTCAGCATTTACTTTGATTTTGGTAATAATATCAGCAACAATTTTTGGATTAGGATTTTATTATACCGTGATATGTTACCCTCTACTTTGTCGAACAGAAAAGAATTATCAATTTATCGATGTGTCTTCAACAACCACAAGTGCTACATCTAGATCAATTCAATCGATTGAAAATTTTCCAACAGGAAAATCTTTAGAAAATTATCTAACTAGCGAAAAGTCAAATGAAACATATCCTTCTTGTGCGCCCATTATAACTGAAAAGCGTTTAAGTAACAATTTTATTCACCATCCAGATTCTCTTGCTGTAGTACAAAAAGTATAAAAAGATATTACATCTTTGACTTATTTGTTAAATCAGAAACTCAAATTTTATAAAATAAGATATACTTCAAAAAATTTAATGGTTAATAAAAAATTGGAAGTTATGGATCTTAAATTCCGAAAAAGTACATATGTATATTGTTTTTGTAAATTTAATAATTCTCCTTTTAAATTTGCAAAAACACAATATGTATACATTTTATGAATTAACTTAATAATTATAATTCATAATACAAATCGAGGCTAACAAAAAAAGTATTATCTTCTATATAGCCTTACATACATACATATCATTAAAAATTTTTTTAAAAGGGTCTTTAAAATTTAAGTTCACCAACATTTTTTAACTTGGATTTTAAAAATATATTAAAAAACAAGTTGTTTAAAAGTGAAGTCATAACTTGGACATTCTCAGCATTAAAAACGTTGATTATAATATTGTGTAAATTATAATTCTTAAAATTTTTTATCTATTGTTCCTTTTTAAGAAAGTGGGGAAATAAGTAAATAATACTATTAAATCCTTAATTTTAAACAAATTAATAAGATATTTAAAAACAACGCGCAACTGACGAAATATTATATTTATTAATAAAATAAGACTGAAAAATTGATTCGCTAAATATACAGAAAAAACAAAACTGCAAACATGAACGAAATATTTTTAACTTTAAAATTAAAATTGGAATGACTAAATTATATTACGTTTAAAATACGTTTTTTTGGGTTTATTTAAATTCAGATTTAAAAAGTTAATGCTAATTTTATATATATACTATGTCGAATTGTAATTAATTCAAAATTAGTTTATATTAACGGAAAATTAGAATATTTATTTTTTAAATTGAAAACCTAATTTAATTTTTCAAATATCATTGCTATCTATTACCTTTTAATTATTTTAAACATTTTTGTAATTAGGAATATTGTTTTTTGAATATTTGTACCTTTCTAATAAATAAACAAATCTCCAATTCAAATCACAACAGCAACGCAGACATAGAGTGCTAGCATAACACCATCAACGAGCACCTTAGACTATTAAGACATACAATGAAAAACTTACCAATCGAAGAGCAAATGATTTTAATAAACGGGTATTACAACAATACTGTACACCACGTTATTGAAAAAGCAAACGAAAACAAAGCCGACATATCCTTAGAAGCAGGAATCAACTACATTAAAGAAATAAGAGAGGAAAAAATCATTCGAAATTCCGAAAAATAGACAGCGAATTCACCGATGAAGAACACGTAGTCAACAAAGAAACTGGGCATAAATATTATAAAACCTACGTTAGGAAACGAAAAAAGATCCAAAACTCATTACATATAAGACTTAAAGTAAATACCAAAGGAAACTTTACCAAACATAGAAGTAAAATGAAAAATCTTATCTCAGGTCATTCAAGATAGAATAACAATTTAAAAAATTTTATAAAATAACTATAAATTACTATTTACTAATATTCCTTTTTTTTTTTAAAAAAAAAAAACAAATCTCTTTTTAGGACCTTTCCATCATGAAAAAGTACAGCATACTACTTCTCTACATTCCCTTCGAAATTGTTAATCTATCAACATCTGAGATAATAGATATTTTAACTTAAAACTAGGAGAAGTAAAACTTATAATCAACTATGACAAAATGTTACATATAATCAACATTACAAAGTATGAAGAAACCCTTCAATACATATGGACTAAAATACAACCATTTTCAACTGAACAAAGTGCAAACGCACCAATATTTAATACAATAACTCACAACTACATATCACTAGTCGCTAAAATCAAAAACATTATTCCTCACAAAAGAAACAAAAGAGGACTTGTAAACGGAATAGGAAAAGTGCTAAAGGTACATAACAGGCACAATGGACAGCAACGATGAAATTCAAATACGTAATAAATTAGAAGGTTTAACAGATAACAACAAAATTTTAATAACAGAAAACAATAAACAAGTTAAAATAAACTCTGACTTAATAGAACAAACTTATAACATTACGGAAAATATCAAGAATCAACAACATACAATAAGAAAATTCGTGAGAAAATTTAACTAATGAACTCAACGATAAAATATCTAGAATGACACTTATGGAGTGCATGTACCAAATCACATCGACAATATTGAACAGACATTACTGATGAGCAGATTGGGAATACAATCAAAAAATAAACTAACAGATAAAGAATTTAATATGGTACAAGACTTGGACACTATAACATTCGGAAACGAAATAGTCATAAATTTACTAATACCAAATTTTACCTCTACCTACTAGGGAGAATAAAATCTTATATATAGAAGAAAAAGGAATTCTGATTGATAAAAATAAAAATATTTATCACTAAAATGTATATCAAAATCTAAAGAAAAACTTAAAAGATATAAATGATAACTGTAATAATATTTTTAATAATAAGGAAGCTAATTGTATGTTTAAAAATTTTTTCGAACAATTTATTACAGAAATTAAAAATGGTCTTATAATTACAAAAAATATTAAAAGAAAACAAATTTTCCATAATTGGAATAATTTTGAAGGAACTAATTTAATAAGATTTGAAAAATGTAAATTAGAATTAATAACCTAACATATAAAAATTTTGAAATCGAAATAAAAGACCATATAATTTTACCGACTTTAAATGTAATTATAAAAAGAAATGTCAATAATAATGAATTGTTAAATTTTGAAGAATTACATGTAAAAAAAATTAAAAATAACAGAGAACAAATTAAAAAAAATCCTGTATGCTAATATAATTTGAAATATTGTAAGTTATGTAACTAAAATAATAATAGTAATACTTATAACTGTACTATTACTTTAAATTGTAAAATTAAAAAATTGTTGTAAAAACAAAACAATTAAGATAACTTCGTGGGAGCCTCCGTCAAAGGGTGGGGAAGTTATGTCACCTTGTAATAAAAAAATGTTCTAAAATATATTTTTTTTTTTTTTCAAACTTAATTTTGAGCGATTTACATATCCAGCATAACACATGAGCATTACTCATAATAAGTTTTATTCATATTTTCTATTTATTGTTATTATAATAATATAGGATGCACCTGAATAAGCAAAATCATAATTATTTATCTATAATTATATTTAAATTCAATTAGTCTATCTTTTATTAAAACTTAGTTCTAAGATTCATCTGATAACAAAGTCATATAAATATATTGAATATTAAAGAATGTGCAAGCTAAGGCTTTTTATCTAATTTGTTTGTTTAAACTTTTCCTTTGTTTGAAATAGTATAAATAGATGCATTTTTGTAATTAAGAGTCATTATTATTAGATTATTCGTCATTCTAAGATTATGGATCATTATTTTGTCATTCAATAAAGCACTATAAATTTTATTTTTATTTGTTTTTTTACCTATTTATAAAAAAAACATAAGAAAAAATTAACAAAAACAAAAAAAAGATTATATATACATATATTAAAAAGAAAAATATAAATTAGGTATATGATTTGTGTGAGATAGAATATCAGCAAGTCTTACCAATCTATTAAATAAAATAGAAATAATATATATATAAAAAAGGAGCTATTTTTCTTATATATAGAAACGATCTGTGAGAAGGAATGTCCACAAGATCTGTCTATTAAATTGAATTCTGAATGCAATTCAATTCAATTAATACATAATTAAATATCCTTAAATTCATTGGATATTAAATATCTATTAAAACTGACAAAACATTTAAAAATATTTAAAAAAAAAAAAATATTTTTTAGAATTTTAAAATTTTGCAGAAATTTTAACGAATTTTGAAAAAGTGAATTAATGAATAAATTTTTTGTTAAATTAAAAATTAAATTTATTAAGAAATTTTTTATTGGAACTTCTACTCGTATACAAAAATCAAATAAATAAATTTTATTAAAACCATTTAACTATAACTTATTTGTTTAAATGTTGAGAGAGAGCGTCGGCGGGTTGACACGTGTGTAAATGCGCTGATTTTGTTAATTAATTTTAAAAAGTTTTAATAAAAGTTATTACATAAAAATATAAAAAATTAAATTATAATATATAAATCTTTATAATTTTAATATTTGATTATATATAAATTGTGAGTTTGTTTTAAAACAAATGTATTAAAATGCCAAATACTGAAGTGTGCAATAAATGTAAAATTGCAATTAGAGGAGAGACTGGAAGAAAGTGCGCGGGAGTATGTGGAAAAATATTTCACTCTGCGATTAAATGTAGTGGTTTGGATCAGAGTGTTAGTAATCTGGTTGACACTAATAAGTGTATGCTAAAATTTATGTGTGATGATTGTATTACATACATACAAGATGTTGATATGGTACTAAAAGAAGTGCAAGATAGTGTAATTAAAAACAATATGATATTAAAAGACATGCAAGAAAATGTAAATAAAAACAATGTTCAATTAGAAGAATACAAAAATGACTTTCAAGCATGTTTAAAAAAAAGTGAAAATGAAATAAAAAACTTATTAGAAGCAATTGAAAATAGATATATTGAAAGATTAAAAGATATGAAAATTACCGAAAAAGTATGTGAAAATAGTATATCAGAAATAAAAAATACTTGCAGTGTTGAAATGAAAAAAATAACAAATGTAGTTGAAAATTTTAAAGAGATTAATAAATCAAAATTAATCTCTGAAGTCTCCTACGCAGACAAATTAAAATTAGCAATTATAGTTAAACCAAAAAATAATGTGCAAGAAAGTAAAAGAACTAGAACTGATTTAAAAAAAAACATTGATGTGTGTAATTTGCCAGTAAAAATAAACAATATGCGTGAGAGAGATAACGGTGCAGTGTCTATTACTTGCTCAAATAATGAATCAGTAAAAACAATTGAGAGTGAGATAAAAGCAAAAATGGGTAGCAATTATGATGTATTAGTACCTAAAGTACATGATCCAAAAATATTAATAAGTGGGGTGGATGAAAAATATAGTGATGAGAAAATTATTAGTGCAATAAAAAATCAAAATAATATAGTTTGCAAAAAAATTAAGTGTTTAAAAATTTATAGTTCGTATAATAATAAGGGGTTATATAATGCTATAATTGAAGTTGATGCAGAATCTTTTAAAAAAACAAGTAAAGAAACAGTCAGTCGGTGCAACCGACTTAGAAATACCCTACACCTATTTGGTTCAAATTTAAGGACATATCCATAAGTCATTTTAACACCATAGAAGCTGTTATTAATTTGATCGTAAGATATAGCTAACCAAATTAACTGTATAATACTAAAAACATTTTCTAATTACCCTATCTATTAAAAAATACTACAAATTCTTACTAATTTATCTATTTAAAAATATTAAAAAACAAACAAACTTGAAATAAATGAAAATATATTTATTCCAATTCAATTACAAAATGAAAAAATTCTAATTATTAAATTTTGTGATAAAAAGATAATCAAAGCATAATATATTTAATAATCCAAATCTTTAAAAATTGCAATTATTTTAAATGGTTAGTTTATATACCTAATAGAAAAGCTTATAAACGCAAAATATGCAATAAATGTATTTCTAAAATACAATTAAAAGTTTATACCTTTTCATATAATTCATTTAAATATAAAAATATATTTTGCATAAATGCAGCAAGTACCATTGAACATAGCTGAACCACTACAATTAAGTCTAGGTTTCGGAGACACATAGGACATAGGAAATATATTCTTTGCCTTCGAAATTAAACTCGACCACAACCAATTCCCATGGTACTTTCATTACTAGTAACCTACTGTTAAATTTCATCAAAATACCGGCATTATTTTTTGAGTTATGGTGTATGTAAGATATATGTTTGTTAGTCCTTGAACTTTTCAAGGGTTCCAGGACCCGAAATTATGGTACGATTTCGCCCATATGCAGTCCCGTCATACTTTCAATACTAGTTAACCCTTGTACACAATTGGAACGCTCTATCTTAATTTTAAGTTACTAGTTTTATTAATTTCGATGATAAGCTTTTTCACATTGGGGGGTCTAAGAGAGGTTCTGAACCACCACTCCAATTGATCCCAAATTAGGGGGGCACGCAAGAAATAGTAAAGAACACCCTTGTGGCAAATTGGAAGCTTCTACATTTGTTTCAAGTTACTATCTTTATTAATTTCGAAAATATGCTTTAAGGGCCTAAGAACTGAGTGGCTAGTCCCCGATCCACTACTTCAATGGGGCCCAAATTTCAAAGACACTTACGAAATAGGAAGGGACACCCTGATACCAAATTTGGAGGTTCTATCTTCATTGGTTTCGGAATTATGCTCGTTTGGCCTAAATTCGATCAAAAAGTTCTTAGTTCCGAACCCATTGTCCAATCCTCACCGTACGTAATCACCGCCGTAGTTTCGCTGCCTATAACCTACAGCACAAATTTCATGAAGATAGCCTCATTAGTTGTTGAGTTATCGTGATTTTTTATATATGTTCCTTAGCCCTGACATCGATTAAAAGGTCCGGAATCCGAACCTTTGGGCTGATTTCGCCCTTATATAGTCCGCGCTGTACTTATAGTACTAGTTAACTCTTGTACACAATTTGAACGGTCTATCCTAATTTTAAGTAACTATTTTTAGTAATTTCGATTATAAGCCTTTAAAACTTGGGAGGTCTGAGAGGTGTACAGAACCACCACTCCAATTGATCCCAAATTAGGGGAACACGCAAGAGATAGTAAAGAACACCCTTGTGGCAAATTGGAAGCTTCTACATTTTTTCAAGTTGTTATCTTTATTAATTTTAAAGATATGCTTTAAGGTCTTCGGAAATGTGTGGCTGGTCCCCGACCCACTACTCCAATGGGACCCAAATTCACAAGACACTTAGGAAATAGGAAGGGACACCCTGATACTAAATTTGGAGGTTCTATCTTCATTGGTTTCGGAATTATGCTCGTTTGGCCTAAATTCGATCAAAAAGTTCTAGGTTCCGAACCCATGGTCCAATCCCGACCTTACGCAATTCCCGAAGTAGTTTCATTACTAGTAACCTACAGCACAAATTTGATGAAGATATCGTCATTAGTTGTTGAGTTATCGTGATTTTTTATATTTGTTCGTTAGCCCTAAAACCGACTAAAAGGTCCAGAATCCGAACCCATGGGCCGATTTCGCCCATATGCAATCCCCGCCGTACTTTCAGTCCTAGTAACCTACAGTTAAAATTTCATCAAGATAGCTCCATTATTTTTTGAGTTATCGTGCCTACGGACGGACGGACGGACATGGCTATATCGACTGAGGCGGTCACGCTGATCACAAATATATATACTTTTCCATATCTAGCTCGCTTCCTTTAGGTGGTTACAAACACCATACCAAAGTTAATATACCCCTTTACCTATTCTATAGGTGTAGGGTATAATAATGGAATTAAAAAAAATTAGATTAGGTTGGAGTATTTGTCCTGTTTATGAAAAAATTAGTGTGTTAAGGTGTTATAAATGCTTAGGCTTTAATCATACAGCTGATAAATGTAAAATCGAAAAAAGCCTTTGTCATAGATGTGGTGAGGAAGGCCATAAAAAAAATGACTGCACAAAAGATGAAAGTGAAATACATTGTGTAAACTGTGTAAAGATAAAACAAAAATTAAACCTACAAGAAGCTGAGTTCAATACATTGCATTTACCATTAAGCCACAAATGCAATGTATTTCAAAGAAAACTTAAGCAAGAAGAAAACAGAATTAATTATTAGCAATTAAATGAAATACAGTGCATATATCTTAATATTCAAGGCTTAATCAATAATTTTAATGAACTTGAAATAATTATAACAAATAGTAATATAGATTTTGTATGTTTAAGTGAAACTCATTTAATAAGCTGTAATGAAGATTCTTTAATTCAAATTGAAGGATGTACTTTGTTTCGAGTGGATAGCAATTCAAAACACACTGGTGGAGTTGCATTTTATATTAGAAATTATTGGAATGTTGATATAATTGGTCGGGTTGCGTTAGAGTATGAATTATGGATATTAGGTTTAAGAGTATCATATAGTGATAAAATATTTTATCTTACTGGTCTTTATAGATCGCCTTCAAGACATCTAAATATGGAGTCAAATTTTTTTATTTATTTTAATAATATAATTGAAGATCTATGTGAAAAAGACAATGTAATAATAATGGGAGACTTTAATATTAATTGGTTAAGTAGTAATAATTGTAGTAATAAGATGATTGAAATAATAAATGATAATGCGTATAAACAAATAGTGACTGATTATACAAGAATTACTAATGAGTCTAAAACTTTAATTGATTGGATAATTACGAATATATATAACAATATCGAAACTAAAGTTAATAATCAGTACAAAATATCTGATCATGAAACTCTAGATGTTCGAATAAAAATTAATGAAAATCTAAAAGTTATTAATAAAAAAATAAAAATAATGAAATACAATAAAGAAAGGTTTATAAATAAAGTTGTTCGTAATGACATTTGTACAACATACTATATAGATTGTAATGCAAAAGCAAATAAATTTAGTAACAGTTTACACAATATTATTAATGAATTTGTATATGAAATAAATATAAATGGAACTGAAAATAAATGGTACAATAGTGACTTAAATAGATTAAAAATGCAAAAAATAAATATGTATGAAAAAGCCAAGTACACAAATGATGTTAATGATTGGAATAATTATAAAAGTGTTAGAAACTTATATAAAAATCAAATAAGCTATGCAAAAAATCAATATGTTATAAATAACATTGAAAGTGCTGTAGATCAAAAAGACATGTGGAAAAAGATTAAAAAATATATATTAAAAGAACAATATAATGAAATAAATGAAGTGATATTTGATAATGTTTTAATAGACGATCCTTATAAAATAGCTAATAAACTTAACGAATATTTTGTTAATAGTATTAATGAAATAAATAATAGTATAAATATGAGAACTTTTATAGATACAATACCAAACAATAACAATAGGTTTAATTTTAAAAAAATTTCAAAAAATGAACTTAAAAAATTAATTATGAATATGAAAAATAAAAAAGATAATTTTTTGATAAGTCCTCAAATGATTGTTGACATTTTTGAATTAGTTGGAGAAAATTTATTATCAATAATAAACAGCTCATTAGAAATGGGAGTATTTCCTGATAACTGGAAAGAAACTATAGTTGTACCCATTGAAAAAATGAGTGGAACAAAAAAAGCTAATGAGTTTAGACCGGTAAACACATTATCGATTGAATCAAAAATTATGGAAGCAGTAGTGAATGAACAGTTGGTGAGTTATTTTGAAAGTAATAATTTAATCTCTGAATACCAATCAGGGTTTCGAAAAAACCATAGTTGCGAGTCACTTATAAATTTAGTAACTACTAACTGGAAAATAGCAACTCATGAAAAAAAGGTAATAGTTGCTGTTTTTCTTGATTTGAGAAGGGCATTTGAAACAATTAGTAGGAATATTTTACTCTCCAAACTTCAGCGTTATGGTGTAAGGGGTAATGAATTAAAATGGTTTTCATCATATCTTACAAACAGATATCAAAGGACTAAAGTTAATAGGGTAGTCTCTGAATCAATAAATGTAACACTGGGTGTACCACAAGGCTCGGTGCTGGGCGTTTTACTTTTTATAATATATATTAACGACATGGAAATGTGGGTAACTTTATGTAAGCTTCTTCTTTTCGCTGATGATGCATTATTATATGTGGTTGGAAGTTCGGTGGAAGAATGCATAGAAAGTATAAATTTTGATTTAAATAAACTTAATGATTGGTTTGATATGAATAAGTTAAAACTAAATGTAGAAAAAACTAAATGTATGTTTATTAACTGTGAAACAAATGATAATGTTAAAATTGGTAATCAAATAGTAGAGAAAATACATGAAATTAAATATTTAGGCATAATTATAGATAGGAAATTAGAATTTAAACAACATATAAACTATATTTGTAAAAAGCTAGCTAAAAAAATCTATTTTTTATCGCAAATTCGAAATCAATTAAAGTTTCAAATTGCAATTCATATTTATAATACTATAATTAAACCTCATTTTGAGTATTGCTCAACAGTAATATTTATGTCAAAAAATGCAGATAAAGATAGGTTACAGAAATTACAAAATAAAGCTATGAGAATAATACTTAAAGTAAATAGATACACATCAATTAATTACATGTTGAGAACTTTAAAATGGTTAAGTGTTAAACAAAGAATTATATTGAATGTATTAGTAATAGTATATAAAATGAAAAATAATTCATATCCAAATTATTTATGTAGTAGATTAACATATTGTAATGATATTCATAATTATAATTTAAGAAATGCACAAAATTTTAGATTAGAATTTTTTAAGGGATGAAAGAACTAAGAATTTATTAATGTATAATGGGCTAAAAATGTTTAATGAATTGCCAATCGAAATTAAAAATATAAACAATATTAATAGATTTAAAAAAAAGGTTACAGAATATGTAAAAATTAATTTTTAATTAGATGTAAATAACTAACTATATATATAAATTTTAAGAAACTGAATTATATTATGTAAATGGAATATTAACCAAATAAATGAAATGAAATGAAATGAAATTTACTTTAAGTTTTATTGAAATATAAATTTAGTAGTTATTAATTATTATATTATATTATATTAAATTTAAAACTTAAAATTATTAAAATATTATTCTTAATTAAACTTTGACTATATTTAATTTTTATTATAGTATATAAAATTAATTATTACTTTACTATAATTATAAAATTTTTTAAGAAAAACTTAAATACCTATTGAATTATTTTTTTTATAAATACATTTTTTTTTGCGTAAATTTTATATTTTGTTTTATAAATTCAAAAGAAAAGAATCCAATTTAAAATTCTTGTAAGGGGAGAATTCAATTTGAAACGGTTTTCTATTAAAAAATTATTTTTTGTTAAATAATTTATTTTTTATTAAATAATATTTTTTATAATGGAAGAAAATAACTTACCTCAACCTCAGGTATTACACCTAATGTAATACCTAACGTAGTACCAAATGATGTTATTCATCCAGCTAATTCAATAATGACTTCAACAGATATTGTAAATTCTCTAAAAGTATCGGACGCAATTAAAGACTTACCAAAATTTGACGGTAATCCCAGACTTTTATATGACTTCATATCATTTCCTGTAATAAATTTATAAATGATTTCGCTAAGTTAACAAAACCTCTCACATTTTGTTTGAAAAAAGGAAAAACCGTGGAATTAACAGAAAAGTACATAGAATGTTTTAGACCATGTAGAGATCTTTTAGTAAATGATCCTATTTTACAATACCCAGACTTTACAAAACCATTCGTTCTAACAACCGATGCAAGTAATTTTGCCATTAGAGCAATTTTATTACAAGGTCCAATCGGTAGTGATAAACCCATTAGTTATGCAAGTAGAACTTTATCACAATCAGAAATTAATTATTCTATAATAGAAAAGGAATTATTGGCAATTGTGTGGGTTACCAAATATTTCTAAAGTAAATTCTCTAAAAGTATCGGACGCAATTAAAGACTTACCAAAATTTGACGGTAATCCCAGACTTTTATATGACTTCATAAATAATGTAGAGGAAATATTAGGAGAATTATATAAAATTGACGGATTTACTTGATCCGCATACCATAATATTTTGTTAAGGGCCATTAGAAATAAAATTGAAGGGCCAGCGAACGAGGTGTTGAACATATATGGTACAACTTTATGCTGGGCTGATATAAAGAATAATTTAGTTTTACATTATTCTGATAAAAGGAATGAAACGTCATTAATAAAAGACCTTCATGCAATGAAGCAAAATAATAAAACTATAGAACAATTTTATGGTGAAATTATTGAAAATTTTTCCACAAGCAACAATAATTTACAGATTCATGAATCAATTTATTAATAATAAAATCCAAAAGAATACTTTATTCGGAAATGTGCTTGAACGTTTTCCTAACGGGACTAAGAGAGCCTTTAGGATCTACAATTCGTTCGTGCTATGAAACCTCTCACCCTATCAGAAGCTTTTGCATATTGTGTAAAGGAATAAAATATCATTTATATGAAATCTACTACTCCAACGATATTACAGACAAAACCCTCTTATAATAAGAATATCCAATTCAATAGCAAACCTAAATTTCATAATAGGTTTTCTTATAATCAAAATAAAGGATATCAATATAGACGAAATTACATAAATCATAATCCAATTCGGAATACATATACTCTGAATAAATATAATTTCAATTCTAATAATTTAAATTTTTCTCGTCATGAACCAAATAATTTTTACAGACAACCGAATTTCACTCGTCATGAACCAAATAATTTTCATAGACAACCGAACTTTCAACCAACTAACGTGTATAGACAACACATAAATAATACTAATCGTCCTGAGCCTATGGAAGTGGATGTCAATTCTGGAAATGCTCAATTAAGAACGAATAAACCATTTCAAAGAACAAATACAAATAAATTGAGTAAAATCAATCGTTTGAACTCCTATTCACCAATGAATTTTGGTAATATTAACGAGCAATTAAGAGACTCTTCTTCAGATTATAATAATCTCTTACCTAATTGGAATTATCAAAGGACTTGATCAATATTATGAATTTCAGAACGGACCAAATTTTGATGGAATTAATGAAATAGAGGACGTAAATTTTCGACATAACGCCTCGACCCATCGCCAAATTACTTAGAGTTCAATACAAACGGTAGTATCTTACTATACATTAATATTGCAACAATATCAGGGAAGCAGTTAAAATTTTTAATCGATACGGGTGCTTCATCTTCATTTTTTAATCCTGAATGTGTTAATCCTGATAAAATTTTTAAATCAAAACCAATAAAAATTACAACGATACTAAAATCTTATCAAATAGAGACACAAATAAACTTACCTAACTTTATCGAATTTAATAATCCGAAACAATCTTTACGTTTTGTAGTATTTAAATTTCACAACTATTTCAATGGATTAATCGGGTTCGATATTCTAACAACCTTGAAGGCAACAGTGGACTTACAAAATAAAAGATTAATCACTGAAAACTCCATACTACCAATTGATTTGAAAAATTTTCAGTCTTTAAGATTCACAGTCCCATCAAAAACCAAGAAAATTATTAAACTACCAGTCTCTATAAATGGAAATCATGATTATAATGGTGATGTAATTCTTAAACCCACTCTAATAGGAACATTCTCTTTAAATTCTGGAATTCATAAGGTAAATAATAATCATATATACATAGAGTTAAGTAATTCTTCGGAAAAAGATCAAACTTTAATTTTGGGTCAACCATTAGAAGTAGAACCACTTGCAGAGACTTATTACGAATTAAATAACTTCAATATCTCATATAATAATAATTTTGAAAATATTCCGATTCCTAAATATGATTTAAAAAATTATTTGCGTCTTTCTCATCTAAATAAGGAGGAACAGAGATTAATTATAAAGGTTTATACAGATTTTCAAGACATATTTTATAATGAAGAAAAAAAATGGTGCTTGGTGATAGATTGCAGGAAATTAAATGAAAAAACAATTACAGATAAAAATCCTTTTCCCAATGTTACTGATATTTTAGATAAGTTAGGCAGATGTATGTATTTTTCAACACTAGATCTTGCTAGTGGATTTTACTAAATTGAAATGAACCCAAAAGATGTAGAAAAAACAGCTTTCACTGTAGAAGGAGGACATTATGAATATCTAAGAATGCCATTTGGTTTAAAAAATGCCCCTTCAACGTTCCAACGAGTAATGGATAATGTGCTAGGTGAACTACAAGGAAAAACATATTTAGTATCCTTAGATGATATAATTGTATTTTCATTATCATTAGAGGAATATCTTAATAGTCTAAAGAACATATTTCAAAAATTAAGAAAAGCTAATCTTAACGTTCAATTAACTAAATCAGAATTTTTGCGAAAAGAAATTCCATTTTTAGGTCATCTCGTTACAACAAATGGTATTAAACCAAATTCTGATAAAATAATTGCTATTAAAAACTTTCCAATACCTAAAACACAGAAGGAAATTAAATCTTTTCTAGGATTACTTAAATTTCCTGTAATAAATTTATAAATGATTTCGCTAAGTTAACAAAACCTCTCACATTTTGTTTGAAAAAAGGAAAAACCGTGGAATTAACAGAAAAGTACATAGAATGTTTTAGACCATGTAGAGATCTTTTAGTAAATGATCCTATTTTACAATACCCAGACTTTACAAAACCATTCGTTCTAACAACCGATGCAAGTAATTTTGCCATTAGAGCAATTTTATTACAAGGTCCAATCGGTAGTGATAAACCCATTAGTTATGCAAGTAGAACTTTATCACAATCAGAAATTAATTATTCTATAATAGAAAAGGAATTATTGGCAATTGTGTGGGTTACCAAATATTTCCGTCCATATTTATTCGGACACAAATTTAAAATAGTTACTGATCATAAACCTCTATCCTGGTTAATGAGTTTAAAAGATCCCAATTCTAGATTAGTTCGATGGCGATTGAAATTGGAAGAATTCGATTACGAGATTCAATATAAAAAAGGTACACAGAATGTAAACGCTGATGATTTAAGTCGAATATAATACTGATTATTTAATGGAAGAATTAAATATGAACGAAATAGATGAGAAAAGTAGCATTAATAGACCTAATGTACATAATGTATCTTCAACTGGCATAAATCGCACCTGCGGCAACGGAACTTCAAATTGTGATACTATACATTCTGCTACAGAAAATTTAAACGACGATATATATATTTCAGAACATCCATTAAATGAATTTAATTTACAAATAATTTTTGAAAAAACATCCAACGAAACTGAAATTCAAACGAAGATATTATTTAGAAATAAACAAAGACGAATTTTTCGTTTACCTAATTATACGGAAGAAGGTGTTACTAGAATTTAAAAAGAACATTTACCACCTAATAAATTATCTGCTATTTATACTAATGATGAAATTTTTAAAATTATCCAAACCGTTTATAAAAAATATTTCTCTGCTAGTAAAATTTTTAAAATAATTCGATGTACAGAAATTTTGACGATTACAGAAAATGACGAACAAGATGCAATTATTTTAGAATACCATGAGAAGAATAATCACCGAGGAATTAATGAAACTCTCTTACATCTTAAACGAACATATTATTTCCCATATATGAATCAAAAAATCACACAAACTATAAATAACTGTGAGACTTGTCAAACTTTAAAATATGACCGAAATCCCAATAGAACCGAATTTCAAAAAACAGAAATTCCTGAAAAGCCTCTAGATATTTTACGTACTGATATTTATACAATTAATAACCAGATTGTTTTAACAATTATTGACAAATTTTCAAAATTTGTTTCTGCATATACCTTGGTAGCTAGGAATAGTCTTAATATTATTTCTTCAATTGTCTTCAATAAGTCTTCACGGTATACCGAAGAAAATTATAGCGGATCAAGGAACTGAATTTACCTCAAATATATTTAAAGATTTTTGTAAACAGTATAACATTAATTTGCATATAACCTCATTTCAACAAACTTCGAGAAACTCTCCTGTAGAAAGAATGCATTCTACTTTCACTGATATATACAGAATTATCTTTAATAAAAATAAAGAAGAAACCCATGCAAATAATATTTATATATTATATTTATTATATTTATTATTTTTCATTTAATATATTATATTAAATGAAACTATAATTACATACAATAATGCAATTCATTCCGCGACTAAGTACACTCCTTATGAATTATTTTACGGAAGACCATCCAAATTTTTTGACCATTTTGATTTCAATAACGAACATAAATATTTAGAAGGACTTAACAAATTTCAATTAGAATTTTAGCATGCGATTAAACAAAGAATACAGGAAGTAGTTAATAAAAATATAGATAAATTAAACAAAGATCGGGAACCACCTGTTCAATATAGGGAAAATCAAAATATTTTTAGGAAATAATGTAGAAGGAATAAACTAACCGCTAGATTTAGTAAACATAAAGTAAAGAAAAATAACCATATGACTCTTAAAACACAAACTAATAAAAATTAAATAAAATACGTATTAAAGAGAAAACGTAAATTTCAGAATAATGGCAATGGCACAGAAAATAGAAATACAAGACTTGAACAACAATCCAGGAATGCTGATAATGAAACTGGGACCAACTAGACAGATTATGACTTACCAACATATTGTACACATTATAAAATTAGATGACTATGGAAAAAATATTAAAATAATAGAAAAATCTATAGCATCAATAAGGAAAAATTGAAATACAGAATACAGAATTTACTGAAACTCTAATATTAGATTTAAAATTTAATGAACTAAAATTTAAATTAGATACTTTATACCCGTATTATAGAAAGAAACGTGGCCTCATTAATGCTTTAGGTTCTTTAATCAAAGTTATAACAGGTAATATGGATGCAAATGACGCTTTTATTATAAATAAACAAATTGAAACTCTTCAACAAATGAAAAAACAATAAAAAAAGAAATAGATACCCAAATTGTAATTAATAATGAAATGATTGTAAGATTTGAAAATATAACTAAACATATAAATGTACAACAAAAAAACGTTGTAAAATTTTTAAATCAAAGTGACTCTAAATTAAATCAAATAGCGAAAAAAGAACAAACTTATTTTTTGTATTCACAATTTTTAAATCACATAAATTATAATATTGACTTGTTATCAGACCATTTACAGAGTATATCAGAATCAATAAATTTAGAAAAATTAAATGTAATATCAAAGAATATTTTAAATCCTGTAGAATTAAATTTTATTTTTAATTTATTAAAAGAACAAAATGTTAATTTAATTTCCAAACAACATGTATATGAAATGTTGCAATTTAAAGCATATTATAATGATACAAATATTATTTTCAACATAGAAGTTCCAATATTAGAAAATGAAATGTATTCAATGTTTCATTTAATTCCAATACCAATTAATAAAACATTATATATAAAAACTAATCCTTATGCAATTATAAAGCAAAAAGGAAAAATAAAAGTTTTTAAAGAATTATGTCTTAAAGTAGAAAATATATTTTATTGTAAAGACAATAATGTTAAAATTTCAGAAGAAGATCAAAGGTGCATAGGTAATATAATTAATAATGAATTTAGTACATTTGTAATGCTCAACCAAACAGAAACAACAGAAATTCATCAACCAGAGACAAATTATCTACTTTTATCAATGTTCCAAAAATTAAAATTGAATCAACATGTGAAAATTTTGGCAATGTAATCATCCAAGGTACAGCTTTAATATACTTCGAAAATTGTTAAATTCAAGTCAATGGTAAAAACTATAACAGTAAACCGCAAATTTTTGAAGAAACTTTTTTTATACACCCAACAACATTTAACAGTATCAACTCATCAAAAGTTATCGATTATTTAAGTTTGGAAAAATTGCAAGATTTTAATTTTGAAACACAAAAATCTGTTAATATAATTCATCAGGAAGTTAAGAATAATAATTGGTTACTATATTCAGTTACTATAGTACTCATATCTGTAATTTTGTATTTTGTTATCGTTACCTTAATCAAAATTTATCATGGTGAATATGCAGTACAAAGTAGGCAGTTCATCCTAGAAGAACTGTCAAATTTTAATACTGAAGAATTAAATTATCCAAATGTTCCGGAAAATAGTCCAGCGACCGTTCCTGCCAAAGAAACTCCGATTGCTAAGTTCCTCTGGCCGTCACGTCAGCTAAGAGGGGAGGAGTTACATATCCAGCATAACACATGAGCATTACTCATAATAAGTTTTATTCATATTTTCTATTTATTGTTATTATAATATAGGATGCACCTGAATAAGCAAAATCATAATTATTCATAATTATTTATCTATAATTATATTTAAATTCAATTAGTCTATCTTTTATTATAACTTATTTCTAAGATTCATCTGATAACAAAGTCATATAAATATATTGAATATTAAAGAATGTGCAAGCTAAGGCTTTTTATCTAATTTCTTTGTTTAAACTTTTGCTTTGTTTGAAATAGCATAAAAAGATGCATTTTTGTAATTAAGAGTTTAAGTTAAGCTTAAGATGTTGGAAATTTTCATTAACCAAAAATTGATGGTAGATCTTTTGCATTTAAAAGTGTTTTAGTATAAAAGTAAATTGCTGAAATGGGAGACTCTTCTTCTTTCAGTTAGTCTTAATCCAGCAATTTACTTTTATATTAAAACACTTTTAAATGCAAAAGACCTACCATCAATTTTTGGTTAATGAAAATTTTCAACATATTATATACATATCCATACATATATTGTATATTGTATATCTAAATATAATAAAAGACAAACTGCTGCTGCTGCTGCTGCTGCTGCTGCTGCTGCTGACCAACGTGCCCTATGTTATGTTAAGTGTTATTCACACATGTAAAATACTTATACTTACAAATACTAACATTCAAAAGAGAAAGAAAAAATGAAACTGATAAATGTAAATTATGAACAGAAGAAAGAAAAAAAAATCAAAACGTATAAGAAATCTGTTAACAGGTAGATACAGAAAATTTTTTATAAATATAATAAAAGATGCTTCTGCTTTTTAATTATGTTAATGTTAAGTGTTATTGACACATGTAATATAACATACTTCTAATTACAAATTCTTACATACAAAGGAGAAAGAAAAAATGAAACTGATAAAATGTAAATTATGAACAGAAAAAAAAAAAATCAAAACGTATAAGAAATCTGTTAACAGATAGATACAGAAAATTATAATAAAAACGTTTAAAGAAATTTTTTACATTTCTGTATGTATACTTTTATTTAAATACACTTACAGAACTAATAACTAACTTTAATTTGTAGTTTTTATTTTTTATAAATATAGTAAAAGACGCTGCTACTGTTGCAATATGTTAATGTTAAGTGTTATTCACACATGTAACATACTTCTAATAACAAATACTTACATACAAAAAGAAAGAAAAATGAAACTTATAAAATGTAAATTATGAACAGAAAAAAAAAAAATCAAAACGTATGAGAAATCTGTTAACAGGTAGATACAGAAAATTTTTATAAAAACGTATAAAGAAATTTTTTACGCTTTAGTATGCATACTTCTATTTTATTATCACTTACAAAACTAAAACAAACTATTATAATGTTAACTTAATGTTCTTTAGGCAATAGCAATAGCAGGAAAAAAGAATATATATAAAAAGAGAAATTAATATTATACCTGTCGTCCGACAGGCTTTTTTACTAGTATACCATATTATACTAAAACTAAAGCATTTCACAACCGTTACATTTTGTTTTACTAGATTATGCTTCGATTCTAATATACTCATACAGAAACAGTAAACAAAAACAAATGACTGATAAATTGTTGTTGTAGCATTTTAAAAATTTGAAGATGAATAAGTTACGTTGGGGTTGTGAGTGCAAATTCGCTTCATAGTAAAATTTTTTTTTTTAATTTCAATCTAAATTTTTTTTTTTATTTAAGTACCTACTTGTTTTTAAAGTTACAAATTTTTAAAGAAACTATCCAAATAAATTAATTTTATTTGTAATTTTTTTATTATTTCTGTTGAATTAAAAAAAAAAATTTTTAATCTTTGAAGGAGGACCGAACTCACATCTATTTACACCCTAAGCCACTTTGCTAACCACTGAACCATGCAATTCTTATAAATTTATGGTCAAATTTCTAATATAAATGTATCACTAACTGACAGAATGAAAAATAAATCCATAGACAGAGGCAAGTTCAATTAAAAGTATAAGTTAAAGTTAAGCGCGAAATATAATAAAATAAACATTTTTATTTAAACAGTAATATTTAATCCAGTTTTTTATTTAAACAGTGATATTTAATCCAGTTTTTATTTAAACATTTGTATCTAAACAGTGGCATTTAATTCAGTAACATTTGTATCTGAACAGTTACATTTAATTTCAGACACTTGATTCTAACATATAAATAGTAGACTTAAAAATTTGACTCAAACCCTTATTTATTATTAGTATATTTGTCTACAATGAGGTGTAACAAACGCATTCAATTAAAATGTCCAAAATTATCATAAGCAGCCCAAAAAATATTTTATTATTTATTCTTAATAATAAAAACAAACAAAAAAAAAAATTTTTTATTGGTTTATAAATTAGTTCATTTAAGTTTTAAAAATCACAGATTTTAAATAAAAAAGTAATACATTTTGTAAATAAAAATTAAAAAAAAATGCATCTTTCCTTCATAATCTTTTAATAATTTTTCTATTTAAAAAAAAGTTAATAACAGAAAAAAATGACGTAGAGGTTGGGAAAGTGGCTTCGGGTGTACAATACCTGAGTTCAATGCACCCTTTCAATACACCCTAGAAGCCAAACAAAATAAATTTTTTTTAAACTCAATTAGGTTTATTAAAAAATTCCAAATAAAATTTATAATTTGCATGCAAAACTAAATTCAAAAACCAACATATATTTAATACAATTTTGCGTATGTACATATAAATAGAGACATTATTGTATTTATTTATATGCTATTTATTGTATTGCATGTTGAGTAGGTAGGTACATTATAGAATATTAGCAACAAACAAATATTTCGATTTGAATCTAAACAAAGGAAACAATATAGAATGTATAGCAACATTTTTTAAAAATATATATACAAAACATTCATAGATGGAGAAATAAATCATTATTGAAACAAAATATACGTATAAAAAAATTTAAAATCTTTTATTAAATTTTTTAATTTAAGATTTACGAAAGTACGCTCTTAAATAAAAAAAAAATATTAATTGAAATTCAAAACAAGTGATGAAAAAAACCAAGGGGTTCTAAAAAGCACATTTTCAAAATTATATACGGTTTCTTACTGAGTATTTTATCATTTATTTTTATAAAAATATATATAAAAATAAATGATAATATTACAATTTAGTTATTTCATTAATTTATTAATTATATGACTAATAGTGAAATACTTAGAATATAACCCCAATGCATTCAAGAAAACATTTTATTAAGTGCGAGATATAATGTTGGAGCATCAATGTTAACGTTTAATTTTGGAAAAATTACATTGGTGAATAAGTTACTATTCTATAAAAATATAAAAGTTTTAATTTTAAAGACCTAGTTGCCTTTCAATGGGGAAGGTTCCCAAATTTTTGCTTAGCAAACTTATGATAGATCTGCTCACCCCCTCCTGTCCTCACCCTTTAATTTTTTTCGGTTCTAGGAAATCAGTTGAACACCACCAAAATTTAGAATTTTACCTAGAATTTTATTATGTAAGCAAAAATGGTTAAAACTAAGAGACAATTTCTTCAATTTAAAAAAACCCATTCCAATTTAAGAAAAACCTTTGACATATGCTGAAATATAATGTATAGGTTTCACAAAAATATAACGCTTAAATGTATAGAGTTGCCATTAAAATTTTGTATATTTGTAAAAAAAAATTTGAACAGATATTTAAGTTACAGGTGTTTAAAAATAGCAAAATTTTGTAAATTTGTAAAAAAAAATTTGAACAGGTATTTAAGTTACAGGTCTTTAAAACTAGCAAAATTTCAATTTTCGAGGCCTTATAGCTCCTAAGCCGGGGATGTGACAAAAAAGAATTTTGTTAACTGACTCCTACTAATTTGTGAAGGTATAACTTCTCCCAATTTCAAGATCCTAGCTTGAATCGTTTAGAAGATATGTGGGGCCAAAAATTGAGTTTTGCTTAATGGTAAATCTTATTACCGAATGGCAACTCTATACATTTAAGCGTTATATTTTTGTGAAACCTATAAAAACAGCTTTCATATAGTGTTTTTAGACTAAAAATACATTTAACAGAACTCTTGTTATACTAAATATCGGGTTTTTTTGCAATTTTGGGGGGCTGTCTTCGGCACCCTTTAAAATTAAGAAAAACCTTTGACACATGTTGAAATATAATTAAAGTTCTTTCAATTTTGTATATTACGAAAAAAAAATTTGGACAGGTATTCAAGTTACAGGTGTTTGCAAATAGCAAAATTTCGATTTTCGAGCTCTTTCAGCTTCTTAACAGGGGACGTGGCAAACAAATTTTGTTAACCGACTCCTACTAATTTGGAAGGACCTAACTTCTCCCAAAATTTCAAGACCCTTGAACTGTTTAGAAGATATGTGTGGTTTAAAAAGTTTATAAAACCAGTTTATAATCTTTTGCCGTTTTCAGAGTGAAAATACACTTAACAGAACTCTTGTTATAACAATTTAAAAATAGGGCTTTTCCCAACTTTGAGTGGCTGTAGCTCCGTAACGGGTAGGGCTACAGAAAAAATTCTTCTACGAAATTATATTTTTTGTCATATCTACCCGTGGTTAAAATGTCTTTACTCTATTTCAAATGGTGTAAAAGTTTTGTAAACATACGGACGGACGGACAGAGCGAAGCTATATAGGCACATTTTTACAAAATTTTTTGAAAATATGCTAAAAACAAGTAAGAGTGTAGTAGAGTAGGTTGTGTCAACTCTGGGATACCCGTATTACTGTAATATAAATATTATATGACCCGGTTAATTTTTTTTTGGCAAAAACTATGTATGCCCGTACATCCGCACGATAACTCAAAAAATAAGGAGCATGTATATATGTATTTTAATATGTTGCTGCACCCAGGGACAACTATCAACATCCCGAAACATGTTGCTGCACCCAGCGGTAGGTGCTAGAATAAACAAAAATGTGACATAATTTTTTTGTGAAATGCTGCACCTTAATGAAATTATTTAGTTTATGGTAATAGTCATACGGGTATCAGCATCAACATCAATACATAACAGGAAGGGAGATGGATATAATATTTGTTTTGTTTACTGCTAGAAGATGAATGAGAAATAAAAACAATTAAGTTTCACAAGTTATTAATTGTAAACAAAACAAATCCGACGCGTGTTTTAAATTAGAATAAATTTTTAATTAAAACGAGGAAGAGTGTAGAAGAGTAGACTGTGTATGACCGTAAAATAAACATTATATCATCCGGTTAATTACTTTTGGCAAAATTTCAAACATACAGTTTTATAGGTGTAGTTTAATGCTCACATAAAAGAAGAAGTTGTATGGCAGCTACTCGAACCCTCTGCAGTAGACCAACCAAATTTTGGAGTAACTTTGGCCATTACATTAAACTACTTTTGGCAAAATTTCAGACACCAAGCTTCAATAGGAATAGAGTAATGCTCATATAAATTAATAAGTTGTATGGCAAGTACTCGCATCCGTGGACCAAAATGGCTGGATTTAAATAGCGATGACGGCTATTGTATAAAAACGAATTTGTAAAAATTTCAAAATCCTAGTTCGTTTACGAACGGACGGACGGACATACTAAACCGATTTAGTTTTCGATTCTAATCCGATCCATACGATTGAGCCTATATCTACCCCCCTCTATCTCTGCGACACAGACGTAATGGCAAAGTTAGTATTCCCTTTTGACTAATAATCATACGGATACAAAAAAAAAACGAGGAAGAATGTAGTAGAGTAGACTGTGTCAACTCTGGGATACCCGTATGACCCTAAGATATACATTATATCATCCGGTTAATTACTTTTGGCAAAATTTCAAACACACAGCTTTATTAAGTGTAGTGTATATATAATACTCATATAAAAGAAGGAGTTGTATAGCAACTACTCGAACCCTCTGCAGTAGACCAACCAAATTTTGCAAAAACTTTGGCCATTACACTAAACAATTTTTGGCAAAATTTCAGACACCCAGCTGCATTAAGTGGAGAGTAATGCTCATATAAAATAAGAAGTTGTATGGCAGCTACTCGAACCCACTCCACTAGACCAACCAAATTTTGCAGAAACTTTGGCCATAAAACAAAACTACTTTTGGCAAAATTTCAGACACGCAGCTGTAATAGGTGCAGAGTAATGCTCATATAAAAAAAGAAGTTGTATGGCAGCTACCCGAACCCATGAACCAAAATGACTGCATTTAAATAGAGATGACGGAAAATTTAAAGATTCTAGCTCTTTTACTTTTTGAGTTATCGTGCGGAGGGACGGACATACATAGCTAAATCGATTTATTTTTCGATTCTGATCCGATCCATGTACTTGAATCTATATTTACCCCCCCCTCCCGCTCCTTCTCAGCATCACAAACATAATGGCAAATTTATTATACCCTTTGACTATATTGTCGTACGGGTATAATAAAAGTTCTAATATTTACTAGAAACTTTTAGAATTAAAACAATGTTGTTTAAATTAATCAAAGTGTATATTAGATAAACAAAAAATTTTTCTAATTGATTAAAAATCTATATTAATTGTGTGAAAGTTTTATTTAATTAAAAAATTTATTAACAAGTTATAAAGAAAAAAATAATATAATAGAAATGTAAAACAAAAATACCTATCTTGCCACCATTTGAAGTGCGGCCTTTAAAATCCAATAATTGAGAAAAAACAATTTATACACAAGAAAATAAAAAATTGAAATATTTTTAAAATAATATAAAAATTAAATTTAAGTGAAATTTGAGCTAATTAAATAAGTAATTTAATTAAAATAAAGATTTTAACACAGTGAATTTGATTCAAGAATTAATTACTTTTACAAACACAGTTTAAGACCGGTTTTTACACAACAAAGGTCGAACGATCTCTTATTATCAAGTTACTATAAATAAAGATAGTAACTTGAAATAAATATAGAAGCTTTAAATTTGGTAGAACGGTGTTTTTTCCTATTTCCTTTGTGTACCCGAAATTTAGACTAAATTGTAGTGGTAGTTCAGGTGCCTCCAAAGAAGCCCCAAAAGTAAAAAGTTTATTTTCGAAATTAATAAAGATAGAAACTTCACTTTTGATACACGAAGGTTCATACCTATTTCCGTTCATTTTAACCCTTTCACATTTTTAAAAGGCTAAGAATTTTACTATAAAACATATTATGTATTATATTTTATAAATTAAAAAAAAAATGTTTTGTTAATAGACGACTAAATTTCTTTTTTTAATTTTTCCTTTATCATATATGTTACTGAATTATTATGAAATTGTGTACCATACTTAAGTTGTATTCAAAGGTACTTACTGCATGTATGCAAAATTTATTTTTAATATTAAATGAATTAAATCAAAAGTTCTAAATTTGACATTGTTTTAGAAATACATTTATTGCATATTTTGCTTTTATAAGCTTTTCTAAGAGGTAAATATACTAAGATTTTAAATAAATTGCAATTTCATAAACTTTTGTCTGGTGTTCGAAACCACCTAAAGGAAGCGAGCTAGGCACAATTACTCAAAAAGTAATTGAGCATAAAATTTGTGCTATAGGTTTCCAGTAATGAAACTACGGCGAGAATTGCGTACGGTCGAGATTGGACCATGGGTTCGGATCCTACTCTAAATTCAAAATCAGTTTAATACATTGTAAATATTCCTATTACGGATATTCAAAATTATCAAAAACTCATGTTAAAACCAATCAAAAATAAAAATTTAGCTAAAGAAATATTGTACGAAAATATTGAAAACAAAGTTTGAGGTTTAAGAAATAATAAATTTCAAACACATAACTTTCTTTCTATCTGACGTCGTCGATTTGACCAACACCAGCTGCATCCTCAAGCTACTGAAGAGTTCAGAAGTGATATACGACAAAATAAACAACCAACATTTCCACCCAGTAGAAGAAATATCACCTGGAGTAATTTTACTTAACGGTTTTAATGGAACACTACTTGTATAACAAAAAACAAGTCCTCGTGGGAGCGTTCCTCATAAAATTTTATAACTCGAGTATTACAGTAGGAGAAGATTTTATTCAAGAGAAATATCCAGATCACACATACTGCCAGCAATTTTCCAACAAACTCCAAAGGAAAAGAGTATAAAAACCTACTATCACTTCCAATGATGGATGAACTACCAATTAATAATACAAAAACCATAGAATCAACAGAATATACCAACCGAATCCAATAATTCACTACATACACGGACTCTTTGCTATAATTACCACAACAGTACTTACATTTCTCTTGGCTAAAAGACCTTAAAAACAGAATAAAACAAATACCGTCATACAGGATCAAAAAAAGGTAGAAAGGTAGGTAATGCACCTAGACAAGATTCAACAAATCAATTTTAACGATGTTCCGTATTTCTAAACGATTGTGACAACCAATATTTTAAAGAGGGAAGAGTTAACGAAATTTACATGAAAAATTAATTTAACATAAAATTATGCAAAAGTCAACAAAACTACAAAGATTAATTCGTTCCCGTAAAATTCCAACAAAAATATTTCATGTGGTAATGTAAGCTGACGCTATGTCTACAATAAACACAAGCAAAAACATGTCACGGTGCCAATTCATATGTTGCAATTAGAAAATCAGTTAATTAGTTTAAGAAAGAAAAATGTATTTTAGTTATAAATTCCGCCTGTAACAAGAAAGTTTTTTAAAGTGAAGTATTTTATTTAATAAAGTTAAAAATTTTTAAAGCCAAAAATAAATTAATTTAAGCTGTAATTTCTTTTATTATTTCTAAAAAATTTGATCTTTTAAATAGGATAGAGCTCAGATCTTTTTTCACCAAAAGCCACTTCGCTAACTTCTGCACCATACAAGTCTTATAAATTTGTGGTCAGATTTCTAATATTAATATATCACTAAGTGACAGAATGAAAAATAAACCAATAGACACAGGGAAGTTAATATAAAAGTATATAAAATAAAATTAATCTGAGCTCCATAAGAAATCACAAAATATGGGTCTGCAACATCATTACATATTGTTGTCAAGTTATACAACAGCTTTCCAGTTATACACAAAGAATTAACTAGAACGACACTAAAAAAGCTAATTACAGCCAAATACCTAGAATATTATACAACAAAAGGTGTTTAATTTATTTTAATTTTTTATTTTTTGTTTTGAATCTTCATTATTTTTATTTCTTATTCTAATTTTTATTTTTGTTTTATCGTTTTTTGATATTTGTAAGAGTATACATATTTTTTTTTTCTTTTGACTGTTCTTTTTGTATTCTTTGTTTTTCTAACTCGCTTTTTTCTCTTAGATTTTTTTACTTCATTCTATGTTTTTTCATTTTCTTATATTTAGATTTTTCATTATTATTATTTGTTAATGATGGTATTATGTTAATAAAAAAAAAAAAAAATTTCGTATTACATAGTCTTTTAACGAGAGAAATTCCACAAGGCATAAAACTCTTGATAATCTACATAAAGATAAAATACATAAAGAAGAAAATTTATTTGTTTGTTTGTTTATCCAGGATTCACGTGAAAACCACTAGTCCGATTGTCACAAAATAATAATATTTTTTTGAGGCTTTTTTTGTAACCAAAGCAGTACTCAGAAAAATTGGCCGAAACTTGCTTTTTACAATTTGTCCGCTCCCGACAACGCCGGATAAATCTGCTAGTAAATTAATAAGTAACATTCTGTGATTAGTTTAAATTTCTACGCAAGGAATTATTTTTTTTATAAATAAAACTCCCGATTTTAATTTTAAAATTTTAATTTTAATTAATTAATAAAACTTTATTGTTATGCGTTTGGATTTGGTCTTAAGAATAATTTTACATTTTCTTCAATTTTTAAATGTTACAATGTCATTTTTTCTTTTAAAAAACAATTTGTTTATCTTAACACTAATTATATTTATTAATTTAAAATATCTTTCGAAACCAAATTCAGTATCGAATTACAAAAGAAATTTATTTAATTTACTTATTACAAAATGAATATATTAGCTAATAAATGTTCGTACTGAAGAAAACGAGGAAGATTATAATTGCCCTTGTCAACTTTTAGATACCCGTGCATACCCACTATGGTGTATAAAATAAACCGTAAAAAAAAAAAAATAAAAACAATAAAAAAAAAACAAACACAAAAAAAATTTTAATTCATTGTACCATAATTTTAGCTTGAAAAATAAAAAAAAAAAAATTTTAATTTATTATTCCATAAGTTTTGCTTAAACAAAAAAAAAACAAAAAAAAATTGGCCCACCCTAAATTCCGGTGGCCCGAGTGATGTCCAACTTTGCCAAGTTACTTGTCCTATTACTTTACCTGCCCAATTTTAATTTTATCCTCGTAGCTTCATTAGATTCACAGTTATTGAATCGAAAACTTTGTATGGCAGCCCCCGAAAATGGGGCCGTAACATTTTGAAACTTCATATAAGTGCTCGATTCATTATATAACTAAACGTGTGTAATTTTCATCCTCGTAGTATAGTTACTTTTGAAGAAATTTATATTGGTGCAAATAAGTTGTATGCCAACTCCCTTGAAAATGGGGCCCTAACATTTTGAAACTTCATACAAGTGCTTGATCATTATATAACTAACCGTGTGCAATTTTCATCCTCATAGTATAATTAGTTTTGAAGAAATTCATATTGGTGAAAGAAGTTGTATGGCAGCCCCCCGAAAATAGGGCCCTAACATTTTGAAAATTCATATAAGTGCCGGAGTCATTATAAAACTAAATTTGTGTAATTTTCATCCTCGTAGTATAATTAGTTTTGAAGAAATTCATACTGGTGCAAAATAGTTGTATGGCAGCTCCCTGAAGCCTTGGTCCGATTTTAAACAAAAACAATAGGGAACCTAGATATTGTCTAAAAATGACTTTGTGTAAATTTCAAGACTCTAGCCCTTTTAGTTTTTGAGTTATCGTGCTGCCACACGGACGGACGGACGGACGGACAGACACACATAGCTAGATCGACTAATTTTTCGATTCTGAGCCGATACGTACCCTTGACACTATATCTAGCTCGTCTAGATCGATGCGTTACAAACGGAGGAGCAATTTTCTTAATACAATACCCCGGGTACTCTAATTGGAAAATGGCAATATTCTGAAAAAATAATAAATCCAATTAGTATACCCGGGAGTAGTATAAATATGAGGTTTCTGGATACGTCAAAATCAGCTGATTGTGTTTTTGACAGTAGTTTGTGTCTTGGATATAGTATTTATTGTGTTGTTAATAGCAAATAGGTAGATGTCGCTATAATTGAATGAATATTATTTGTGTCTTGAATATTCTTATTTATTAAGTTGTTAATAGTATAAAGAAAAATGTCGCTTTAATGAATGGGATTAATAGGAAAGTGATAATGAATTAATATGATTTGAAAGGGAAGTTAATGGGAATTGTTTAGATGGTGTGGTGTTTGTAGATGTCGCTATTTTGAGTGAATGGGATTAATAGTAAGATTAATGGGAAATTAATGGTATATTCTGATCTTAGTAGACACTATTTGTCAGTACATGGTTGTGGTTAAACTTTAATATTATATTTTTAACAACTTTTTTTATAATTCTTACTGATCATAGACAAAGGAAAATATTATAGTACAGGGAAAAATTTTTTTTTTTTTTAATATAAATTTGTTGTTCCATAGGAAATGAAATTTAATATTAATTAGCGGTTAATCTTTAATTTTAGTGTTAGCTATACGCTTATTGTTTTTAAAGGTGCTTTATTGTTTTTAAAAAAAAAGTTCGTTAAAATCAATATATACTAAGTACATATGCTTAATTTTGAAATATTATGCTCCTACTAGTTTTAAAACAAAAGACAGCAAAAATTATATAAATATGATGGAAAATATAATATATATAGGAAAAATTTTTTTCTTCATAAGATTCGCAATACTATAGTTTTTTAATATGATTAAGGGGAGGTATTAAATTTCGAGATCATTACTATACATGTTAACGACTTTTTTCATAATTCTTACTGATTATA
This sequence comes from Dolichopus griseipennis, assembly GCA_963082915.1. Classification (NCBI taxonomy): domain Eukaryota; kingdom Metazoa; phylum Arthropoda; class Insecta; order Diptera; family Dolichopodidae; genus Dolichopus; species Dolichopus griseipennis. Next base: position 126,993,984 of record OY720441.1, on the reverse strand, counting down.
GACAAAGGAAAATATTATAGTACAGGGAAAAAATTTTTTTTCAAAAGAAAAGTACGTTAGTCAACTGTCAAAAAAACTAAGTATACAATAAAAATATAAACAAATATTTTAATTTAATTTTCTTTATTTTATCATAAATAATTATACATATATAACTACTAAATTTTATTGAATATGTGCTTGTGTTTTGCCGTAAGCAACTTTTGTATCCATTAAAATAAGATTATCAGCATCATCAATTTTTTCTATGAAATATGTATTGTTAATATTCATTTCTTCTTGATAATCACAAGTATTGAAAATATTTTGATACTTGTTCGGTAAGAAAATAATGTAATTTTCCGTTTCGCAACACGATTTATCACCATATAAAGTCTTCATTTTTTTTAATTTTTAAATTAAATAGAGAACATTTAACTCCATTTCTTTTATTTTTAAGAATTTTTTTTCATATTTTTTATTGCTTTTACTTAGATTGTTGAATGTTTCCATCAAATTTATTTGAAGTGTAGATTGTTGAAACTGCTGAGATTGACTTTTTCTTTTCTTTTTTGCTGGTAATGCAGCTGGTAATGGTTGAATAAAATCCATTAATTCGTTTGTAAAAAAAGCAAAATCTTGAGAGTTTATATCTTGCGTATTGGTTGACTGTTTCATATTAAATAATTACTTCTACTAGGTGAATTCAGTATTTATATAGGAAAAAAAACATATGATTTCAAATTAAATAATATCCCTTTTATTTAACCAAGAATTATGACTACTATCAAATCCTAACCATTTTACAAATACTTTATTTCCTTGCTTTTTCAATACTTTTTCAACTAAATATGCATTAGAATACTTTACAGATATTATAGATATTATTTTCAAAGAGATAATAAGAGTTGTTTAAATATTATGTACACTTAATAAAAACAAACTAAATATAATGAAAATCATTTTTATTTTATAAAAAATTATCCTTTTCATTTTTCATAACTACACGATTAATACTATGCGTAAGAAATACCGATATCACTCAACCATGATTCCTTAATAATTTCAAATTTTATATATAAAAGTAATGCGCATTAACAAAAAGCATCAGTCAGAATAAACTTTCTTGTGAAAATGAAACGAACAGCCTGTACAGCTTTCAGCGTAAATAATAATAAATCGTGCGCGAATTGTAACGTAGAGGTACCAGTTAAAGAATGGATGTATCATATAAGAACTTTCAAGCAAGTAGTTGTAATATGCGGGTTCTGGCGCAGTCAGATGACGTAGTAAAATATTTGACAGTTGTGAATAATGAAATAATGAGACGTATTAGGGAATAGAATTTCAGTTGTGAATAATGAAATAATGAGACGTATTAGGGAATAGAATTTTTATAGTAGTATTATGAGAATGTGATGAGGTATTGTGTTTGGTAGGGGGTAAGGAAGGAGTAGGGGGTAAGGAAGGAGTAGGGGTAAGTAGGAGTAGGTGTAGCAGCAGGGTAATAACTGCGACGGTTGGTTTGACAAACTCCTAATCTCTATATTATAGAATTCTAGATAGGGGTTTGGTAGGATAAGGAGAGGTGCAACAGGGCAATAATTCCGGCGGTTAATAATAGCGGCGGAGCATTGGCTGCGGCGGTTAATAAAATCGGCGGTTGGTATGAGAAACTCCTAATCTTTATATTATTTAATATAGAACTTGACAATTCTAAATTCGTAGTTCTAGAATTCTAGATTCGAAGATAGCTGTTGCTGTTGAGATTTCGAATTTTTTTTTTATAGTTTTGAGAATATCCTATAGTTGTATGAATAAAGTTCAGTTTAGAGATAAGGAAAATTTAAGAAATATTTTTTTTTTTTTTTGCGGTTTTGTTTAATTAATGTTTTATATAAAAGATAAGAAATTGTATTAAAAATTTTATGTTGTTTTGCAGTAGAATGAAAGAATTGAAAGTTGAATTTTTTTGTTTTTTTTTTTTTTTTTTGATAATAAAGTTTTTTCTTATATTATGTATCACTTAATAATTAAAATTATTTTAAATTGTAAAATAAAAATCTGAAATGACGTCAGGGGATTGCTATTTGTTAATTTAAAAAGAAAAAAACAAAATATATTGGTATTACAAAGTTTTTTTATTTATTTTTTAAAGCTTTTCGATGAATTTTCTGTTTTGAAAACCGCTCTATATAAAACAATAAATTTTCAATATCTATATTAGTTTACGTTAAAACTTAAAACATTAAACATTAAAATATTAATAAAAAATGAAACGTTCAGTTAAAACTAATGATACTTCTAAAACTTGTTTAGATTGTAATATAAAAGTATTATGTAAAGATTGGCTGCATCATACTAGAACCTTTTTACATAAGAAAAATATAAAAGAATTAGTAGAAGGTGATTTGAAACGTGTGAAGAGCAACTTCAGCGAACGGGTAGAAACTTTCATGTTGGAAAATAATAATGAAAGTAATATACTACCTGAATCGTTTTTGCAAAATTCCAAAGATAGAATCATCAAACTATTAAGTGCGATGTTGATAAAACATCAAGCGTACAAATTCAATTTAGAGCTATTTGCTGAATATATGAAAATTCAGAAAAAAGAAAATTTTGAAAATGAGTTTGATGATGGTGGTGATAATGATGATTTTATAACATCAATAAAGTCATTTAACAGCAAAATGGTGCGTATATTACAAAATTCAGAAATATCTGAAAACTATAATCAGTTGATGCAGAATATTATAAAAAAAACGGATGAATTTCAAGAACGAGATAGTGGATGGGCGTTAATTAGAATTATTCATTTAGAAATTAACATCAACCAATATAAACCCTTGAGAGGCTCTCAATATCTACCGTTACCATCGTTTATAAAAAACAAAAAAGCTTGTATTAACGTTATGAATTCTGATCAATATTGCTTCAAATGGAGTATAGCAGCAGCTTTTTACTCTGGAAAAGATCTTGAACGGATATCAACATATAAAATATCTGATATACAAGCAGAAAGAATTACTCTACAAAATAAGATAGTTTTGAAATTCGATGGACTAACCTTTCCCCTTAAAGTTGCTGATATCGCAATATTTGAAGAAATGAATCCATCAATCAGCATAAATGTTTTTGGATATGAAAAAGTTGAAGTAAATAGCAAGACTTTCTTTCAAATTAATCGTCCATATTATTGCACTAAAGAAAAGAAAATGCATCATATCAATCTGTTGCTGATAGAAAACGAAGAGAAAACCCATTATGTGTTTATTAAAAATATATCCAGATTAATTACATCGCAAATTAGCAAACATAAAGGAAGGATTTTTTTATGCAATAACTGCTTGATCCATTTCTATAGTGAAGCTGATTTAAAACGACATGACTCTGAGTGCAACAGAATTGTTACAACAATGCCGGAAGATAAAAATAAAATTTTAAAATTCAAAAACTTTATGAAAAAATTGGTTGTTCCTTTTGCGGTTTATGCAGATTTTGAATGTATTCTTCAAAATATTGATACGTGTTCACCCAATCCAAACGTTTCTTCAACAACAGATATTCAAGAACATATCCCTTGTTCTTTCGCTTATTACATCAAATATTCATATGGTGATGAGTTAGATATATTCCGAATGCAAACTAATCCTGGATGTGAAGAAGATTTTGTGAAGAATTTGATTACAGATGTAAAAAATATAGCTTGTAAGTATTTAAAAAAAATAGTTCCAATGAAAAAATTAACAGAATTAGAACTAAAAATGCAATTAGAAAGTAAATTTTGTCATATTTGTGAAAAAGATTTAACAAAAGAAAGAGTAATGGATCATTGCCATTTTACTGGTAATTATAGAGGTCCAGCTCATTATATTTGTAATTTACAATTTAAAAAACCAAATTTTATTCCGGTGTTTTTCCATAACTTTAGTGGTTATGATTGCCATTTAATTATTAAAGCTTTAGCAAACTTTCCTGGGAAAATTAATGTGCTACCAATTAATAAAGAAAACTATATTTCTCTTTCTAAGTGGGTTGAGTATGAAGAAAACAATTTTGTAGAAATTCGATTTTTAGATTCGTTTAGGTTTATGAATTCTAGTTTAGAATTATTAGTTTCTTATTTATCTAATGATGATTTATTTACTGTGAGGAAAATGTTTCCAGAAGTTGAAAGTTTTTCTTTAATCAGACGTAAAGGTATATTTCCTTATGAATACCTCAATTCGTGGGAGAAATTGAACGAAACTACATTACCGTCAAAAGAACATTTCAATAGTAGTTTAATAAATAGTGTTTGTTCAGAGGAAGATTATGCTTACGCGAAAACAGTGTGGGAAAAATTTGAATGTAAAAATCTTCGCGATTATTTAGAAATTTATTTAAAAACAGATGTGTTGTTATTAACAGATATATTTGAAAATTTCCGAAAAATATGTCAAAAAATATATTCATTAGATCCTTGTCAATATTTTACAGCACCCGGGTTGGCTTGGGATTCCATGTTAAAAACTACAAAAATTGAACTTGAACTGCTAACCGATATTGATATTCATAATTTTATCAAAAGAGGTATAAGAGGGGGTTTAACACAATGTAGCTTAAGACATTCTGTTGCTAATAATAAATATTTAGAAAACTATGATGCAACAAAACCATCACAATATATAATGTATTTAGATGTAAATAATCTTTACGGGCTTGCTCAATCAGATTTTCTACCCCATTCAAATTTTGAGTGGTGTAAAAATCTCAATATAGATGTTTTAAACATACCAGATGATTCAGATATAGGTTATATTTTGGAGGTGGATTTAGAATATCCATCCTCTTTACATGATGCGCACAATGATTTACCATTCTGCGCAGAAAACAAACAAAATTGTAATATGAAACAAAAAAAATTAATAGCTGATTTGGAAAATAAAAACAATTTCGTTATCCACTATAGAAACTTGAAACATTGCTTAAGGCATGGTTTAATTTTGAAAAAAATCCACAGAAGCTTAAAATTCAATCAATCTCCCTGGCTAAAATGTTTTATAGATTTAAATAATTTTCATAGAACTCAGGCAACAAATGATTTTGAGAAAAACTTCTTTAAAAAGCAAAATAATGCGAATTATGGAAAAACTATGGAGAATGTAGATAAAAGAAAGGATGTGAAAATTGTAACTGATTGGGAGAGTAGTGGACGTCGTCTAGGAGCTCGCGCTTTAATTTCAAGACCAAATTTTCATAGCATGACGCATTTTACCAATAAAATGGTTGCTATTCAGATGAATAGAATGCGTGTATATTATAATAAACCCATTTATTTAGGATTTACAATTCTAGAATTATCGAAAGATGTAATGTATAGGTTTCATTATGACTTTATTAAATTAAAGTACGGAGAAGATATTAGATTAAATTATATGGATACAGATTCATTCATTTATACTATAAAAACAGATGACTTTTATAAAGATATGTTGCCTGATATCAATGCTAGATATGATACTTCCGCTTATAATTCTAAAAACCCATATAATATTCCCAGGAAAAATAAAAAAGTATTAGGTATGATGAAAGACGAATGCAATGGTAGCATCATAAAAGAATTCATAGGTTTAAGAGCAAAAATGTATTCAATTGATATTGAAAATAAAGAAAATATATGTAAAGCGAAAGGTGTTAAAAAAGGTGTTGTTAAAAATTTTACAATAAATAATTATAGAGATTGTTTATATAAAAAAAAAATATTAGTTAGACAAATGTTAAATTTTAGAAGTAAGTCTCATACATTGTATACACAAAGTTTAAGTAAAGTTTCTTTAAGTTATTTAGATGATAAGAGATTTATAAAAAGTGATAATACCCATACTCTAGCTTGGGGACACTTTTCTATCGATAAATAATTTATAATTATTAAATATATATATATATATGAAATTAAAATGAAAAAAAAAACTGTTTTTAATTTTTTAATAAATTTTATTTTCTCTTTTTTCTATAAATTTTTTTATTTCCAAAGCTTTCTCTTCGTATTCACTTTGATGCAAAATCTTGTATATTTTATTTTGATGTGAACAACAGCTACGACATTTAGGCCCTTTTTTGTTCACGAAATCCTCAGCCTCTTCTATGCAGTCAAACTCCGCAATATGATATTGAGTATTGCAAATTTCTGCCCACGATTTCTTATTACGGTTTTCTAGCTTTTCGTTTTTGCGGAGGAAGCAAGTATAACAAAATACTAGTTCCTGAGGGTAAACTTCACACATTTCCTTGAAATCTTCTCCGCGATCGAACAAAAAACCTTTCAAATCGCAAAATCTATAAACTGCACAACACGGCTTTCCTGTGTTTGCACATTCCAGTATTTGGAACTCACACGGAAAACCGTAGCATGAGTATCCCATCTTGATGATTTCGTGATTTGTTGGCATTGTTAATAAAAAATGTTTACACTTTACGGCGGTTCTTTATATTTTGATTTAATTTTAATTATTTTACATTACTTTTATAGAGAATTTTTCAATGCCATAGAATGTTGAACATAGATTGAATTATATTTTTATACTCAATAATAATATTGTTATCAAATAAAAAAAAAAAATTAAGAAAACATATTGTTATCAATTTATAGAGCATAAAACCGCATACATCCTTTATTGTATTAAAAAAGCTTTCTTGTAATTATTTTTACATAAATTAACCAAGTTTTCTTTAAAATATATTAGTATTTTATTACAATTAAAACAACTAAAAATGGATCCAATCGCAGATTTAGTAGATTTCACAAATTTCACAGAAGATGATGAATACGATGTCGAGATGGAAGAAGAAAATTTGTTAGCAGAATTCCTAAGTGACATCAACAGAAAAACGAAATTCGTTCCAATGGGTGAGGTTAATTTAAATGAAACCTTTCAAGTAACAAGACTGCAGGAAACAGTTCCACACAGAAAAGTTTTTTACTTATCTACCAAAATATTATGCTGACAAGCATAATTCCACCATCGTAAACTTGTTAAATAAAAAAATTGCCAATGGCAAAATTAAATACTTTTTTAAAATTACAGATAAAAAGAATAAATTTATTGAAATAGAATTTATTAAAAAAATGTAATTTTATTAATAAAAAAAATTATCAAAAGAAATTAAACAACAATTTTTTATTTTTTAAATTATTTATTTTATTCCAGATTTTTTTTTTTTATTTTCCTTATATTTTTTTCAGAATTTTAGGTTTATTAATCTTTTAAAGATTGATTTGTTTTCAGATTTTTATTTTTTCCTTTAAAACTAGCGATTGTAAATGGTAAATTAGATATGTTTCTGATCATTTCTTTTCTTCTTAAGCCCCCTTTGAATTAGCTAAATCAATAATTTTAACATGTAAACATTTTCCAAAGCACAAACACCAATATGGTTAAAAGAACATCTTTTAGAACAATGAATTTGCTGATTCTTCAATATTTTTAAACATGTAGAATCGCGATTATTCAAATCGAAAACATTGTTATTTTTCAATATGTTAATAATCCAAGATTGTTTTTCTCCTCCTTTAACATAAATTTTTGTTTGATTGGATAAAAAAATTTTCAAAAAATTGATGATTTCACAAAAATGGGTTTTACCATCAGACCACTGCAAGCCATGATGATTTTTAGTGAGCCATTTATTGGTGGTTTTTGCTTTTGCGTCTAAATAATGCCAACTGTAAGGTGATCTTATTATAAAATGTTGAATTTCATCATTTGATGAAAGAATAGCAATTTCTTTTAAAATAAATTTATTGCTATTGTCTCGAAAACCTTGCATGTCAATGATTACATATTCCATGTTTATTAATAAGCTTTTTCTTTATAGACAAAATCATTTATTTTTTATACATAAATTTAGATAATTTTACCAACTTCTCCTGTTAATGGTTTAAATTCCACTAAGCGGTCATGCAAAATAAGACAATAAGCTGCAGTATTGTTTGGAATTGCATTTAAAGTCTTTATTTCAATTTTAACATCAACTGATCCCATTTTAAGATTATCATTTTGAAAACGAGTATCAATTATGAAGATAGGAGAATTATTTTTAAAGTTTTCCCATGAAACTAACGGTTCTGTTGTCGAGTTATTATAATAAAGGCTTCTGAAATTTGAATATGCTTCATATGCTAAAGCATAACGGTTTTTTGCAAAATCTAAATTCATATCTTCATATGGGTATGATTCAGAATTTAAAAATACTTTTATATTTTCAATATCGCAATAATTAAAAATTGATGGATTTTCTTCCACGTTATTTTGTTTGTTAGTTTGTAAAGCAAAAATTATAAAACGAGGCTTTTCAAGTTGTGATACTGTTTTAACATTCCAAATATGATGTGTAGTTCCTGCTGGTAATGTAGGATACTCGTGTAATTACCAATTTCTAAAAGGAATTTTCATAACCGAACCATTTTCAATGCTTTTATATAAATTTAATTTAAGATTATCAGCTAAGTTAATATGCTGAACTTTCCAATGTATTTTTGTAATTTGAATTTTTGGTTTTTCATTAGCAGCAGTAGTAGCACTACATAATAATGAATTATCATTTGATCGAGAGCGAGTTAATATTAATTCATGTTTTGCATTCGGAATAATATTTTTATAATCTTCTGCAAATCCTAATAATCTCTTTAAGGGTATTAAAAAATTGAAATGAATTCCATTTATTTTAGTTGATGCACTAGGTGACCAACTTCCATTGAATAAAGCTGTACTTTCATTTTGATTGAGTGAAATATAGTTTTTTAATGTTGAAGTTATCCCCACATTACGATTATGATCAATTTCTTTACCATTAAGTTCATAACGAATTTCATCAAATAGAAATGGTATAGCATTATTAATTAGTTTAGTATTTACAACAGCTGTTCCATCATGTTTTGATACAAATCCTTGTACATAAATTTGACTTGTTGATGGCAATATATTTAAATTCTGATTTTGTATTTGTATTCGTATAATATCACTTAATCCAAATGAGTTTAAGAATGGAGAATACGAATGCCATTGAGCACTAGTTATAGTTTCATCAAAAATTGGATTATTAAAGAGATCCATTTTAATTTACTTTTAGTAGATATCCAAGAGATTTTAGATATTCTTTATTTTCAAATGATAATCGTTTTTTGTATTTAAAATGTCGAGTTCCTCCTCCTTTGACTAGCTTTGATGAATTAAGATGATGTTTATTATTCTGCGAATGTATATGGGGCCGATAATTTTGATTAAATACTATCATTCTGAAGCTTTAAGTGCAATCTAATTGTTATTGTTTCTCCACGAAAATTAATTAAATTACCGTTCTGATCAAGGAGTTTTAGAGTAATGGAACTTATCTGATTAATAGTTACAGGTAAATAAATTACATTTTTAGGAACTTCAATTATTTTATATCCAGGACTGACGTTAATGGAGAATTCATGTAAAATGTGAGCTTCTTTTTCATTAATATAAGCTCCAGAAATAACATTGCACTCTACTCTTATTATATTTATTTTATTAATATCAACAAAAAGATCTGAAGTATGCCATTTATTAGCTAATAATTTCTTCTTACTGAAACCTAATAATCCACCAATTGTATCTTCTCTTTCGAAATCAATATCCTTATCAGCAAAAATTTCGCACTTTAATGTATTATTATTTGCTCTTATAATTAATTTTTCCTTATCTGCTTTTGGTACATTCAATGTTTTTCTAAGAAAAAGCTCAATATCTCCAATTTCATATGAACCTGTTGGAATTGTAATAGGTTTATCATCAATAATAAATCTATTATTCTCTTCATCTATGTTAGGTATTGAATTATATGTTTGGAAATCCACTAAACCGCAGATATATTCTCTTCCATTTAGATCTATAGGAGGAAAATAATTAGTTGTCAATGTAGAAGAGTTTCCGTTTAAGGTTAATGTTATTGACATGTCTTTAATCGATATAATGAGATATTTCAGTTGTGCATTCTGTTTTTATAGGTTTTTAAATCCAAAATTCAATGATTTAGATTTAAGGCTAATACACATTAATAATATAATATATACATAAATACAAAAATCTTTCGTTTAAATTTCTTTTGTTATAACTAAATTCTAATTATTCTTTATCAGTTAGTTTTTTATTTCATTTATATTCAAATATAGAGAAATAACCTTGAACTTCAACAAAATTATTAATGTAGGTCAGTTTAAATAAAGCTAGACTAAGAATAAAAAATTTTTTTTATTATACCCGTATGACTATATAGTCAAAGGGTATAATAAATTTGCCATTACGTTTGTGACGCAGAGAAGGAGGGGGGGTAGATATAGACTCAAGTGTATGGATCGGATCAGAATCGAAAAATAAATCGATTTAGCTATGTATGTCCGTCCGTCCGTCCGTCCGTCCGTCCGTCCGTCCGCACGATAACTCAAAAACTAAAGGAGCTAGGATTTTGAAATTTTTGCAAATTCGTTTTTTTGCAATAGCCGTCATCGCTATTTAAATCCAGCTATTTTGGTCCATGGGTTCGGGTAGCCGCCATACAACTTCTTTTTTTATATGAGCATTACTCTGTACCTATTACAGCTGCGTGTCTGAAATTTTGCCAAAAGTAGTTTAGTTTTATGGCCAAAGTTTCTGCGAAATTTGGTTGGTCTAGTGGAGTGGGTTCGAGTAGCTGCCATACAACTTCTTACTTTATATGAGCATTACTCTCCACCTAATGAAGCTGAGTGTCTAAAATTTTGCCAAAAACTGTTTAGTGTAATGGCCAAAGTTTCTGCAAAATTTGGTTGGTCTGCTGCAGAGGGTTCGAGTAGCTGCCATACAACTCCTTCTTTTATATGAGCATTACACTACACCTAACAAAGCTGGGTGTCTGAAATTTTGCTAAAAATAGTTTAGTGCAATGGCCAAAGTTACAGCAAAATTTGGTTGGTCTACGGTAGAGGGTTCGAGTAGCTGCCATACAACTCCTTCATTTATATGAGTATTCCACTACACTTAATAAAGCTGTATGTTTGAAAATTTTGTCAAAAGTAATTAACCGGATGATACAATGTATATGTTACGGTCATACGGGTATCCCAGAGTTGACACAGTCTACTCTACTACACTCTTCCTCGTTTTTTATAATGTTTTATTTACTGATAATAATTTTTTTTCTTAACAATATGAAATAAAAATTCTAAGCATAAATGTCCACAATTGTAAGAATTAAAATTTTGATATTTATTATAATTATATGTAAGCTTATCTCCTAAATATTTTATTACTTCTAATGGTGGTCTTAAATTTCCAAAACTATCAAAATAATGAGTTATTTCATCATTTTTAAAATAAGCTACCCAATGCGTTCCATCTCCAATAGAATTATCTAAATTTATTATACCACATTCATATTTCAAAGGTTTGCGTGTTGGTAAATTATCTCTCATAAAAACTCCTCGAAAATATTTTAAGTATTTTTTAGCAAAGTTTTCTAAATCAATATTTGTAAGAGCTCTATTGGGTAGCTTAGTTAATGGTTTTTTGGATTCAAATAAAGTCCTAAACCATTCTTATATGGTTTTAAGTTCAATCCATTTCCTCCTTTTAATGCTATTGCTTCCATCATTTTATTATGACGTTTACTTTCATGTAATTCCTTGTGAGCACTTTTAGCATCGTTTACAGCTTTAGTTATTCCTGCAGCACCGCCGGAAAGTGCACCAATAGCTGATAGACCTGCAAATATAGGGATTAAAGGCAAAAGTCCTCCAATTTTTGGTACAGGAATTATTCGAGGAATGTTAATGTTTTTTTTCTGTCCTTTAGAAAATTTTCTAGCAGCATGCAAAGCAGTTTTTATAATATTCTTAGCATTCGTTGGTTTTTTTATACTTTTAACAGCTACTTTAGCTTCCTTTATAACATTTTTCAAGGGCTTTTTTCTCGGAATTTTATTTTTTTTATTTTTTAAACCCATACCGAGCTTAACTTTAGCTTTCATTGTGTTTGTAACTAGATATGAATTTAATCGTTCACCAAAACTGGAGTCTTTAGATTTAACTCTTTGCCAAGCTTTTTCTGCTAATATTTTATCAGCTATATGACGTTGATTTTGATCAGTATTTTGAGAATATGCTATATCATGCTCTCGACAAGCTTCATCTAAACCATTAATTCCTTTATCACCTCGTGCTAATCGTTTTGCTAGTTTTGTCCCAGGACCACAATAATTATAACCAGGTAAATGCGCTTCAAATGGTAGTTTATTAATTAGAGAATTAACTACACCTTTTCCATTAACAGTTTTTTGGTTACTGATTGAATATTTATTATAAAGTGTCATAATATTAAGTTGTTTAGTTTAAGAAAGTCACTTAAACACTAATCACCTTTTATAAAATGAAATTTATAAAACTAGATAATGCAGTTAAAGTTAAAAATTTTGATCAAAATTCAAAAAAGAAAATAAAAAGACATGGTGAATGCTTTCCAGATAGTATAAGAGGGTTAATAGTCGGACCTTCAAATTGCGGTAAAACTAATGCTATGATAAGTATGCTTTTAGATCCTAAAGGGCTCAAATTTCAAAACATATATATCTACTCAAAATCATTGCATCAGCCTAAATATTTATATTTAAAAAAATTAATAAAACCAATCAAAGGAATGGGATATAACGAATTTTCAAATAATGCTGATGTAATTGAACCATCGGCCTCACAACCAAACTCAATATTTATTTTTGATGATGTAGCTTGTGATAAGCAAGATAATATAAGAGCCTATTTTTGTATGGGACGTCATCAAGAAGTAGATAGTTTCTATTTATGCCAGTCATATACAAGAATTCCAAAGCATTTAGTTAGAGATAATGCAAATTTTTTAATTATATTTAAGCAAGATGATTTAAATTTGAAACATATATATAATGATCATGTAAATTCTGATATGTCATTTAATGAATTTAAAAAATTAAGTGCATGTTGCTGGAATGATAATTATGGTTTTCTATTAATTGACAAAGATAGTGGTTTAAATAATGGTCGATATAGAAAAAATTTTGAAGCATTTGCTAAATTTTAGTTAACCCAAGATCTATTAACTGGTGGCAGTTAGTAACTGAACAGGTCTTTTAATAGATAGCAGGTAGTAGTTAGTAGATAGCAGATAGCAGATAACAGTTATCGATTAGCAGTTAGCAAGAGAACAGTTCAGTCAATAATTTACAGTTAATAATTATTTTTAATAAAAATAAAAAAAAAAAATGGATGAACAACTTATGAAAGATTTAATGAAAACTCGTAAAAATTTAAAAAGGAAATTTCAATCTTTAAAAGTTCAGAAGCTATCAGAAGACCGTAATCGAGAAGAAGCTTTCACTCCAATTACAAAACCATTGAAAGAATTGACAAATGCTGTCAAACAACAACAACAACAATTTTCAAATAATGTTATCAAACCGGAAATTAAACTGTCTGCTAGCGATGATAACACCTTAAAATTATTAAGGCTATTTAAGCCGGAAGTTAAAACGCCTAGCAACAAAAGTAATATACACAGTAAATTTATAACTTCAACGCCAAATACTATAAAATTTGAGACGTCATCTATAACTGATAATATTATTGATGAATCATCAATTTCACAATTTCCTGTTTTTAACAAGTCAGAACTTGATAAGACATATGGACCATATTTTGATGAGTCATTAAATGTTCGAAAACTTGGGAATGCTAATTTTGAAATAGATGAAATTACTAAAAATATTGTGATTGATACTGAAGTTTTTAAAGGAACTGATGGTCTATATGAATTGATATTTAAAAAAAACCCCATAAACTATACTGAAAGTGATTTAAAAACATATCATCAAATACTTAACAAAACAAATGCACATAGAAGAAATTACGATCAATTAGAGCAAATAAAAGGAAACAAAGGTTTTAAATATAAAAATATATTAAGAAAATTATATGAACATGATTATAATACTAGACATAAAAAAACTGGTTCAGGTTGTTTGAAAAAAAAATTTATTAATTATTTTAATAAATCTTCTTCTACACCGGAAACCCATTTAAATTATACAAATCAATCAAATCAGTATGTTTATTGGGATGATCCTAATGAATTAGTTGACAGATTAAAACTTTTAATTAGTTCACAATCAGCTGGTAAAAATAATCATCACAATGAAATTGTATCTATAATTGAAGAGCTAAGAGAAGCAAATATAATTCAATAGCTATTTAGATTAACAATCAGTTAAAACCATAATGTCACTTGATAAGTTTGGGTGTAGTACAGCTTCTTCTTCTAGAAAACTACATATAAAGGTCCTCCAGGTATTGGTTTTAAATTGACTTCTGAAGAAAATTATGATTTAGATAACAAAATTTTATCAAATGTCCGAGAACCTATTATTGGCAATGATGCAGCAACACAAAATTCTGTAAATAATCATATTTTCTTTCAGAAAGAACTATTACAAAACGAAATGCGAGAAATGTCTAATCATTTAGAGACAACAGTATCTATAGAACTTAAATTAGCAGAAGAAAAATTAAAAATATTAGAAGAAAAAATACAAGTTAGTTTAGAGGAAATCCATATCAAATTCTCGGGATTGTTAAATGAAAAATTTTCAAATATGAGTGATGTCATTGAATTTCAAATTAAAAAACCAATTAAATTTATTCATGAGAGATTGCAAAAAGCTGAAGCCCAAGCTCGATCAGCATTGGATTTACTTAGTAGTTTAGAACTTATAAAAACATAATTGGGGATCAGTTTTCATTTACTTTTCGAAATGGATGTACATCGAATCGGATATTCTTTAAATAATTTTTTATCTAAATATGATGATATTTTATTGGAGGAACATTATGAACAATTAAAAATTCACTTTAATTTTTTAAAATTATTTAAAAATTCTATCCTAATTGAAACGAAAGAGAATGGATATCATTGGGATATATGTCCCTATACATCAGACAACATGACAACTGTTCCAGATACTTGTCCTTGTCATTCAGCAGATCATCATATGTTAAAATGTTCCAAACTAATGGATTTATATAAATAATTATATAACTTTATATACATACATAAATAAAGAATATAAATTTTAAATACATTTTATTATTTGCTTTTTATTATATATATAAATTATACAGGCACATTTTATTTAAAAATGAGTAAAAGAGAGGTGGTTGAAGAGCTGCATAAGCCTGCACGAAGAAATTTTAAACGACGTAGAGTTATAATTAAAGGATTTGACGATCTTTGGCAAGCTGATTTAGTAGAAATGGGTTCATATGCTAAAGAGAATAAAGGATTTAAATTTTTATTAACTGTGATTGACTGCTTTTCTAAGTATGCCTGGGCAATCCCTATAAAAGCAAAAACTTCAGAGAACGTTACAAAAGCAATGCAAAATATTTTTCTAACTTCTAAAAGATATCCGCAAAATTTACAAACAGATGATGGGAAAGAATTTTTTAATAAAATATTCAAAAAATTAATGGATAAATATCATATAAATCATTATTCAACATTTAGCATATTAAAAGCCTCTATTGTTGAACGTTTTAATAGAACCTTAAAAGAAAAGATGTGGAAAGAATTTAGTTTTAATGGAAATTATAAATGGATTAACCTAATTCAAGAATTAACAAAACAATATAACAACACTAAACATCGAACAATTAAAAAACGACCATCTGATGTCAATAAAGATAATGCTGAAAATTTACTTAAAACTATATATAATCATATTAAAATTTCACCACCATACAAATTTAAAATTGACGACTTAGTTCGAATAAGCAAGTATAAACATGTTTTTGAAAAAGGCTACACACCAAATTGGACAACTGAAATATTCAAAATAAGAAAAGTTCAAATCACTAACCCTGTAACATATTTACTGGAAGATTATCAAGGTCAACCTATACAAGGAAGCTTCTATGAATATGAATTGTTAAAATCTAAACATAATAATATTTACCTAGTTGAAAAAGTTATTAAAAATAAAGATAATAAGATTTTTGTAAAATGGCTTGGATTCTCATCCGACCACAATTCATGGATAAATAAAACTGATTTAATATAGAGAAAAAAATTTTTTTATTTCATATTATTTTTTTTAATTACATTTTTTTTGTTTTTTAATGAATTTCCATTTGATATGTCCGATCCAGCTTGATTGTTCGTAAATCAATTACAGTGAAATCAGATTTCTATTCTGTATCTTTTTAAATTAACAAATAGCAATCCCCTGACGTCATTTCAGATTTTTATTATACAATTTAAAATAATTTTAATTATTAAGTGATACATAATATAAGAACTTTTTTTGCTCTTTATACTTAAAAACTTTATTATCAAAAAAAAAAAAAAAAAAACAAAAAAATTCAACTTTCAATTCTTTCATTCTACTGCAAAACAACATAAAATTTTTAATACAATTTCTTATCTTTTATATAAAACATTAATTAAACAAAACCGCAAAAAAAAAAAAAAAATATTTCTTAAATTTTCCTTATCTCTAAACTGAACTTTATTCATACAACTATAGGATATTCTCAAAACTATAAAAAAAAAATTCGAAATCTCAACAGCAACAGCTATCTTCGAATCTAGAATTCTAGAACTACGAATTTAGAATTGTCAAGTTCTATATTAAATAATATAAAGATTAGGAGTTTCTCATACCAACCGCCGATTTTATTAACCGCCGCAGCCAATGCTCCGCCGCTATTATTAACCGTCGGAATTATTGCCCTGTTGCACCTCTCCTTATCCTACCAAACCCCTATCTAGAATTCTATAATATAGAGATTAGGAGTTTGTCAAACCAACCGTCGCAGTTATTACCCTGCTGCTACACCTACTCCTACTTACCCCTACTCCTTCCTTACCCCCTACTCCTTCCTTACCCCCTACCAAACACAATACCTCATCACATTCTCATAATACCACTATAAAAATTCTATTCCCTAATACGTCTCATTATTTCATTATTCACAACTGAAATTCTATTCCCTAATACGTCTCATTATTTCATTATTCACAACTGTCAAATATTTTACTACGTCATCTGACTGCGCCAGAACCCGCATATTACAACTACTCAAGCATAAGCAAGCCAGCGCAATACCTACTGATTATTCAAATATACATCTGTTAAGAAGTATATTTAATGAACGGATAGAAACTTTCATAGCGGTAAATAATGATGAAAGTTTACAGTCTCCAGGAGAGTTTTTAAGAAACATAAAAGTGAACATTATTAGTTTACTTAAAAATTCATTAGAAAAGCATCATTCATTTAAATTTAATTTTGAACTATACAGTGAATACATTAAAGTAGTTCAAGCAAATAATGATGAGGAAGAAGATGATGTTGTATTATCAATAAAATCTTTTAATACAAAAATGAGAACCATAACATTAACATCAAATATATTGGAAGCTTACGAAGAAGCTGAAACGAAGATTGTAACAAAATGTGATGAATTTCAAGAAAGAGATAGTGGATGGTCTCTTCTTAGAATAATACACTTAGAAGTAAATATTAATCAATATAAACCTTTACGTGGCTCGCAATATCTATCTTTACCACCATGTATTAAAAAAAAGAAAGCATGTATAAATATTTACAATTCCGATGAATATTGCTTTAAATGGTGTGTAATAGCAGCTTTACACAATAATGCAGGACGTCTACAACTAACAACAACTTACAAAATTGGAAATATACAATCAAACAGGATACATTTGGAAAATGGCACAACATTAGTATTTGATCATCTTAAAATTCCGCTTAAGGTAGCTGATATTGAAACATTTGAATTCCAAAATCCAGCAATTAGTATAAATGTTTTTGGACTTGAAGAAGTGATGTTGCCTTTGGGTGGTGTGTATTCTCAAATTGTGGGACCGTATTATTGTACAAAACAACAGAAAGATAACCATATCAATCTTCTGTTAATAGAGAACGCAGAGAGGACTCATTATTTTTGGATAAAAAATATATCAAGATTAGTAAAATCACAAATTACCAAATGTAAAAATAGAATCTATTTATGTAATAATTGTCTGATACATTTTTACAATGAAGCAGCTTTAAAATCACATGAAAATCAATGCTCAAAAGTAGTTACAACAATGCCAAGTGAAAATGAAAATATTTTAAAATTCAAAAATTTTCATAAAAAAATGGATATTCCGTTTACAGTATATTTTGAGTGTTTATTTCAAAATATCAACACATGTTTACCAGATTTAAATAACACATCATCAACAACAGATATTCAAGAACATATACCGTGCTCTTTTGCATATTATATTAAATGCAATTTTGATGAGAAGTTGAACATTTTCAGAATGCATACTGGTCAGAAATGTGAAGACGAGTTTATAAAACAATTAATAGAAGATGTAACTGGAATAGTACGTAAGTATATTAGAAATGTAATTCCTATACATCCTTTATCAACTTTAGAATTAAGTAAACACTTAAATAGCGATATGTGTCATATATGTGAAAAAAAAATTAGATAGTTTTAGTAAAGTAATAGACCATTGTCATCTTACAGGGAAATATCGCGGAGCTGCTCATAACTCTTGTAATTTAAATTTTGCTATTCCAAATTTTATACCAATTTTCTTTCATAATTTTTCTGGTTATGATTGTCATTTATTTATAAAATTTTTATCAGAACTTCCGGGTCAAATAAAAATTATTCCAAATAATAAAGAAAACTATATTTCTTTATCCAAATGGATAGAAGTTGATAAAAAATCATCTGTTGAATTAAGATTTTTAGATTCGTTTAGGTTTATGTCTTCTAGTTTAGATTCATTAGCTTCAAATTTATCTGATGATTATTTAATTAGTGTAAGAAATACATTTCCGGATAATGATAAATTTTTATTAATCAAAAGAAAGGGTGTTTTTCCTTATGAATATTTAAATTCATGGGATAAATTAAATGATAGCATATTACCTTCTCAAGAATGTTTCAATAGTTTACTAACAAATAGTGAGTGTTCAAATGAAGACTATACACACGCTCAGAAAGTGTGGGAAACTTTCAATTGTAAAAATCTTAAAGATTATTTATTTGAAGACAGATGTACTTTTACTTACTGATATTTTTGAAAACTTCCGGAAAGTTTGTAAAAATATATATTCTTTAGATCCTTGTCAATATTTTACAGCTCCTGGTTTAGCCTGGGATTCTATGCTAAAAAAAACAAAAGTTGAGCTTGAGTTGTTAACAGATTTAAATATTTTTAATTTTTTCAAAAAAGGTATAAGAGGTGGTTTAACACAATGTTCCTTAAGACATTCAATAGCAAATAATAAATATATGTCGGATTTTAAAGAATCAGAACCATCTACGTACATAGAATATTTAGATGTAAATAACCTATACGGTTTAGCTCAGTCTCAATTTTTACCACATTCTAAATTTAAATGGGTAAAGAATATTGAATTAGATGTATTAAACATACCTGACGATTCAGAAATAGGTTATGTTTTAGAGGTAGATTTAGAATATCCTACTTCTATTCATGATGAACATAGCGACCTTCCATTCTGTGCAGAAAACAAGAAAAATGTTCATATGAAACAAACAAAATTAATCGCAAGCCTGGAACATAAAAGTTGTTACATTATTCATTACAGAGTTTTAAAACAATGCTTTAAAAATCATGGTTTAAAATTAAAAAAGATACATAGAGTCCTAGAGTTTAAGCAATCGTGCTGGCTAAAGCCATTTATTGAATTAAATAATTCATACAGAATGAGAGCCACAAATGAATTTGAAAAAAATTTTTTTAAATTAATTAATAACGCTACATATGGAAAAACCATGGAAAATGTTGATAAGAGAAAGGATATAAAAATTATAACTAGTTGGGAAAGTCAAGGGGCACGCGCACTAATTTCAAAACCTAACTTTCATAGTTTAAAATATTTCACAAATAGTATGGTTGCTATTGAATTAAGTAGAGTTCATAACTATTATAATAAACCAATATATATAGGTTTTACTGTACTAGAACTATCAAAATTAAAAATGTACGATTTCCATTACGATTATATGAAACCTAAATATGGTCAAAATATTTCGTTAAATTATATGGATACAGACTCCTTTATATATACAATCACAACAAATGATTTTTATAAAGATATATTGCCCGATATTGATACACAATTTGATACTTCAGGATATCCTAGTAATAATCTTTATGATATTCCGAATAAAAATAAAAAAGTATTAGGTATGATGAAAGATGAATGCAATGGTCAGATAATAACTGAATTTGTTGGACTAAGAGCCAAAATGTATTCCATAGACATAGAAAATAAGAAATGTATAAATAGAGCTAAAGGTGTTAGCAAATCAGTTGTAAAAACATTTAATACTAATACATATAGAGATTGTTTATATAATAAAAAAATATATTTGAATAAGATGTTTGTATTTAGAAGTAAGTTACATAAATTATATACACAATGTTTGAGTAAAGTATTCTTAAGTTATATAGATGATAAGCGATATGTAAAAGATGATAATATTCATACTTTACCTTTGGGACATTATTCTTTAAATACCTAAAAATGTAAAAAATATAAATAAAAAAAAAATAAATAAATATAAAATGTATACTTTAAATGTAAACTATTTATTTAAATTTATTTGTTGGTTTTTTTTTTTTTTTTAATTTACAAAATTTTCAGATGTTTTATAATTATCTATAATAATTCTTTCAAAAATGTTGGTGATTTTATTCAGAGAGAGCACCTTAGGTCTTATGATTGTCCTACAATTACTACATCTAGGTGCATATTTATGTTGATAATCTGCAACACTTTCTCGTCTTTGAAATGATACCACATATTGGACTAACATCTTATTATGTTTATAATTTATTTCTCCCGTTTCTGCATCTCTAAAATGTTCGAACATTTGATGTTGATGCTCTAGACAAACTGTATGAAAGTCTGCATAATCTTCGATTTTTTCAGCTCTTTCATAGTCTTCGCTGTCTACGTAAAGTGTGTATATATGATTAATTAGTAAATTGTTAAGGAACGCTTCCTTAACAATTCTTTTATCTATACAACTAATATATGTAGATGGATCAAGTAGTATTGCCCGGTTACTTTTTTTATAGAAATAAATAGTTTCATTTGAACTATCAGAACTATCAGAATCCATTACATAATATATATATAGTTATAAAAAAAAAGTAAACTTTATGATAGTTTTTGACTTTATGAAACAATATATTGTTATTTCATTTCTTATATACTTAACTTTTTTTTAATAAATTAAAAAACATTCCCCATAGAACAAAAAAAAAAAAAAAAATAAATAAAAAGGAGAAATATTACTAAAGAAATGCAATTATTAAAAATTGTATGCGTATCTATAGTGCGAAAGAAAAAACAAAATATATGAATTCGCAAATTAGGGTTATTCCATTTGAATGATTTCAGTTGCTTTGTAACCAATAAATATGTTTATATTTTATTATTTATGAAGATCATACCGTTGACATTGATATTATGTAAGGCAAAAAAAATTATATATTGCATAATATATCTAAATGTTTTTTTTTTTTTTGATCATGAATTTTTCAGAAAACTTGTTGCTTGTATACGCTTGGGTGAACCACAAGGACATTTTTTTTTTTTTTTTTTTTTTTTGCAAAATGAAAAGTATTTAGTATGTTATAATATAAATAAAAATAAATAATGAACTTGACTTTGAACTTGACTTAGTTTAGTAAAAACAGTAAAACTTAGACAGGTACATATTATGCGCAACGTACTTTCTGTAAAATGAAGAAGGATATATTTTTTTTGTATTTAGTATGATATGATATAAATTAAAAGAAATAAATAAAAAAGGGTATTTTATTATTATTGTTTTAAAGAATTTTATTAATCTTTTTTTTTTTGTTAAAGTTTGTTTGTTTTTAGTAAGTACATGTATATATTCAAATAGTTTCTAGCAGCACATCTAATTTTAGCATTCGTTGGGTTGTTATTACTGTTATGTACAGGACACATTGATACGAAGTCTTCAACTTTATATAGTGATGTCATATCTTTGCTGAGATCTATTAAATCTGGTTTAGTAAAATATTTTTTTAAAAACTTTATTTTTTGCTCTCCTTTCACGAAAATTGTTTCAAAAGATTCAAAATAGTGTTTTAGAACAACTGGTACTTGAGTATATCCAATCACACCTTTGTTCCATTTTAAACCGTTGATATTTCTTTCACAATACTGATTTTGATATTTTGCATCATCATTAAGTTCTTCTTCTGAATAAGGTGGTTTGAAGTGAAATGTAAGGGGAACTAAACTTCCCTTTTCCACAGCTGCTAATTCTTTTAAAAAATATTGTTTTTCATTTCCTCGAGAAAATTGTAAATCGACTATTAGAAATTTATTCCCTTCCATGGCAAAGTGTAGTAGCGAAATGACTAAATATTTTTGAATTATCATGGTTTTATTATATATTGGTTTTGCTATAAATATAGCAGAGAGTACGTTTATCTTTTTAGTTTTATAATGGCTATGTTATAACACCCTTTTACAATGATGGTAGCGGGACCATCGTGTTGTGGTAAAACAACATTTATTCGTAATTTAATAGAAAATAGGAATACAGTTATTCAACCTAAAATAAATAAAATTATTTGGTGTAATCCTGATAGAAATGCAGTACCAATAAATATCAAAGAACTTGAATATTTTAAAGAAATACCAGATTTGAGTGAAAATCATCATCCTTTGTTAATAATAATAGATGATATGATGTTGAATTCCCATGACTCAAAATTATGTGAGTTGTTTACGAGAGGTTCGCATCATAGAAACATATCTGTAATATTTACAACACAAAATGTGTTTCATCAGGGAAAATTTTCAAGAGATATTTCTCTCAATTGTAAATATTTAGTACTTTTTAAAAACCCCAGAGACAAGTCGCAGATTTTACCACTATCACGGCAAATTTATCCTAATAAAATTAAAGAATTCCAAAAAGTATATAATGAAGTAACATTAAGACCACACGGTTATATATTTATAGATCTTAGTCAAGATATTAACGATCTATTTAGATTGAGAAGTGATTTATTGGGAGAGAATTTGTGTTATTGTGGAACAGACGATTTAGATAATTTAAGTGACAAATATGAAACGATTGAAGGCAAACCGACATATATTGCATCTATTAAAAAACTCTAAACCGAAATTTCAAAAACTTATTATAAAGCATTGTGATCCTGAAGTAATAAAAACAATATGTGAAATAGCGTTGAATATATTAAAAGGTAATTGCAATTTAAGTAAAACAACAATAAACCAGTTGAAAAAGTATAAAAAGGAGTTGAGAACATTAATTTGTCATAAAAAGTCTTTAACTAGTAAACGAAAAACCATTATTCAACGGGGAGGATTTTTACCTACACTAATTGGTGCTGTACTTTCAGGAATAATTGGAAGATTTTTACAATGAACAACATGTTTAATAAAATGATTTTAGTGAAACCTGAGATTTATGATAAACTCAAACAAAATATAGATATTGAACTCAGTGAATTGAATAACAAAATGAAAAAAATAATTTTAAATAAAAATTTATCCGATATTCAGAAATGGTATTTATTTCGTCAAAATTTATATAAAGTAAGTAATAAAAGTAGAAAGACCTCAGGAAAATATAAAGTATTACGAATCAAAAGGTATTCAAACTCGTCCAAAACCATTTTTACGCGATGCAGAAGCTCAGTCGGAACATATAAAAAACAAAAATTTTGGTATGCAATTTCCCATAGAGGAGATTTATGAACAAGAACCACTTGGCGACAATGAAGTATTTATTGATGATGAAAAAGAAGACGAAATATATTCAAAAGCATTCTCTGCTGCAAAATCAGGAGAACGTCTCAGAAAAAGGAAATCAATTAAAAATGTACAACTATTTGAGACTGATACTGGAGATATTATAACCATACCTTTAGACAGTCCAAGCCCACCTCAAAAAAAAGAAAAAACTATAAATAGTAATAAAATGGATAAAAAACAATTAAGTCGTGTTTTACGCTCAAATAGAGCTGCTGGTGAAACTCAAACCGAACTTAATTTTCCAATACGAAAAGTTAAGTCTACAAGTAATACACCATGGACAACATACAAATAAAGGATGATTTTTACATTACTTTACTTAGCGATTCATCTATGAATTACTACCCTGAAAATACATTGTCGTCTTTTACGAATAAAATGAATAAATACATGTGTGATTCTAGTTGGAAAGTAGGTGTTGCTGAAATTTATGTCAATGATTTTGTCCCAAATATATATGGTGAAGATTGGAAAAACTGTACCCAAGTATATATTAAGGGAATGCAAGATAAAGATTTATTAGGAGTTGGAACATCATACATTCCATATGATGAGAATCAAATGTTATGTGACTGGAAAGTTTTTCTCTTACCTACACTAATTCAAAATATTAGACCACTTCAAAGATTTTCAAGAAAAGAAGTTGAACGACAGCTAATTTACGGAATTTTTAATTTTATAAATGATGATGCCAATTATGCAAAACCAGCACAATCTGAAAATTTTCCTCAAAATATATCTTACACTACTATATGTGTGAATAAACCCAAAATGGATATAAAATTAAGAGCAAATTTCGCTTATACTTTAGAAAGACTCTTAAAAACATGTTTCGAACAAGTATCATGGAAAGTAACAGATTTTAAGAAATTTAAACCACATATAACAGAAGCTTTCAAAATGTTTATAGATAGTATACAATTAATTCCAATTAATTTTAAACCAGATATGTTTTTTATATACTCGGATATCATTGAACCACAAAATATAGCTGATAAAGATGTAAGATGTTTAAGAACTATCAATGTTCAAAATACTTTTAATGATGTTGTAAAAGAATTTAGAAACATTCAATATTGTAAAGTTGAGAAATCCTTTAATAGCATTTCAATACTTTTATGTGATAAATATGGTTATAAAGTAAATTTTTCCAATAGCTCAATTCCTACAAAAATTGTATTGCATTTTAAAAAAGTATAAATAACGGATGTTACAGAAAAATACATTATTACAAAATGGATCGAGTGTATTATAATAATTATTTGATTCAGTCGGGGAGAGGTTTAGAAGATATTGGTCACTTGTTTTACTCAGGAGTACCGTATCAAAGAGGACGAGGATTAGGAAGTTTTTTCGGCGGATTAATTAGATATTTAAAGCCAATATTTAGTTCAGATGTAAATATATTAAAGAATGAAGCTATAAGTTAAGGTATTAATGCTTTATCTGATATTGCATCAGGTGCAAATGTAAAGGAAGTGATGAAAGATCGTGGTAAAGAAATTGTTAAAAATGTCAGGCGTGGTTCTGTTCGAAAACTGAATGAAATGTATGGCTCTGGAAAAAGAAAAAGGCAAAGTAAAATAAAAATTAAAACTATAAAAAGGCCAGCTTTGAAAGGTTTAACTTATTTAGTGAGAAAACAACGTCAAGTTAAGAAGAACAAGAGTAGAAAAAAAGATATTTTTGATTAAAATGAGTGAATGTATGAAATATGAATTGGATATTTTCAAAACACCACCCATTCAGTCCAGTATTTTACGATCTGAAGAAGTTTGTTACAACCCCATTGCTTCTCTAGATAATTCATCAACTATTGAATTTATCTCTCTAGGACATGGTGATACATATAGAGATTTATCTTCAACATATTTAAGACTAAAAGTGCAAATAACTAAAAAAGATGGAAAACTTTGGAATAATGATAAAGGTACCGACGAAAAAGAAATAATCCAGCCAAGTGTAGTTAATAATATTCTACATTCATTAATAAAACAATGTAATGTTCAGTTAAATGGAAAGAATATTACCCCATCAGATGGAAATTATCATTATAGACCATATATTGAATCTTTGCTAAATTATGGAAACGACGCCGCCACAACTCATTTAGAATGTGCTGGGTGGTTATTGGACAAACCCAATGTAGGGAGTTCTGAAAACAAAGGTTCTAAAGAAAGACAGAAACTTTACAATAACAGCAATATAGTAGAACTTATGAGAAAATTACATATAGATATGTTCAATCAACCTACTTTACTAATAAATGGTGTTGATATTCGTATATTACTTACCCTAGAGAAACCGGAATTCTATATGTTTTCATTGGGCTCTGATGAATCTCAATTGAAAATCATAAAAGCAAATTTACTGATGAAACATGTTACAGTTAACCCAAGTATTTTACTTGCTCATAATACAGTTTTGGATAAAAGTAAAGCAAAATATTTTTACAAAAGAGTTGAAGTGAAATCATTCACTGTTCCATGGAATAGTCAAAACATATTATTAGATAATGCTTTCATTGGGCAATTACCAAACACACTAATATTTTGCATGACGGAGAATGTTGGGTATTCAGGAAAACGATCTAAACATCCTTTCAATTTCAAGCATTTTGATATTAACCAATTTTCATTATCTGTTAACGGTGTTCAAGTTCCTAATTTGGCGATAGAAACTAGTTTTTCTGATGAAAATAATTGTTTCACTAGAGCGTATAATACACTTTTTACCGGTACAGGAATACAGCATAACGACAAAGGTCATCAAGTAACTAAATCAATGTTTAATAATGAATTCTTTATGTTGGCATTCGACTTAACACCAGATTCATCAGGTAATGAAGTGTGTCAAGGTTTACTCAATCAAGGAACCGTAAGAATTGAAGCAAAATTATCAAAACCACTCCCCTCTACTTTAACAGCTATTTTGTATGGAGAGGTTGATGCAAATATTCAAATAGATAAAAATCGTAACGTTTATACAAATCTATAAATAAAGTAAACACATATAAAAGATTATGAAATAATTATGTTTTTTAACATTCAGCAAAATGAATTCTTTACAGATTGTGGAAATTTTGAAATGTAATAAAAGTACAAATAAATTGTTTAATGGAGTTTGGGCACTGGATCGCATACCAAAAGTTATCGAAAGACCATCTTTTTTTGTTGTTAATACACAGATATCTAAAGTTCCTGGAGAACATTGGTTGGCAATTTTTATACCAAAAGAAGGATGTATAGAGTATTTTGATTCTTATGGCAGGCAACCACGTGACAAACAAATTATTAATTTATTTAAAAAACATTGTATTGTATTTAATGAAATACGTTTGCAAAGTGATTTTTCGGATTATTGTGGTCAGTATTGTTGCGTTTACCTATATTATCGATGCTCTGGTAAAAGCATGAATAATTTTTTAAATTTATTTTACGATATTGAAAACAACAAAGAAAATGATAAATGTATAATGAAAGAATTTAAACGTATATTTGGAGAAAATAAAAATGTACGGTCATGTATTGCTAAGAAATATAAATATTAAATCAGTAATTGTAAATATTCAGTTTAATTGTACCAATGGAAGAATACAATACTAATAAAAACTTGCTGTTAGCTTATACATATTTTTTAAATAAGGGACACACATTAGTAGTCTCAATTGGTTTTGATCCAGAGTCTTGTGAAACAAGAATTTCATTTCAACTTATTCATAATAATCAAACAACATTTTATAATTACAACTATAATGAATGGATTGGAGTATACAGACAGTTTTTAAAAAAAAATTCAGCAAAACATCTATATAAAAAAATTTATTTAAACGTTAAACCTTATTACAAAGGACAAACATTTTTTATTTTAAAAGAAGAGGAAATAGATAATTTCTACAATATCAGTGAATTTCTAAATTTAGTTATAACATATAATAAAAGCGCTGAAAATTTCGTAAAAGCATACGTAACAAAATATCTAAATATGTGTCAAGAAAAGCAACAACTGAAGTTACAAGATGAAATATATATACCACAAGGTTACTATAATGTTCAATGTAATCACTCGAGATTATTTTTTGAAATACCTATCATATTTAAAAAAAAAAATTATAAAATTACTACAAACAAATATCGAAAATTATATTAGGAATTAGTTATATAATAAAATTGTCTTATTAAAATTTATATGCGTTTGTTTTATTTATTTTTTTTTTTTAAATTATATTTTTCAGTTAAAGATCAAAAGAGACTGCAAAGGATTAACTATTTCTTTTATAATAAAGATATAGATTAAATATTGGGATTCGATTTAAATTACCAATTTTCAAAATATAATAAAGTGTAAAAACGAAGAAATTTATATATTGTGTACGGGATTGATTTAAAAAGAGTATATAAACGAATAAAATAATAATTTTATTTTATTTATACTTCACAATGGATGCGGAAGACTTCCTCAAAATTTATTCTTCAATATTACTAGATGAACATAAACAACGTATTCTATATTTACAAGAACATTTAAAGAACTTTGGAAGGAAGGCAAAGTACAATTCAAATTGGGGTTTACATTTTATTTCGTGTCCTTGGGCTTATAATAATTCAACTTCAGGACCAGATACCTGTGAATGTTATTCTATAGAAAAATATGAAGAAGAACTGGAAAATTTAATTGTTTGGTATACAAAGAATGTCAAGAAAACAAATTGTTGAAGAGATTCATAGACCAAATAAACGAAAATTTCCTCGAAGGAGATTTATACAAAGAGGTCTAAATGATACATGGCAAATTGATTTAGTTGAGATGATACCGTATTCTAAATTCAATAAAGGATATAAATATTTACAAACTGTAATAGATACATTTTCAAAATACTCATATGCAGAACCCGTTAAAAACAAAAATGCTGATAATGTTTTAGATGCAATCAAAAAAGTATTCAGAAAAGCTGATAGTCTACCTAAAAATATTCATTCTGATCAGGGAAAAGAATTTTTCAATACTAAATTTCAACAATATATGGATAGAAAAAATATTCATTACTATCGTACATTTTCCGAATTAAAGGCGTCAATTGTTGAAAGATTCAATCGTACTTTAAAAAGCATTATGTGGAAAAAATTTAGTTTACAAGGAAGTTATAAGTGGCTTCACATTTTGGAATCTATTATAAATACTTATAATTCAACAAAACATCGTACAATCAAAATGAAACCTAATGAGGTTATAAAGAAAAAAAGCAATGAAAAATTTTTATTAGAAACAGTATACAATCATCCAAAGATATTCCTTAAGGGTAAATATAGAGCGGGAGATTTTGTTAGAATAAGTAAATATAAAAAAAATTTTGAAAAAGGCTACCAACCAAACTGGTCAACGGAAATTTTCAAAATATCAAAAGAAAATATAACTAATACCGTCACTTACAATTTAACTGATTATAAAGGTAATTTCAAATATGGTGGATTTTATGAATCAGAGCTTACACCTGTAAAGTATTCCAATGCATATTTAGTTGAAAAAGTATTGAAAAAGCAAGGAAATAAAGTATTTGTAAAATGGTTAGGATTTGATAGTAGTCATAATTCTTGGTTAAATAAAAGGGATATTATTTAATTTGAAATCATATGTTTTTTTCCTATATAAATACTGAATTCACCTAGTAGAAATAATTATTTAATATGGAACAGTCAACCAATACGCAAGATATAAACTCTCAAGATTTTGCTTTTTTTACAAACGAATTAATGGATTTTATTCAACCATTACCAGCTGCATTACCAGCAAAAAAGAAAAGAAAAAGTCAATCTCAGCAGTTTCAACAATCTACACTTCAAATAAATTTGATGGAAACATTCAACAATCTAAGTAAAAGCAATAAAAAATATGAAAAAAAATTCTTAAAAATAAAAGAAATGGAGTTAAATGTTCTCTATTTAATTAAAAAATTAAAAAAATGAAGACTTTATATGGTGATAAATGGTGTTGCGAAACGGAAAATTACATTATTTTCTTACCGAACAAGTATCAAAATATTTTCAATACTTGTGATTATCAAGAAGAAATGAATAATAACAATACATATTTCATAGAAAAAATTGATGATGCTGATAATCTTATTTTAATGGATACTAAAGTTGCTTACGGCAAAACACAAGCACATATTCAATAAAATTTAGTAGTTATATATGTATAATTATTTATGATAAAATAAAGAAAATTAAATTAAAATATTTGTTTATATTTTTATTGTATACTTAGTTTTTTTTGACAGTTGACTAACGTACTTTTCTTTTGAAAAAAAATTTTTTCCCTGTACTATAATATTTTTCTTTGTCTATAATCAGTAAGAATTATGAAAAAAGTCGTTAACATGTATAGTAATGATCTCGAAATTTAATACCTCCCCTTAATCATATTAAAAAACTATAGTATTGCGAATCTTATGAAGAAGAAATTTTTCCTATATATATTATATTTTCCTCATATTTACATAATTTTTGCTGTCTTTTGTTTTAAAACTAGTAGGAGCATAATATTTCAAAATTAAGCATATGTACTTAGTATATATTGATTTTAACGAACTTTTTTTTTTAAAAACAATAAAGCACCTTTAAAAACAATAAGCGTATAGCTAACATTAAAATTAAAGATTAACCGCTAATTAATATTAAATTTCATTTCCTATGGAACAACAAATTTATATTAAAAAAAAAAAAATTTTTCCCTGTACTATAATATTTTCCTTTGTCTATGATCAGTAAGAATTATAAAAAAAGTTGTTAAAAATATAATATTAAAGTTTAACCACAACCACCTGTAAAAAAAAAATAACAAACTTTTTCTTTTAAAAAACAACAATACATTAAAAAGTTGATAATTTTTAATTAAAAATTTAACTTTAACGTTTTCATCCCTTTTTATTTCCCCCTTTTTCATATTAAACTCATATTTTCATTCTTTTCTTATTCCTTTTAATATTAAACTAATCTTTCCACCCCTTTTATAATTTTTTCATTATTTACTTATTTGGTTTTTATTCTTCCCATTAAATTCATGTTAATATCTATACTAATTAATAACTATGTACCGACAAATAGTGTCATCTACTAAGATCAGAATATACCATTAATTTCTCATTAATCTTACTATTAATCCCATTCACTCAAAATAGCGACATCTACAAACACCACACCATCTAAACAATTCCCATTAACTTCCCTTTCAAATCATATTAATTCATTATCACTTTCCTATTAATCCCATTCATTTAAAGCGACATCTATCTTTATACTATTAACAACTTAATAAATAAGAATATTCAAGACACAAATAATATTCATTCAATTATAGCGACATCTACCTATTTCCTATTAACAACACAATAAATACTATATCCAAGACACAAACTACTGTCAAAAACACAATCAGCTGATTTTGACGTACCCAGAAACCTCATATTTATACTACTCCCGGGTACACTAATTAGTTTTCTATACCCGGGTACACTATTCGGAACAACAAAAAATTATATATGATATGGAATGTATTATGGAAAATAAAGTTAAAGCAATTAGTATAATTCACAAAACAAAATAACTATATTACTTATTTAAAATAAAAAAACATATATACATAGCTTATTAATAATAAAAAAAATCTGCAAATATATATTAATTAATTAATAATAGAAAAACTAGATACATTTATTAAGATATAGTCTGATTAAATTTTTTAAATAATTTTTTAAACTATTACTTATTAGCCATTTAAACCAATTCGAAAAGCTCCTGTGTATCAACTTCACTGGAAGTTTCGCTGATATATTCATCATCATCAGAAGAAGTCTGATTATCAATTACACGTTCATCAATAGTTTCTATGTCATCATCAAAATTCGCTAAGTTTGCATTAGCTTCATCAACCCCGACCAGCTCATAAGTTGTATTATTTGGTTCGGTTTGGATTTCAGATATATTTGATTCATGTACGTCCCCGGAAGATTTAAGAATGTTTTGAAGGCGACTATTTAATTTTTCCAAACATATTTCTTTTCCAAACTCTCCCACTCGGCAACACTCAATGATTTCTGGCGAAATTTGTTTTAAAGCTGAAGATGTTAAATCCACAATATCTTGATAAGTCGGTTTTTTCCTGTATCCTTTTTTTGTAAATTCCTCTTTACCATTAATAAGCCAATCATTCCAAGCAGCTCTCATAAAATTTTTAAATGGATAGTTAATTGAAACATCCAATGGTTGTAAAAATGATGTAGTTTTTGGAGGTATTATGATTGGCTCTGCATTGCATAGCTTCTTTAGTTCTTTTGTCACTTCATCCATTAAATGGCAACCATAAGAATCCATTTTTAAAAGTAACTTTTCAATACCAAAAAAACTGTTCTCTTTATGGAAACACGTTTTCATCCAACGTAACATTAAATCTGTGGTCATCGAACCACATAAACTAACACAGAGATCGATGTACCTTTTAGTATAATAAGAGTGCGTACCAATTTCCCCGCAGCGGAGATACATAGAACAACAGTGAAACGAATAACTACCTACCTAATTTGTTTTGGTAAAATTAATGACTTTATTTATAAAATAATGAGATTTATTTAATACAAAATTGTAATAAGGTAAGGTAGTATAGATAAAATAGATAAGGTAGGTAAATGAGTTATTTATATAGGATTTATAATTTTTATTATTACTTTAATAACAAATTTTAATAAAAATTTATAATTTACCCGGGGTACTTTATTCGGAGGGGTACTGTATTCAGAACTTTACGGTACTTATAAGATAATACCAAAGGCTCTTAAGATATACATTAAATAAATACTAGGGAATAAACATGATACTGTTGATATCAGGCTTGGAAATACCATAACAAGAACAGAACGGTTAAAATTATTCGGATATCCATTTTACTGATCAATATAGCGCTCCTGCACATCTTAGTTGTAATATTTTATAATTAAAACCTTCATATATCCGTGTATTTTTTCATAATTTCTCAGCATATGATTAATTTCTCAGCACTCTCTTTAATAATATTTTCCCATTTTGCAATTAATTTTTTTGAGGACAATGGTTCATCTTCTTCAGATTATATACTATATACATATCACCAATTGCCGTATGGAATTCTTTTTGTTGTCAAAATTTATAAGATTATTAAAAATTGTATTTAAAAGCTGATTTTTTAATGTTAGCCGACGTTTTTGAAAATTTTAGAAAAATATGTAGACATAATTTAGACCCTGAAAATTTTCACACCGTTCCAATTCTCTCTTGGCAAGCAATGCTTACATTCACAGAAATACAGCTACAATTATTTACAGATATAAACTTGTACAATTTTATTAAATCAGGAATACGTTGAGGAGTCAGTCAATGTTATTTTTATACCCTACACCTATGAAATAGGAAAAGGGTATACTAACTTTGGTATGGTGTTTGTAACCACCTAAAGGAAGCGAGCTAGAAATGGAAAAGTATATATATTTATGATCAGCGTGACCTCTGGAGTCGATATAGCAATGTCCGTCCGTCCGTTCTTCCGTCTGTCCGTAGGTACGATAACTCAAAAAATAATGGAGCTATCTTGATGAAATTTAAACTGTAGGTTACTAGGACTGAAAGTACGGCGGGGATTGCAAATGGGCGAAATTGGCCCATGGGTTTGGATTCTGGATTTTTTAATCGGTTCAAGGGGTAACGAACATATATAAAAAATCACGATAACTCAACAACTATTGACGCTATCTTCATCAAATTTGTGCCGTAGGTTACTAATAATGGAACTATGGCGGGGATTACGTATGGTCGAGATTGGCCCATGGGTTCGGAACCTAGAACTTTTTGATGGAATTTAGACCTAACGGGCTTAATTCCGAAACCAATGAAGATAGAACCTCCAAATTTGGTATCAAGGTGTCGCTTTTGATTTCCTTAGCGTCTTTGAAATTTGGCCCCAATTGGAGTAGTAGGTCGGGGACCAGCCACTCAGTTCCGAAGACCTTAAAGCATATTTTCGAAATTAATAAAGATAACACCTTGAAACAAATGTAGACGCTTCAAATGTGGCACATAGGTGGTTTTTACAATTTCCTGCGCGTCCCCTTAATTTTGGATCAAACGGAGTGGTGGTTCAGTACCCCTCTTAGACCTCCCAAGGTTTAAAAGCTTACAATCGAAATTACTAAAAATATTAACTTAAAATTAAGATAGAACGTTGAAATTGTGTACAAGGATTAACTACTATTTAAAGTACAGCGCGGACAGCATATGGGGTGGTTCTTGAACCTTTGAAAAGTTCAAAGGCTAACAAACATATATGTTAAAACAACATAACTCAAAAAATGATGCCGCTATTTTGATGAAATTTAAACTCTAGGTTACTAATAATGAAAGTACCATGGGAATCGGTTCTGGTCGAGTTTGGTCAATGAGTTCGGATTATAGAAGCTTTTGATCGATTTGCGTTTATAAGCTTTTTATTTAACAATTTAAAATAATTGCAATTTTGAAAAATTTTAATTAATAAATATATTCTTTGATTAGCTTTTTATCCCAAAATTTAATAATTCAAATTTTTTAACTTTTGTAATTGAATTGAAATAAATATATTTTCATTTATTTCAAGTTTTTTCTTTTTTATTAATATTTTTAAATAGATAAATTAGTAAGAATTTGTAATATTTTTGAATAGATAAAGTAATTAGAAAATGTTTTTTAGTACTATAAAGTTAATTTGATTAGCCATGTCTTAAGATCAAAAAAAATAAAATTTTTTATGGTTTTAAAATGACATATGAACTTTCCATTAAATTTGAACCAAATAGGTTTAGGGTATTTCTAAGTCGGTTGCACCGACTGACTGTTCTTTACTTGTTATAATTCTGTAGCCAATAACAAATATATGAAAGAAAACTTTATTACACATAATAGATCCAAATATACAATTTGTAAGACGCAAATAATTTGGACGGTTAAGCTATATCCGAAGTCATACCATATAAAGATTTATGGTGGATTAATGACTCAATAAACCTTTTAGGAATAGCTAATAATTCGGATGCTGGTTATTCACGAGAAGTAGATTTAGATTATCCAGAGAATCTCCACGACCTCCAATGATTTACCTTTTTGCCCAGAAAATAGTATTCCTCCAACGGGAAAAACAAGAAAACTGTTAACCAATTTAAATAACAAGAGACGATACCCAAGTAACATTTGCCAAGAGTAATACTCTAGAGAATTTGAAAAAGATCTCATAAGGCTCTCATAACACACTTATTTTATTTTATTTTATTTCATTAACCAAAACAAGGTTTTTACAAACAAAAAAAAAAAGGAAATATCTTATACTATTATTCATAATTTTAAATTTTAAACAGAATTTACAAAAAAAAAAAAGTATAAGAACAATTAACAAAAATTAGAATACTTAGGTCAAATTACAATACCAAGTTTTTTTTTATTGTACAAAATATTAAAAATTTAAACAAAAAACAAAAAATGCTTACAGAACAAAAACAAAAAAGCAAAAGCACTGTATGAACGTAATTACTTATGATATAATATCATATAATATGTTAATATGTACTTGAACTTGAAATTATTATTAAGTTTACAAAATAGGTTCATTTAAAAATTTTTGCTTAAGTTTATATTTAAAAGTGTTTTTAGATATATCTGTTGAAAAAAGATAACTATGTTTATTAAATGTAGTGCAACATCTGTTTATAGGTTCATTATTTGCGTATTGAGTTCTGTGAGTATTTACAATCAAAAATTTAGTGTTTCTTGTTTGTCTAACTTCGTTATTTATTCTGACTTTATACGTTAGAAACTGAATATCAATATTTTTATTTAAGATGTCGAAAGTGAAGCAGGATGAAAGAATTTCCCTGCGTGATGCAAGAGTTAACATTTTCAAGGTATTTAGTCTTGTAATGTAGCTTGGAAGAGTAGAGTACTCTTCTTCTTCTTCTTTTGTTGCCTATCCATAATTGGATGTCAGCGGTCATATGATATTAGCAACGATGCCCTGAAAGATGTTTCGATCTGTTGCTGAATGGATTAAATCACCAATGTTTCTGATGCCTGTCCAGTTTCTAATGTTACGCAACCATGATAATTGCTTCCTTCCTATACCTCTTTTTCCTTCAATTTTCCCTTGAACTATTAACTGAAGTAGCTCGTATTTGTTTCCACGCATAATATGCCCAAAGTAAGAGATTTTTTGTTTCTTCAACCTTATAAGTAGTTCTCTTTCCGCGTTTGCTCTACGTAAAACTTCTTCGTTTGTAATGTGATCCATCCACGATATTTTTAGCATTTTGCGGTAGATCCACATTTCGAACGCTTCAAGTTTGTTGATTT
This sequence comes from Dolichopus griseipennis, assembly GCA_963082915.1. Lineage (NCBI taxonomy): Eukaryota > Metazoa > Arthropoda > Insecta > Diptera > Dolichopodidae > Dolichopus > Dolichopus griseipennis. The sequence continues at coordinate 126,957,649 of OY720441.1, read as the reverse complement.
CTCTCACTTTCAAGGTCCACGTTTCTACACCGTATAGGAGTATAGACCAAACATAGCATTTAACGAATCGTAAGCGAAGGCCCAAGTTCATTTCGCGACAACAGAAAACTTTTTTGTGTTTAAGAAATGCATTTCTTGCTATTTCGATTCGGCATCTAATTTCTTTTTCGCAGCTCCAATCCTCGTGTAACCAGCATCCGAGATATTTGTATGTGGAGACTTTTTCAATTGAGCGGTTATTTATTTTAATTGTTGCTGCAGTGTAAGGTGTTCTTTTTCTGCTTACGATCATTAATTTAGTTTTTGATATATTTATTTTTAAGTTGAACAATTCGCTATGCTGGTTGACTTTATCGACTATATGTTGTAAATCCCTTAGATTGTCTGTTATGAGAACTGTATCATCTGCATATCTGATGTTATTTATATATGTGCCATTTACTTTTATACCAACATCTAAATCGTTCACTGCTTCCTGAAAAATGGCTTCAGCATAGATGTTAAACAGTAAAGGGGAGAGAATACAGCCTTGTCGAACTCCTATTTGAATATCAATGCTTTGTGTCAGCACATTATTTATCTTTACACAGGCTGTTTGTTGCCAATATAAGCTATTTATACACATTATGATATTATTATCTATGCCAATTCTATTTAATACCTCCATAAGTTTTTGATGGTTGACCTTATCAAACGCCTTTTCATAATCCACAAAACATAAGAAAACATCTTTATGAACATCACGACAATTCTGTACAAGTACTTGAATATTAAAAAGTGCTTCTCTGGTTCCAGTTCCTTGTTTGAATCCAAATTGCGTTCTGCCCATGTGTAACTCACAATTTGTGTAAATACGATTATGCAGCACTCTCAAGAAGATTTTGAGTGCATGGCTCATTAAACTTATTAATCGGTGGTCGTCGCATTTTTTGGCATTAGCTTTTTTCGGAAGGGCGACAAATGTTGACTTTAGCCAGTCTTGTGGGAAATTTCCGGTGTTATAGATATGGTTGAAAATTTTTTCGAGCACAGTGAGGTTTTCGTCATTGATCAGTTTAAATATTTCTGACAGGGTTTCGTCTGGTCCTGCGGCTTTATTATTTTTGGCTGACATAACCGCTTTTTTGATTTCATCTTTGGTTATATGTGTTTCAGATGGTTCTATAGACGTTTCAATATTGTACTCGGGACGGGTAAAATCACAAAACAATTTCTTAATATATTCTTCCCAGGTCTTCGTTTTTTCATTAATTTCAGAAATTATTTGTCCGTTTTCATTAAGAAGTGTGGAAGTATGTGATTTTTTGTACACCCCTGCTGTTTCTTTAAGTTTTTTGTGTAAATTGAAGTCATCGTGCAGATGTTGTAGTTTTTCAATTTCATAGCATTCCTGTTTTAACCAGTTTTCTTTTGCTATTCTTATTTTCGACCTTATTTCGCGATGAATACGTCTATATTCTGCAGGTTGTTTGTTTTTGTAATTGCGTCTTTCATCCATCAACTGTAGTATCTCTATTGTCATCCAATTTTTCTTTGCCTTATATGATTTTGTACCTAGAATATGTTTGGACGTTTCATTTAGTACAGTTTTTGTGCGCTCCCAGATGTTATCATTTTCTTCTAAGACGAGACTTAACTGATCATTGATTGCGTCTGTTAATTGATTTTTCACTTCATCGATTTTTAGTTTTTCGATATCCAATTTCGGTTGCTGGTTACTTCTTCTAGCTTTGGATAATTTTATGTTTACTTTTGCTAAAAGAAGATTGTGGTCAGACGGTACGTCAGCCCCTGGATATGTACAAACTTTTCTGATGGAAGAACTGAAGCGTTTGTTGACCAGAATATAATCAATTTGATTGCGCACAATGTTTGCACTGCTGTCCTGTGGTGATTTCCAGGTGTACAACCTTCGTGATGGTAAACAAAACCATGTATTAGTAATTTTAAAGCCTTCTTCTTGGGCGAATTCTATGAGACGTTCACCTCTCTCGTTTCTGGAACCTAGAGCAAATGGTCCAACAATTTCATCTACTTTTCCGGTGCCTACTTTAGCGTTAAAATCTCCCATTATTATGGTTAACTCATGTGGTTTTGTTTGTTTTTGAAGATATGATACTTGTTGATATAACTCTTCTATTTCATCATCGGGTTTGTCAGCAGTTGGCGCATATATTTGTATGATGTTAAGTGCTACTGGTTTTGTATTAATCTTTATCAACATAACTCTGTCAGAATGTGGTACAAATTCGGTTATGTGATGTTTTATGTGTTCAGCAACTATAATGCCTACGCCATTTCGGTGGTTTGGTGTATCGTTCCCTGAATAATAAAATTTTGCACCATTTATATGGCACTCGCCACGATTCGGCCACCATGTTTCGCTTATTCCTAGAATATCGATGTTTAGGCGTTGCATTTCTTGGACTGCGTTAGCTAGTTTACCTGCTTCAAATAGGCTATTAACATTCCAGGTGCCTATATTTAGTGTGGTTTTTGTTTTACCTCCGGGGATTCTTAGCACCCTCTTTTTGCCGGAGACTGAGGGCCGTTTTTCTTTTTGACTTATCATATGATTTTTCTAGGGATGATGATACTTCAGTGGTTTCCCGTTGCCTTCTGAAGGGTTTTCGGTAGTTTTCCTTCTTTATAACTCAGCCGCCCTTTCAGGAAACAGACGCTGTTTGTAGCCGCCTATTATAGGACAGACGCTACTGTGAATTAAGCTTCCAGTTGACGTTCAGAAACTTAACCCGCCAAATTTAGTTTGCTCGCTGACCCTAACTACACCACTTGGGTTGGATACCAAATCTTTCATCGGGGTTGCTCAGCTTAACAGGGGGGACCACGTGAAGGTAAAATTTGGCGTTGAGTAGTAGAGGCTAGGTTGATGTAACTGGATTCACATCAAATATATTCGCATACTACCCCAATTCCCTATTCACGACATAAGTTATTTTGGTAAATAAAATGTGTCGGGAATCCCAACGATGCTGGTGTTGTCGCACTGTTGGCCCCTGGTGTGTGTTGTCGCACTGTTGAGTACTCTGAAGGGTCATATTGGTTTCTTAGAGCAAATAAAAGAAACTGTTTTTGAACAGATTCAATTCTTTTAGAGTGTGTTTGAAATGCCGGATCCCAAACAATGTGACCATATTCTAAAGTAGATCGAACCAAAGAACAATAAAGTGCTTTTGTTACTGCTACGTCATTAAACTCTTTGGCCCTTCTTTTAATGAAACCTAACATTTTATTTGCCTTTGCAATCATGTGTTCGTAATGAAGATTAAAATTTAATTTACCATCCAAAAGAATCCCAAGATCGGTCATGCTATTCACCCTTTCGAGAGCTAAATTGTCTATTGAATAATTGAAAAGTATTGTATTTCTTTTACGTGTAAAGCTTATGATTTTGCATTTCTCAATATTTAGTTCTAATCTATTGGATATGCACCATTCATGTAAAGAATGCATGTTTTCTTGAAGTAATTGAACATCAGAGTTATTCTTAATAACATGAAAAATTTTAAGATCGTCAGCAAATGCAATATGAGATACAATTAATAATTTTTCAGAAAGATTTGAAATAAATACATTGAATAGAAGTGGACCTAAATGGCTACCTTGAGGCACACCAGAAGTAACATAAATTGGGTTTGACAAATGGCCTTGGAATTTTATGTTCTGAGTTCTTCCAGTAAGATAAGAGCCAAGCCATGCCAAGAAAGAACCAGATATGCCCAAAGTTTCAAGTTTCTTCAGCAAAATATTATGATCAACACGATCGAAAGCTTTGCTAAAGTCCGTATAAATTGCGTCAACTTGGTAACCCTTCTCCATTTCATTTAAGATTTCAGAAGTGTAAACTACAAGATTTGTAGTAGTAGAGCGACCTTTTCTGAAACCATGCTGTTGTTCATTTAGTTTCATATTAATAATAGGTGTGATTTTGCCCACCACAATTTTCTCAAACAACTTTGGGATAGTCGAAAGGATGGCTATTCCTCGATAGTTTTCAACAGAAGCTTTGTCTCCTTTTTTATGAATAGGGGTCAAAAAAGATGATTTCCAAGCAGATGGGAAGGTGCCTGACGAAAGTGATATATTAAATATAATGTGAAGTGGATATGTCAAATAACTAATGCAATTGTATAAAAAAGAAGGAGCAATTAAATCCGGGCCCACACCTTTTTTAAGATCGAGGTTATTAATTGCTTCATAAATTTCATTTTCCGAAATATACAAATCTTTTATAATTGAATTAGTATTACTAACCGAGTTTGAAATTGGGATATTGATGGATTCGTCAAGCGGACGAAAAACTTTTTGAAAGCAATCTGCGAAGAAATTACAGATTACATTAGGATTTGAAGAGAAAACATTGTCTTTAGACATAGAGTTTGGATACCCACAAGTCTTTCGTTTTGTACTGACAAAGTCAAAAAATTTTTTTGGATCCGTAATTAATTTACTACCGATCTCGGATACATAATTGTCATATGCCAAATTTGATTTGCTTTTAAATTCTAAAGCGAGATCCTTATACATATTTAATAAATTAGTATCAGGCTCCTTTGTAAATTTAATTTTTTTATAAAGTTTGTTGCGCTGATTGCGCAAAGTCCTAAGTTCTTGGTTAAGCCACGGTTCTGTGGTCTTATCCTTTTTACGTATTTTAGGTACATAGGAGTTGACTATATGAAATAATTTCATATAGAAAATAGATACTGTTGAGTCAATGTTCTGTTGTCTTAACAGTTCGTCCCAATTAACAACCGATAAAGCATTATTAATGCTTTGATAATCGGCATTAAGAAAATCAAATACAATATTATTATTGTAAGATTTAGCAAAAAGTGGCGTGATGGAAGAAAATCCAAAGATGACTGCGTTATGATGAAGTGAGTTGGAGAATAAATTAGCTGTATCATCAGCGAGTTTAACTTCCACTTTATCATATGCATTAGAAAATGCAAGATCTAACCACTTATTTTTTTTGTTAGGAAATCTGATAATTTGCTGTAAGTCGTTACCATAAAACTCACTGATAATATCAAAATCAGTTTCGTCATTAAAATTAATTGGTAGTAGCAAGTTATCAGAATCGTCTACTATAAACGATAGTGAAGGACGATTGAAATCCCCAAAAATGAATATTGAATCATCCTCATTCAATTTTGATATAATATCATGATATATATCAAAGAAATCAGAATATGAGGAATTGTCAGTATTGGGCGGAAAGTAAACGATTCCAAGGTATAAAAAATTTTTACCTAAGTTCACTTTTATAAATTTATGATCGAATAAAATAGATGTCCTAGTATGTAATGGAGTACTAGACAACTCGTTATTAACTGCAAGAAGAACACCGCCTCCACGGGAACAGTTTGTAGAATTGTAATCCCTGTCTTTCCTGTAAATTGACCAATTATTGTCCAGTATTTCTTGATTTTTTTAACTCCTCCGTAGCCGGTCCCAAGCCCGGTTGAGAAAGGAGGAGGGAAGAATAGTTGCAACCTGAATGGCCACATACATTGGCGTCTCAGGAAGTAGGAAAACGCTATATAATGCAATTGAACTCGTGACATAGTTATGAGAACTTCAACGCATTATATGGCAAATTCTGAAGCTACTCTTCAAACCCAACGGCTCTCCAGACTGGGGGTTGGCGTAAGGCTAACTACCTTACCCATAAAAACCAACAAATAGTTATGAATGACGAAAATGCCTCGGATATGGGAACGAATAGATTACACGGAAAACGACCATGGAACAACTATAAGGACAAAGATTTAAGAATTTGCTCCTGGAATGTAAGAACACTCTACACCCCAGGAGCATCTAACAATTTGGAAAAGGTTCTCGCGCAGTATAAAGCCGATATTACTGCGATACAGGAAATACGTTGGAATGGAACCGGTACACTAAAAAAGCGAAAATGCGACATTTACTAAAGCTGCCATGAAAAGCACCACATATTAGGATGCGGTTTTGTAGTGGGAGAAAGGTTGAGGTCGTTGGTCATTGACTTTACACCTGTCAATGAACGACTTGCAACCATCCGCATCAAAGGGAGATTTTACAACATCTCCATAATATGTGCGCATGCTCCTACCGACGAAGCAGAGGATGCAGACAAGGAAGAATATTACGATACCCTTGAACGAACATACGTAGCCTGCCCCGAACACGATGCCAAGATTGTAATCGGAGATTTTAATGCTAAAGTCGGTAGAGAAGCAATACATGGAAAAACAATTGGTAATCATAGTCTCCACAACACCACCACAGACAATGGTTACCGATTAGTTAATTTTGCAGCTGCGCGTAACATGGTTATAAGTAGCACCAAATTTCCACATAAGAACATCCACAAAATAACCTGGCTATCCCCTGATGGTCGTACATCTAATCAGATTGACCATCTATTGATTGACGCACGACACTCAACATCCGTGCTAGATGTACGAACCATCAGAGGGGCTAACATCGACTCTGATCATTATCTAATAGCAGCACAATTCAGAGCACGAATATCTAATGTGAGGAAGCTGCAGAACACACGAGCACAAAAATTCCACATTAGAAGCCTACAATCGCCTGATATAGCCAGAGAATACAGCCAACAAATTAGCTCTAGACTCCAATCGGCACCTCCTTTGAATAATCCATCCATCGATGAACAATGGCAACATTGTTCTAACATTATCAAGGAGGTGGCTTCAAATACCATAGGTTTCGAACCAACACCAACCAGAAACCCTTGGTATGATGAAGAATGCTCAATTAAAACAGCACTCAAAAATGTAGCATACCGCAAGACCCTGCAGAGGAAAACCAGAGCGGCGCAGGAGGAGTACAGAGCTAAAAGACGAGATGAAAAGTACACCATTAGGCGAAAAAAAAGGGTTTATGAAAAATCTCGTCTTGTGGACATTGAAACATGCAGAGACAGAGGAGAAGTACGTAAGTTCTACAAACAAGCCAAGCAGTTGGCAGCTGGCTACAAGCAACGTACACACGCGCTGAAAGACAGCATGGGAAATTTGGTAACCGATACGCGAGAGATATTGAAGACATGGAAACAACATTTCGAACAGTTGTTAAATGATGGGCATACAGAACACCAGAATAATGCACCAGTCACAATGATCAACGATGACGAAACACTACCACCGAGCTTAATGGAAGTTGATCAAGCCATTCAGAAACTGAAAAATAACAAAGCTGCTGGTTCAGATGGAATCCCAGCTGAGTTATTTAAGGTAGCAGGAGAAGATTTGGTTAGGAGCATGCACCAAATCATCACCAGAGTCTGGATGGAAGAATGCATGCCCGATGACTGGAACATTAGCACCATATGCCCCATTCACAAAAAGGGCGATGCCATGTCATGTGCCAACTATAGAGGAATATCTCTATTGAATGTCGCGTACAAGATCCTTTCCAACGTAATATGCGAACGACTGAAACCACATTGCAATAACATCATAGGCAACTACCAATGCGGTTTCCGTCCTGGTAAGTCTACCATCGACCAAATCTTCGCATTGAGGCAAATCCTGGAGAAGACCCATGAATTTCAAATTGATACACACCATCTTTTTATCGATTTTAAGGCAGCCTACGACAGTATCTATCGCCGGGAACTGTACATTGCAAAGTCGGAATATAGCATACCATCCAAGCTTATCCGACTTTGCCAAGTAACATTGGAGAACACTAAATGTGCAGTTGCTATTGGAGGAAATATGTCGGAACTCTTTCGTACATGCACCGGCTTCCGTCAAGGTGATCCACTGTCGTGCGATTTCTTCAATTTAGTGCTCGAACAGATTATACGCCGCTCTGGTGTCAACACCGAAGGAACAATCTTCAGAAAATCTGTTCAGCTATTAGGCTTCGCGGACGACGTCGACATAATAACAACATCACAACGAGCCGTCATCGAAGCCTTCGTCCGTATTGAAGAAGAAGCAAAGAAAATGGGTCTTCTAGTGAACGAGAACAAAACGAAGTATATGTTATCAACATATAAAGAGGCCAGAATACATCGAGCAGGTCCAAACATCACTGTTGGTACATATAACTTTGAGGTAGTTAAGGAGTTTGTCTACCTAGGTACAAATGTAAACTCCGCAAATGACATCAATGTGGAGATCCGACGAAGAATAAACGTAGCAAACCGCTGCTACTTCGGTTTGTCAAAACAACTGGGTTCAAAACTCCTCTCGCGCAGTTCCAAAGTGCAACTGTACAAAACGCTCATACTTCCAGTGCTACTATATGGAGCAGAATGCTGGACATTGCCCAGAGCAAGTGAGCAAGCACTTGGAACTTTCGAGCGAAAGATTCTTCGTCGAGTGTTTAAGTCGAGTGTTTAAGTTTAAGTCCTTACTGCGACGATGGGACCTGGAGAAGAAGATACAATGCCGAGATCTATCAGCTGTACGGTGACGTAGACCTAGTTCAAAAAATTAAGATCAAAAGGCTGCAATGGCTAGGTCACGTTGAGCGAATGGACAACAATGCTCCAGCTAAAAAGATACTCGAAGCCAGGCCAGAGGGAACACGTCGCAGAGGTCGCCCAAACCTTCGTTGGAGAGACGAGATTTCGACAGACATCAGAAGGCTCCAAATCTCCAACTGGAGAGAATCTGCTCGGGACCGAACGAGGTGGAGAGGAACGCTACGTCAGGCCCAGGACCTTCATGGTCTGTAGCGCCACCTAAGTAAGTAAGTAAGTATTTCTTGATTTTTGAAGGAATCATTTAGCCAGGTTTCGGTAAAAGCTAACACGTTGAATTCACAGGACTTAGCATCAACATATAGTTTTTTTAGCTTACCTCTCATACCACTACAATTATGATAGAGATTTTAAGTTTATTATTATCTTTATTTTTATGTACCTTAAAGCTAGATGATGTATGAACTGAAACTAGGTTAGTATTAATGCTATTTTTTCCCACTAAGGGGACGAAAAAAGTCACTGCTACTTTTTCTAATTCTTTGTAAATAATCGATTCTTTTGCTTTTAAGGTGACTGCAATAGGCTTGTAGATCTTTTTCGACCGATTTAGAAGAGGCCCCGAAACCTTCATGATATTTAACAAATAATTTCATTAATTCCTTTGGGTTAGACGGTAAACCATCTTGATCAATAAAAATTTTAATATTGAGTTTGGTTTTACCGTCAACACAAAGGTCATCATCTTCCTTATGCAAATAGGCTAAATAGAGTCTTACATTTTCGTAAATTTTTTGATCTCTAAAACGCGACAGAACATAAGTATGATCATCTTTCGCTAACGCGTTTTTCGTTAATCTAACTATAGGAGGCATTAAAGGATTAACGAAACTTGCATTGGAAGGAGTAGAAATAGATGCTATTGGCGTATTAATACATGAAGTTGTAATGCAGTTAAAATTTGAAATTTGTGTACATGGAGTTACCATGTACTTGGAAGCTCTTATAACATATTCTTATAACAAGAGTTATATTAACTCTTAAAGTATTCTTGTTATGAGATATCAACACTTCTAGTGTTAAAAATTCTTTTACTCTCATAGTAAAACTATTTTCATATATCTCCTTTAAAAGTAAGAAAATTTCTATTCTCATAAAGTCTTTTTTATGAGATTTTAACTCTTATAGAATTGTGCTCTTATAAGAATTCCTTTGTGAGAGTCTAACTTAAATAACACATTATAATAACATTGTTGTTAGAGTGTAAGGACAAAAATAAGTTTAATTTGACAAAATGAATAAATTTTATTGGAGAAAGTTCAAGAGATCTGGTATTTTTCGTAAAAAAGTGCAGAAAATATATAATGAATTGAAAGCGCTCATACATGTGATCCAAAGAGAACTAGCTATTAAAAGATGTACTACATATGGTCTGTTCGAGGTAGTTTCATTTGAGGACTCTACTTTAGAACCTAATAGTAGTAATATTACAAAGAACCACTCAGATGATAATATCGAAGAATCACTTCCTTTTCATAATTCAACAGAGCCCGACAATGTAAGTATAAATTTTAAAAGTTAATTAAAAGTTAAAATAAAAGTTGAAATATGTTAAAAGTCAAAATAAAAGTGTAAATTATTTTTCAAAGTGTCTATTTATTATTTTATTTTTCTTTTATATTTATTTAAATTTGCAAAAATTAGATAATATTTTATAAAACACTAACAGCATATTCTTTCTATAGCATGATTATTTTAACATAGATGATGATAACAATTATGATGATGTCGATAGTGAACTTAAAAAAGATGAAATTTTTAGAACTGAATTAAAAAATTGAGCAATTACATTTAACATAAGACACCAAGCACCTTTCTCCACGTTCAATGGTTTGGACAATTTTAAACCACATTCTTAAAACTAATATATTTTATGTTATATTAATAAATTCGAAGGAAAATGTGCAAGCTCATTACTCACCTTAAATTAAATTAATTTTTCAATTTAATACACGTAAACAAAAAACTATTTCTTTTAATAAAATTCTTTAATACACGACTGTTAATAACAGAGAGCTTAAATGTTATAAGTAACTAAATAAAAATAAATCAGAGATCAATACTCTTGTAACGAGATCAATATTCTCATAATAAGAGTAAAAAGACTGATTTATACTTGTAGGAAGAGCAATATTCTCTTAAAAGTAAAAAGACTGATTTATACTTGTAACAAGATCAATGTTCTCATAATAAGAGTAAAAACATTAATTTAGTTCATGAAATATGAATTAAATTTCAAATTAATCTCATAAGAAGATCAATACTCTTGTAACAAGATCAAAATTCTCAAAAAGAGAAAAAAGGCTGATTTATACTTGTAACAAGATCAATATTCTCATTTGAGTAAAAAGACTGATTTCATAAAACATGCATTTTTTTTTTGTTTATATGTAAAACTACAAAGAAAGAGTTGTCCTGCCAACTCTAAATATCAAATTTACTGCAATGAAATTATATGAATTTTTTTTTTTTTGTAATTTTGTTTTTTTTTTTGTAGATAACGATTTTGAGTTACGTTTTCATATGATTTAAATGATGCGTAGTTTATTTAAGATAAGCAAAAAAGAACACAAAGATTTTTAAGTAAATAAAAAAGTAAAAAATTTAAGTAAAAACATTATAAGTTAATCAAAAATTATGGGATAATAAGTTAAATTTTTTTTTAACTATTTTACTTTCTTAAATTTTTTTTGTAATATTTATAATAGCATAGGGGAAATAAATAAATATTGAACAGCTATATGTTATACTAATTTAATAAGTTTCATGTGGTACAAACGTAGAATAAATTTTGGCATACCTGTAACTTGTTTGTTAAGATATAAAAAAAAAATTTGAATTTTCTGAGAAAAAAAAAATATATTTTGACACTGAAAAAAATTATCAAACAATACGTTTTGTCGAAATACTTGGAAATTAGAACAAATAAAAATTCAACAATATTATTTTTTTAAATATATTTCATACATTTATAAAATAAGTATTTTTAATAAAAATTATTTAAAGAGTTGGAATTTAGAGAAGACATTTCATATTAGTTTATTTAATTTCTTGCAAATATAAAGAAGTATAATTTGTAGGCTATAAGACACTGTTAGGTAATGTCAGTAAAAAATATTTTTAATGATATTTTTATTTCAATTAACTTTTTAATAGATAATTAATTATATTATTTAGATATGGTGTTATCTAAATTCTAAAGTGACATCCAGACTTTTAAATACATATAGCCGGTTAGAAGATGCGAAAACTCTGCGTGTTTTTAAATTTATTAGAATTTATACAAAAATCAAATTTTAATATAATGCATAATAGACTACCTATACTATTTTTAAATTATACTTCTAAAGTTATTTAATGCTTAAAAACACGAAATATGTATATTACATTAGTTTACTGTTTTTTTTTTTAATTTCGTTTAAAAATAGGATTATCTTTTAATTTTTATAGCATAGCATGATTTAAAAATAATTTTTAGATTTTTGAATTTTATTCAAAACTTAAAAACTTATTCATATTTTTGATATTTTTGATATTTTTGGTATCAAGGTGTCGCTTTTGATTTTCTTAGCGTCTTTGAAATTTGGCCCCAATTGGAGTAGTAGGTCGGGGACCAGCCACTCAGTTCCGAAGACCTTAAAGCATATTTTCGAAATTATTAAAGATAGCAACTTGAAACAAATGTAGACGCTTCAAATGTGGCACATAGGTGGTTTTTACAATTTCCTGCGCGTCCCCCTAATTTTGGATCAATCGGAGTGGTGGTTCAGTACCCCTCTTAGACCTCCCAAGGTTTAAAAGCTTACAATCGAAATTACTAAAAATATTAACTTAAAAGTAAGATAGAACGTTGAAATTGTGTACAAGGATGAACTACTATTTAAAGTACAGCGCGGACTGCATATGGGGTGGTTCTTGAACCTTTGAAAAGTTCAAAGGCTAACAAACATATATGTTAAAACAACATAACTCAAAAAATGATGCCGCTATTTTGATGAAATTTAAACTCTAGGTTACTAATAATGAAAGTACCATGGTAATCGGTTCTGGTCGAGTTTGGTCAATGAGTTCGAATTATAGAAGCTTTTGATCGATTTGCGTTTATAAGCTTTTGTAACAGGTACATAAACTAACAATTTAAAATAATTGCAATTTTGAAAAATTTTAATTAATAAATATATTCTTTGATTAGCTTTTTATCCCAAAAACGCATCAGGGGGGGGGGCAAAACGCATCTATCAACCTCCACGTGGTCCTTCCTGGTAACTGATGAAACAGGCTAATAGATAGAGCGTGCAGGGAGTAAAGTATCGATGAGTAGAAAAGGCCTGATAGCATAGCTATCTAGACTCCTTTATGCTGTTCGATTTCTTGAAGCAACTGCCGAAGGTGCTGCCTTGTACATCTCGAGATTGGCTTCTCAAAGGCTAGAAGACGAAAACTTCGAAAACAAATGACCCGGTCCTCCAGGTTGGGGGTTGGTCGTACGGTTAACATTCGTACACCGGAAAAAGAAGCTTGTTATGAGATCTTCAAATACGCCTCGGATAAATATGATTGATACAAATGGAAACCAGACCCGGCTCGTGAATAAGGAAAATGATTTAAGATTAGCTACTTGGAATATAAGAACAATGTTACAGGCAGGTAAAATGAATGAAATAGCCGAAGAAGTCATTAAGTACAACATAGACATCACGGCATTACAAGAAATAAGATGGAAAGGCTGCGGAGAAATTAAAAAACGGAGATATACATTATTCTACAGTGGTAACACACAAAGATCAGGTTTACATGGAACAGGGTTCATTGTTAGTAAATCAGTGCAGAAAAATATATTAGGATTCGCCCCACACAATGAAAGAATATGCGCTATAAGAGTTAAAGGAAAATTCAACAACATAACAATAATATCAGCATATGCGCCAACCGAAGAAGCTGATGACATAGCGAAGGAGGAATTTTATTTAAAACTAAGTGCGGTATGTGAAAAAGTACCCAACTACGATACGACAATTATACTTGGAGATTTCAATGCAAAAATAGGAAAAGAAGAAGAAACACAGAAAATAGCTGGCAAATATTCTTTACACGATGAAACCAGCGAAAATGGACATCTCCTTCTACAATTCGCAAATGAAAACGCCTTAAAAATCAAAAGTACATCATTTGAGAGGAAAAATATATATAAAGGTACATGGAAAATTCCAGGTTCGAATAGGACAAACCAGATAGACCATGTCCTAATTTCATCAAGGTGGTCATCATCAATAATTGACACAAGAAGCTACAGAGGGCCAAACTGTGACAGTGATCACTATCTAGTCAAAGCCGTACTACGTCAAAGAATATCGAACGTTCCGAAAAGTAGAGGATTACGTAGAATTAAGTGGGATAGTGATAAATTAAGAAATGATGAGATAATTGAACAGTTTCAAAATGAGATAAGAAGTTGTATACCTGAAAATGATAGTAGGATTGAAGATATAAACATAGACGATGAGTGGAGAAGAATAGAAACTGCCATAACTGCAAGTGCAAGAAATACCATTGGTGAGAAACAACAACAAAGAGACTCCGAATGGTTTGATAATGAATGCAGAGAAGCCATTAACATTAAAAATGAAGCTCATAAAAAACTGCTACAAAGATGTACCAGATCAAACATGGAAAATTATAAAGAAAAACGAAAAATAGCTACAAAAATATGTAAACAAAAGAAAAGAGTATTCCTCAAAAATAAAATTTTAAAAATACAGGAGGAACATAATTGCGGTAACGTTAAAAAATTCTATAACAATATCAATAGACAAACTAAGAGCTTCCAACCAAGACTAACATCATGCAAAGATAAAGAAGGTAACTTATTAAATGAAGAGCAAAAAATTATAGACAGATGGGCCGAATATTATAAAGAAACGCTAAATAAAACACATCAACAATGTCAAACAGAAAACAATATCTTATACACAGCCGAATTCCTTGTAAATGAACCCACATTAAATGATGTCAAGAATGCCATAAAGAAATTGAAAAATAACAAAGCACCGGGGGAAGATTCGATAACATCTGAATTATTGTGTAACGGGGGGGATTATCTACATAAAACGATACACAGATTAGTATGTGCAATATGGCTTAATGAAACAATACCAAAAAAATGGCGAACAAGTCTACTGAAGCCAATACATAAGAAGGGAGATAGAACGAATTGCAATAACTATAGGGGTATTATGTTACTAAATTCGGCGTACAAAATACTATCAAATATATTATATGAAAAAATTGAACCGTATGCTGAAGAAATACTTGGTGAATATCAGTGCATATTTTATTTATTGACTATAAGCAGGCCTTCGATAGCATAAATAGAAACAAAATAGCATATTCACTGATTCAATTAGGTGTGCCCCGCAAATTAGTAAATCTGACAATGGAAACTATGTTCAAATCGCGAGCAAAAGTTCTGATACAAAATACTGCTTCGGTAGAATTCGAGATAAAATCGGGAGTTCGGCAAGGCGACGCACTGTCAGCGCTGCTGTTCAACATGGTCTTAGAGCAAGCAGTAGGCAAAATTGAGAAGGGTGGTAACATTTTCACAAAATCTTACCAAATTATAGCCTACGCTGATGATATTGCAATTGTAGCTAAGAACTATAGGACATTGGTAGAAATATTTGTGACATTAGAAGAAAATACAAGAGAAGTAGGTCTGGAAATTAACGAAAACAAAACAAAATATATGAGAATGTCCAATAGATCAAATCAGAGAAACCCGCAAAATATTACAATCAACGATTTTAATTTTGAAGGTGTTGCAAACTTTAATTATCTTGGTGTACTAATAAAAAATGACAACAGTATGCACTCGTGCATACAAGAGAGAATAAACGCAGGCAACAGAAGCTATTATATTAATAAAAAACTATTGCAGTCAAGAATCCTTACAAGGCAAACAAAACTTGTAATTTATAAAACAATAATAAAGCCAATAGTAACATATGGATGTGAATGCTGGACGCTTACACTGAGAGATGAAGAACAGCTACGTATATTTGAAAGAAAAATTATCCGAAAAATCTTTGGCCCAATAAGATTAGAAAACGGAGAATATCAAAGAAGAAGTAATGAAAACATCAATAACATAATTAATGGCGAAGATATTGTAAAGTTTGTAAAGGCACAGCGGCTACGATGGACAGGGCATATAATAAGAATGAATGAAAATCGCCCTCAACAAAGAATTTTCAAAACCAGACCACTATACAGTAGAGCAAGAGGCAGGCCCAGAACCAGATGGAAAGATAACATCGAAAATGACTGCCGAAAAATGAGCGTGGAAAACTGGCAGAGTTCTGCGCAGGATCGATCTACCTGGAGGAGTATTACGAAGAAGGCTTTAGCTCACCCCGAGCTGTAACGCTAAATGAAGAAGAAGAAGAAGCTTTTTATCCCAAAATTTAATAATTCAAATTTTTTAACTTTTGTAATTGAATTGAAATAAATATATTTTCATTTATTTCAAGTTTTTCCTTTTTTATTAATATTTTTAAATAGATAAATTAGTAAGAATTTGTAATATTTTTGAATAGATAAAGTAATTAGAAAATGTTTTTTAGTACTATAAAGTTAATTTGGTTAGCCATGTCTTAAGATCAAAAAAAATAAAATTTTTTATGGTTTTAAAATGACATATGAACTTTCCATTAAATTTGAACCAAATAGGTTTAGGGTATTTCTAAGTCGGTTGCACCGACTGACTGCTTCTTTACTTGTTATAATTCTGTAGCCAATAACACATATATGAAAGAAAACTTTATTACACATAATAGATCCAAATATACAATATGTAAGACGCAAATAATTTGGACGGTTAAGCTATATTCGAAGTCATACCATATAAAGATTTATGGTGGATTAATGACTCAATAAACCTTTTAGGAATAGCTAATAATTCGGATGCTGGTTATTCACGAGAAGTAGATCTAGATTATCCAGAGAATCTCCACGACCTCCAATGATTTATCTTTTTGTCCAGAAAATAGTATTCCTCCAAAGGTAAAAACAAGAAAACTGTTAACCAATTTAAATAACAAGAGACGATATGTTATCCATTATTAAAATCTCAAGCAATGTCTTGAAAACGGGTTAGTTTTAAAAAAAACGAGCAAGATTAAAGTTGCCCTTGTCAACTTTTAGATACCCGTGCATACCCACTATGATATAAAAAATAAACCGTTATTTATTTCCATTATGCTATTATATATATTACAAAAAAAATATAAAAACTTAAAATAGTTAAAAAACATTTAACCCAACACCTTACCCCATAATTTTTGCTTAAAAAAAAAAACAAAAAAAAATCAAAAAAATACATTAAAAAACAAAAAAAAAAATTTTATTTCATTATTCCATAATTTTTGCTTAACCAAAAAAGAAACAAAAAAAACCAAGAAAAAAATTTGTGGTTCGAGTGATGTCCAACTTTGCCAAGTAACTTACCATATTACTTTACCTGCCCAATTTTAATTTTAACCTCGTAGCTTCATTAGATTCACAGTTATTGAATCGAAAACTTTGTATAGCAGCCCAAATATGGGACCCTAACATTTTGAAACTTCATTTAAGTGCTCGAGTCATTATATAACTAACCGTGTGAAATTTTCGTGCTCGTAGTATAATTAGTTTTGAAGAAATTCATATTGGTGCAAAGAAGTTTTATGGCAGCCCCCCGAAAATGGAGCCCTTACATTTTGAAACTTCATATAGGTGCTAGATTCATTATATAACTAACCGTGTTTAATTTTCATCCTCGTAGTATAAGTAGTTTTGAAGGAATTCATATTGGTGCAAAGAAGTTGTATGGCATCCCCCGAAAATAGGGCCCTAACATTTTAAAACTTCATATAAGTGCTTGATTCACTATAAAACTAAATTTGTGTAATTTCTAACCTCGTAGTATAATTAGTTTTGAAGAAATTCATATTGATGCAAAAATGTTCTATGGCAGCTCAGCGAAGCCTTGGTCCGATTTTAACCAAAAACAATAGGGGACCTAGAAATGGTCTAAAAATGACTTTGTGTGAATTTCAAGACTCTAGCCCTTTTAGTTTTTGAGTTATCGTGCTGACACACGGACGGACGGACAGACACACATAGCTAGATCGATTTACTTTTCGACGCTGATGCGATACGTACCCTTGACACTATATCTAGCTCGTCTAGATCGATGCGTTACAAACGGAGGAGCAATTTTAATGGGTATAAAAATAAAAGAGTTTTTCAATTTCGTCCGTCCGCACGATAACTCAAAAACTAAAGGAGCTAGGATCTTGAAATTTTACCAAATTCGCTTTTTTACAATAGCCGTCATCCCTATTTAAATCCAGCCATTTTGGTCCATGGGTTCGGGTAGCTGCCATTTCTTTTTTTGTATGAGTATTACTCTGTAGCTGTTGCAGCTGCGTGTCTGAAATTTTACCAAAAGTAGTTTAATTTTATAGCCAAAGTTTCTGCAAAATTTGGTTTGTCTACTGCAGTGGGTTCGAGTAGCTGCCATACAACTTCTTATTTGATATGAGCATTACTCTCCACCTAATGAAGCTGGGTTTCTGATATTTTGCCAAAAATAGTTTAGTGTATTGGCCAAAGTTACAAGAAAATTTGGTGGGTCTACTGCGGAGGGTTCGAGTAGCTGCCACACAACTCCTTCTTTTATATGAGTATTTCACTACACTCAATAAAGCTGTATGTTTGAAATTTTGCCAAAAGTAATTAACCGGATGATATAATGTAGATGTTACGTTTATACGGATATCCCATAGTTGACACAGTCTACTCTACTACACTCTTTCTCGTTATATATACACTAACAACGGAATATTTTTATAATATCATAAAACTACATCAGATTCAATATTTTTTTATATGTCAGATTATACAAAGGATAACCCATATAACTTTTCTCAACTAAAAAATAAAGTTTTAGGGCTTTTTAAAGATGAAATCGAGTGGTTTAAGGTCAAAAATGTATTTTCTTCAGACTTTAGAAAATTAAAGTATTAAAAAAGCAAAAGGGGTTAAAAACGAGGAAGATTCTATTTGTCCTTGTCAACTTTTAGATACTCGTGCATACCCACTATGATGTATACAATAAAACAAACCGTTATTTATTTCCCTTAAGCTATTATATAAATTTCCAAAAAATTTAAAAAAAGTAAAATAGTTAAAAAAAATTAATTCATCATCCCATAATTTTTGCTTAAAAAAAAAAAAAAACATAAAAAAAAAATTTAATTCATTATCCCATCATTTTTGCTTAAAAAAAAAAAAATAAATCAACAAAACAAAAATCATATAACAAAAAAAAAAAAAAAGAAAATCATAAAAAAAATCGCCCACCCTAAAAGTTGGTCCGAGTGATGTCCAACTTTGCCAAGTAACTTGCCCTATTACTTTACCTGCCCAATTTTAATTTTAGCCTCGTAGTTTCATTAGATTCATAGCTATTGAATTGCAAACTTTGTATGGCAGCCCCCCGAAAATGGGGCCCTAACATTTTGAAACTTCATGTAAGTGCTCGATTTATTATATAACTAACCGTGTGTAATTTTCATCCTAGTAGTATAATTAGTTTTGAAGAAAATCATATTGGTGCAAAGAAGTTGTATGGCAGCCCCCGAAAATGAAGCCGTAACATTTTGAAACTTCATATAAGTACCAGATTAATTATAAAACTAACCGGACGGACGGACAGACACACATAGCTAGATCGATTTAATTTTCGATGCTGATCCTATACGTACCCTTGGCACTATATCTAGCTCACTGCGGTATAAAAATTGTACGTCGTATCTTTTGATATGATTCTAATAATTGAATAATGTTTTTTTATAATAAAAAAAACTAGTTTTAGTTTAACTTTGACAAAACGAATGAATTTTATATAATACATGCGTTCCTTTTAGCAAAAAATGTAGATGAGGAGTAGATAGGAGTGGTTTGTTAATGGAACGCTAATTATTTTTTCAGTAGTACGTAAAAGTATCAGATTAATTGTCATACATATATTTGCATTCTAGGACCATTACTCTTCATACTGTATATTGAGGGTATTCAACAAATTGACATTAATGCAGAAATATTCTTGTATGCGGATGATATTTGTTTTGTATTTGAAGCAGACACCCATACGAGTTTACAGTGTAGAATGAATACTGAATTAACCAAAATCAGCTTATTCAAAAATTAACGATAAATATTGGAAAAACCTAATTCATGGTAATTGGTAATTCTGCACAAAATTAAATGTTCAAATTGCTGATATAAAGTTGGAACAAGTTGAAGAATATAAATATCTTGGTTTTTGGATAGATTCGAAATTTAAGTGGAACGTGCATACAACATATTTATTTAAAAAACTTTGGTCAATTGCTGGAGTATTTAAAAAAATATCATATGTGGTACCCAATTCTGTGAAAAAACAACTCTATTTTGCCCTTTTCATAGTCACTTAATCTATGGAATAAATTTGTCGGGAACAGCATCAAAATAAAACGTACAAGATAAACAAGGAATACAAAACAAAGCCTTAAAAAATTTATATAATTAGAAATGGTTGGAAAATACACTGTATATTTATAGTGCAAACAATATACTTTAAGATAAATATCTAATACACGTCAAACTTATTCTACACAAACATAATATATACCATGATAATGTTCACACTGCAACAACATTAACTAAACGCAGTGGTCATCATAACATGAATACTCGCAATCAGCAATTATTGCATGTTGATCGTAAAAGAACAGCACAATTTGGTCTTTCAACTACAATGTATATCGCTGTTAATCTTTTTAACAAACTTGACAATAATTTAAAAACCCTAACAAGTTTAAAACTTAAAAAAGAATTAAGAGAAGGAATTATTGGTGAATATAGCATATCTAGAACCTAATATAAGTAGAATCTGTATTAAACACTTAATAATATATTTTTCATTTATCTAAAATTAATTTAAATTTCAATTTATAATTTAAAATATCTGGTAACTACATTTATGTCAAAATTTCTATTGTCTTATTAATTTTAAATAATCAAAGTTTTATTTTTTTCCTTTTTTTTTTGTTCATTTATTTGAATTCTATTTTTTGCTTTTTTTTGTTTTTGTTAACATTCGAATTCTTTTTGTTTTTGTTTTCGTTATATTTTTTTGAATTTATTGTTTTTTTTTTGCTAATTTATTACTATTATTTTACATGAACTACATTACTTTTGTAATATTTTACATTTTATACCTCTTTTATATTTTCCAAATTTAATAATTAAGATTTTAACGGCTGGGTGGCACAGTGGTTAGAGTGTCGACTTTCATGCGAGAGGCCCCGGGCTCGAATCCCAGTAAAAGTGAAAAAACTTTTATCTGGTTTTCAACTCGACTCAGCTGCCATTCGCCTTTGGGTTCAAATTAATGGCTTAATTAATAATTATATATCTTTAATAATCTATATATATAAAAATGAAAGTTTGTTTGTTTGTTTGTAGCGAATAGACTCCTAAACTGTCCAGCCGATTTTCATGAAAATTTGTGTATAGAGGTTTTTGGGTACGGAAAGAAATCGTGGCCCAAAAATTTTGCTCTAACGGACCGCCAAGTTGGGGCTGTGGTGCAATTATTTAAACTTTTTTGTTCTAAAATGAAAACGGTTTGACCGATTGACTTCAAATTTTGTATACGTGATGGTCTTTGAGAATTGAGTAGACACTATTAACAGTTTTGGAATTTGTTAACCCAAGTCGGGCCGACGGTTGGTCAAAAAAAATTTTGGGTCCAAATTTTGTCCGATTTTACGGAATTCTGCTTTGGCTTAAAAGAAAGCCCCAAAAAAAATTTTGTTGAGTTCCATTAACCCATTGCGGCCCAACAGCTTTTTATAGGTTTTTTCAATACTTTACTCTAAGTTCGAAACTGTTTGACCAATTGACTTCAAATTTTGTATACGTGATGTTCCTTGAGAATTGAGTTGACACTATTAACAGTTTTGGAATTTGTTAACCCATGTCGGGCCGACGGTTGGTCAAAAAAAAATTTTGGGTCCAAATTTTGTCCGACTTTACTAAATTCTGCTTTGGTTTTCAAGAAAGCCCCAAAATAAATTTTGTTAAGTTCCATTAACCCATTGCGGCCCAACAGCTTTTTATAAAGTTTTTGGTTATTTTACTCTAAATTAGAAACAATTTGACCGGTTGACCTCAAATTTTATATGTGTGAAGCAACTTGAAAATGGAGTTAACCCTGTTAACAGTCGGTCCTACGATTAGTCAAAAAAATTTTTTTGGAAGTAAATTACGTCAAATTTTGGAAAGTAGTTTGTACTGCTTTGAATTACAGAAAGTTTCAAAAATTACTAGAATAATCCTAGAAAAATCTTTTTAAAAAGATTGCTTTCATACATATTAAAATTTACATGTGTAAACCGTGTGTAATTTTTGTGTTAACTTTTTGCAGTATTATCAACTTCAATTTAACCATTAAGAGGCGCAGCAACGCGCACCGGGTATTAGCTAGTAAATAAATAAATATAACAAAATAAACAAATACAAAATGTAAACAAATATTTCAATTAAATAATATAACTCACTGATATAGAATACCATATAACTCATGTACAAAATTATTACAATATAAACAAAAATAGAACTGTATTTATTGAAATTCTAAGACATTTATACATGTTATAAGGCGTAGTACTATCTCATCTTTAAATTGTATGTGGAATTCATTTGATCAGTTCTAATATATGAATATATCTCCCCTGTTCCGACATGCACATATATAGTCAGGCTGTTTAGCCTATCACAATGAACAGTTAGCACGTAGAGGTGCCGGAAAAAAAAAAAAATAAAAAATATGAATAAATAATATTTTAAAATGTATACAGCCATGTTATGAGAGCAATCACTTTTGGCATTTACTATTCAAAAAATAAATAAATTAAAATATTAGTATGATATCAATTACACAAAACGAATTTGTAAACTTAAAAGCAAATTCAATTTTTCTTTATAAAAATTTTAATTCAATGAATTAATACCCCCAAAGAAAAATAAAACAAGTAAAGAAACAGTCAGTCGGTGCAACCCTACACCTATTTGGTTCAAATTTAAGGACATATCCATAAGTCATTTTAACACCATAGAAGCTGTTATTAATTTGATCGTAAGACATAGCTAACCAAATTAACTGTATAATACTAAAAACATTTTCTAATTACCCTATCTATTAAAAAATACTACTTACAAATTCTTACTAATTTATCTATTTAAAAATATTAAAAAACAAACAAACTTGAAATAAATGAAAATATATTTATTCCAATTCAATTACAAAATGAAAAAATTCTAATTATTAAATTTTGTGATAAAAAGATAATCAAAGCATAATATATTTAATAATCCAAATTTTTAAAAATTGCAATTATTTTAAATGGTTAGTTTATATACCTAATAGAAAAACTTATAAACGCAAAATATGCAATAAATGTATTTCTAAAATACAATTAAAAATTTACACCTTTTCATATAATTCATTTAAATATAAAAATAAATTTTACATAAATGCAGCAAGTACCTTTGAACATAGCTGAACCACTACAATTAAGTCTAGATATCGGAGACTCATAGGACATAGAAAATATATTCTTTGGCTTCGAAATTAAACTCGACCACAACCAATTCCCATGGTACTTTCATTACTAGTAACCTACTGTTAAATTTCATCTAAATACCGGCATTATTTTTTGAGTTATGGTGTTTTTAAGATATATGTTTGTTAGTCCTTGAACTTGTCAAGGGTTCCAGGACCCGAAATTATGGTACGATTTCGCCCATATGCAGTCCCGTCATACTTTCAATACTAGTTAACCCTTGTACACAATTGGAACGCTCTATCTTAATTTTAAGTTACTAGTTTTATTAATTTCGATGATAAGCTTTTACACATGGGGGGGTCTAAGAGAGGTTCTGAACCACCACTCCAATTGATCCCAAATTAGGGGGGCACGCAAGAAATAGTAAAACACACCCTTGTGGCAAATTGGAAGCTTCTACATTTGTTTCAAGTTACTATCTTTATTAATTTCGAAAATATGCTTTAAGGGCCTAAGAACTGAGTGGCTGGTCCCCGACCCACTAGTCCAATGACGCCCAAATTTCAAAGACACTTACGAAATAGGAAGGGACACCCTGATACCAAATTTGGAGGTTCTATCTTCATTGGTTTCGGAATTATGCTCGTTTGGCCTAAATTCGATCAAAAAGTTCTAAGTTCCGAACCCATTGTCCAATCCTCACCGTACGTAATCACCACCGTAGTTTCGCTTCAAATAACCTACAGCACAAATTTCATGAAGATAGCCTCATTAGTTGTTGAGTTATCGTGATTTTTTATATATGTTCCTTAGCCCTGACATCGATTAAAAGGTCCGGAATCCGAACCGTTGGGCTGATTTCGCCCTTATATAGTCCGCGCTGTACTTATAGTACTAGTTAACCCTTGCACACAATTTGAACGGTCTATCCTAATTTTAAGTAACTATTTTTAGTAATTTCGATTATAAGCCTTTAAAACTTGGGAGGCCTGAGAGGGGTACAGAGCCACCACTCCAATTGATCCCAAATTAAGGGACCACGCAAGAGATAGTTAAGAACACCCTTGTGGCAAATTGGAAGCTTCTACATTTTTTCAAGTTGTTATCTTTATTAATTTTAAAGATATGCTTTAAGGTCTTCGGAAATGTGTGGCTGGTCCCCGACCCACTACTCCAATGGGACCCAAATTCACAAGACACTTAGGAAATAGGAAGGGACACCCTGATACTAAATTTGGAGGTTCTATCTTCATTGGTTTCGGAATTATGCTCGTTTGGCCTAAATTCGATCAAAAAGTTCTAGGTTCCGAACCCATGGTCCAATCCCGACCTTACGCAATTCCCGAAGTATTTTCATTACTAGTAACGTACAGCACAAATTTGATGAAGATAGCGTCATTAGTTGTTGAGTTATCGTGATTTTTTATATTTGTTCGTTAGCCCTGAAACCGATTAAAAGGTCCAGAATCCGAACCCATGGGCCGATTTCGCCCATATGCAATCCCCGCCGTACTTTCAGTCCTAGTAACCTACAGTTAAAATTTCATCAAGATAGCTCCATTATTTTTTGAGTTATCGTGCCTACGGACGGACGGACGGACGGACGGACGGACGGACGGACGGACATGGCTATATCGACTAAGGCGGTCACCCTGATCACAAATATATATACTTTTCCATATCTAGCTCGCTTCCTTTAGGTGGTTACAAACACCATACCAAAGTTAATATACCCCTTTACCTATTCTATAGGTGTAGGGTATAAAAAATTTAAAAATTTTCTAATTAATTTTCATACTTAAAAGCTAAGCAAACAGAGTCTCTGGCAGAAATGTTATGAATAAACCAAGATGATATTAACAAAATTTAAAGTAAAGAGATAATTTTGATAAAGTAAACATTACCAACATACAGAATTAAGTATCTCAACAATTTCAAAATATGAATCAAAGAAAAACCAAAACCAATGTACCTTCTTCTACCAAGTATCATTTACTAATGTTTATAATCTTATCATTCTAAAAAAAGTAATCAAATTGCAGCAATTAAAAAATATTGAAAATTAAGCTTATTTAATCACTCATTAAATTTTATTTAAACTAAAAAAAATTATTTTTAACAGCCTTTTTATACCCTACACCTATAGAATAGGTAAAGGGGTATATTAACTTTGGTATGGTGTTTGTAACCACCTAAAGGAAGCGAGCTAGATATGGAAAAGTATATATATTTGTGATCAGCGTGACCGCCTGAGTCGATATAGACATGTCCGTCCGTCCGTAGGCACGATAACTCAAAAAATAATGGAGCTATCTTGATGAAATTTTAACTGTAGGTTACTAGGACTGAAAGTACGGCGGGGATTGCATATGGGCGAAATCGGCCCATGGGTTCGGATTCTGGACCTTTTAATCGATCGAAAGGCTAACGAACATATATAAAAAATCACGATAACTCAACAACTAATGACGCTTTCTTCATCAAATTTGTGCTCTAGGTTACTAGTAATGAAACTACTTCGGGGATTCCGTAAGGTCGAGATTGAACCATGCGTTCGGAACCTAGATTTTTTTGATCGAATTTAGGCCAAACGAGCATAATTCCGAAACCAATGAAGATAGAACCTCCAAATTTGGTATCAGGGTGTCCCCTCCTATCTCCTAAGTGTCTTGTGAATTTGGGTCCCATTGGAGTACTGGGACCAGCTACACATTTCCGAAGACCTTAAAGCATATCTTTAAAATTAATAAAAATAACAACTTGAAAAAATGTAGAAGCTTCCAATTTGCCACAAGGGTGTTCTTTACTATCTCTTGCGTGGTCCCTTAATTTGGGATCAATTGGAGTGGTGGTTCAGTACCCCTCTCAGACCTCCTAAGTTTTATAAGCTTATAATCGAAATTACTAAAAATAGTTATTAAAATTAAGATAGACCGTTTAAATTGTGTACAAGGGTTAACTAGTACTATAAGTAAAGCGCGGGCTGTATAAGGGCGAAATCAGCCCATTGGTTCGGATTCTGGACCTTTTAGTCGGTGTCAGGGATAACGAACATATATTAAAAATCACGATAACTCAACAACTAATGAGGCTTCTTCATGAAATTTGTGCTGTAGGTTATTGGTAGTGAAACTACGGCGGTGACTATTGGACAATGGGTTCGGAAATGAGAACTTTTTGATCGAATTTAGGCCAAACTAGCGTAATTCCGAAACCAATGAAAATATAACCTCCAAATTTGGTATCAGGGTGTCCCTTCCTATTGCGTAAGTGTCTTTGAAATTTGCGCCCCATTGGACTAGTGGGTCGGGGACCAGGCACTCAGTTCTTAGGCCCTTAAAGCATATTTTCGAAAGTAATAAAAATAGTAACTTGAAACAAATGTAGAAGCTTCAAATTTGGCCCAGGGTGTTCTTTACTATTTCTTCCGTGCCCCCCTAATTTGGGATCATTTGGAGTGGTGGTTCAGAACCTCTCTTAGACCCCCAAATGTGTAAAAGCTTATCATCGAAATTAATAAAACTAGTAACTTAAAATTAAGATAGAACGTTCCAATTGTATACAAGGGTTAACTAGTATTGAAAGTATGACGGGACTGCATATGAGCGAAATCGTACCATGGTTTGGGTTTCTGGAACCCTTGACAAGTTCAAGGACTAACAAACATATATCTTAAATTACCCTAACTCAAAAAATAATGCCCGTATTTTGATGAAATTTAAACTCTAGGTTACTAGTAATGAAAGTACCATGGGAATTGGTTCTGGTTGAGTTTAATTTCAAAGCCAAAGAATATATTTCCTATGTCCTATGTGTCTCCGAAATCTAGACTTAATTGTAGTGGTTCAGCTATATTCAAAGGTACTTGCTGCATTTATGTAAAATTTATTTGAATATTTAAATGAATTATATGAAAAGGTCTAAATTTGTAATTGTATTTTAGAAATACATTTATTGCATATTTTGCGTTTGTAAGCTTTTCTATTAGGTATATAAACAAACCATTTAAAATAATTGCAATTTTTAAAAATTTGGATTATTAAATATATTATGCTTTGATTATCTTTTTATCACAAAATTTAATAATTAGAATTTTTTCATTTTGTAATTGAATTAGAATAAATATATTTTCATTTATTTCAAGTTTGTTTGTTTTTTAATATTTCTAAATAGATAAATTAGTAAGAATTCTTTAATATTTTTTAATAGATAGTGTAATTAGTAAATGTTTTTAGTATTATAAAGTTAATTTGGTTAGCTATGTCTTACGATCAAATTAATAACAGCTTTTATGGTGTTAAAATGACTTATGGATATGTCCTTAAATTTGAACCAAATAGGTGTAGGGTATTTCTAAGTCGGTTGCACCGACTGACTGTTCCTTAACTTGTTTTATGTTAAATAACTTTGAAATATTTTAGATAATAGACACAATGCACAATTATGTATGCATATAAAATTACAATTAATTCCATTTTATAAATATTAAATCATAAATCATTTAAAATACAAATAGCACTAGTAGGTAATGGGGCACTTTGTCCTGGGAATTCTGAGCCAGAAAGAGATAGCAATAGTTTGACATATTGACCTACATTTTTGATTAATGGCCAGGTTAACCACCCGAAAGTATGTTAACTCTTAATAAACAAGTTTGTTTACTTGG
The DNA here is from genome assembly GCA_963082915.1 of Dolichopus griseipennis. Classification (NCBI taxonomy): domain Eukaryota; kingdom Metazoa; phylum Arthropoda; class Insecta; order Diptera; family Dolichopodidae; genus Dolichopus; species Dolichopus griseipennis. The sequence goes on along the minus strand of OY720441.1, from coordinate 126,929,796 downwards.
TTTAAAGTAATAGGTGCACATGAAAAAGTAGTAAAAAAAATATGTTTTTATAAAATTGGAACAGTAAAATATAAAAAAATTTAAAGGTCAACAATCTTTAATCTTTTGGAATAAAGATAAAAAAAAAAAAAAAAAAAAAAAAAAAAAAAAAAAAATAAGTGCTAACCAGTTTTTTACTTTTTGATTTTCTGATTACATAAAAGATTCATAATTTATTAAGATTCGTTTGGATTTAAAAAAAACAGGCAAATTCCTTAAAAGTAAACCAGTTTTTTTTTGTGTTTAAAAAAATGTAGTTTTGAATATGCGATTAATAGATAACGAGAAAAAAGTAACTCTTGGTAAAGAAGATGTGTTGTGTACCTTTATATAAAGAAAGAAAACAAAAGTTCAATTAATAATTATGTAATAAGATTGTCTGATACTGAACATATATACTTACTGCTATGTCTGATCTACATATATAACCTTGCTGTAAAGAATGAAAAATAAAAACAGTTAATTGCTTTTGGTACCTATAGTAAAAAATAAAACAGATGAGTTAATATATTTTAATAATTTTTATTTAACTGAAAAAGCTTTAACAATTTTGCGATGATCAGATGTTAAAATTCTAGAAATAATGATACCAACATTTTTAATGCGTCTTTGAAATCTACTTCTATCACATGCGTATTGTTGCCAATGACCTTTGCGAGCAGCTCTGTAGGCATAGTCCCATACATGCATGACTTGAATTTCTATATTTGTGTTGAAGTGAACTTTTTTACTTTTATTATTTAATTTCATATTGCATGTGTGAAGGTCTTAGTTTAGAATTTTTTCTTTTAAGAGATACATATATACGTTAAAACAATTTTTAACTGCACATCTTAAATTGTGGTTTAATAAATGTATAGGACATGATGTTTTAAAGTTATCAATCTTTTCTAATGGCGGCAAAACTCTGCTTAGATCTTCTATTTTGAAACTGTCAATGTACTTTTGAAGGAAAAGTTTTTTTTGTTCTCCTTTAACATAAATTTTTTCAGCTGGTTCTAAATACTGTTTTATTATACTTTTTACACCTAAATATTCAATTAAACCACTACCCCATTTAAGTCCATTTATTTTATTTTCGCAATGCTGATTAGAATATCTGACTTCTTGACTAAGTTCTTCTGCAGGGTATGGTGGCTTAAAGTGATATACAGTAGGAATTAAACTTCCTTTTTCAAGTATGGCTAGCTCTTGTAAGAAATTTTGTTTAACATTTCCTAATAAAAATTGAAGATCAACTACTAAAACTTGTTTAGCCATGTTGAAGGATATTGATGGAATAACCTTTTCATTATTGAAAGTTCTATTAATATTTATTTTTTAAAATAGTTTTTATATAAATATAGGCTAGTAATGTTAGTCTTCACTAATACAACTATGTTGTTTCACCCATTTACTATGATGGTGGCAGGACCATCCTGTTGTGGTAAAACAACTTTTATTCATAATTTAATTAAATATAAAAAAGAAAATATACAACCAGAAATTATTAAAATTGTTTGGTGTAATCCAGACAAAAATGCTGTTCCACAATATATGAAAGATGTTGAATATAGTGCAACTATACCAGATTTTAATGATAATCAAGAACCTTTGTTGATTGTAATCGATGATATGATGTTAAATTCTCATGATAAGTATGTGTGTGATTTATTTACTAGAGGTTCACATCATAGGAATTTGTCTGTAATATTTGTAACTCAAAATATATTTCATCAAGGTAAATTTTCAAGAGATATTTCACTTAATTGTAAATATCTAGTTCTTTTTAAAAATCCGAGAGATAAATCACAGATATTACCTTTAGCTCGTCAGATTTATCCAAATCAAGTCAAAGCATTTGAAAAAGTATATAATGAAGTGACGTCAGACCCATACGGGTATATATTAATAGATCTCACTCAAGACATTAATGATATATTTCGATTAAGAAGTGATATATTTGGAAAAAATTTTTGCTTTTGTACAAGAGATTAATTAGAACAATTTGGGGGAGAATATGAAACGTTTGAAACCCAATCGACACATATTGCATCTATTAAAAAGTTCTAAACCAAAATTTCAAAAAGTAATAATAAAACATTGTGATGCCGAAGTAATAAAAACTTTTTGTGAAATTGCTTTAAATATTTTAAAAGGCAATTGTAATCTGAGTAAAAAAGCAACAACTCAATTACGAAAGTATAAAAAGGAATTGAGATCACTCATTTGTCGTAAAAAATCTATAAATAGCAAAAGAAAAATCATTATTCAACGAGGTTGATTTTTACCTACACTTCTTGGTGCACTACTTTCAGGAATAATAGGAAATTTTATAAAATGAATAATACAACATTTAACAAAATGATTATACTAAAACTAGAAGTTTATGAGAAAATGAAACAAAATGCAGACGTAGAAGTGAATGAATTGGATAAAGCTAAAATTTTGTTAAATAAACAACTGATAGATACACAAAAATGGTATTTATATCGTCAAAATCTATTTAAAGTCAGAATCAAAAATAGAGTTCTTCCTCCAAATAAAGAGGAGCAAGTAAAAATTACAGAAACAAAGGGTACTCAAACTCGTGCAAAACCTATGTATGTAGATGTAGAAACTCAATCAAATGTTCCTGTATATAAGGATGCTACAACACAAGCTTTTCCTCAAGAAGATGTATATGAAAAATAAGTTGAAGAAGTATTCGATGACGAAATGGAAGAAGAAGTTTTTAAAAAAGCATTGTCTGCTGCTTCAGCTGGAGAACGTCTAAGAAAAAGAAAATCTATTAGAAATAAAAATGTACAAATTTTTGAAACTGATACAGGAGATATAATATCAGTTCCTTTAGACAGCCCAAGCCCACCAACGAAGAAAGAAAAAACTATAAATAGCAAAGAGTTAAATAGTTCAGCAAGGCGTGTTTTACGGTCAGCAGCAGGTAATACTCAAACAGAACTTAATTTTCCAATACGAAAAAATGAATCAACAAGCTCATGGAAAACATACAAGTAAATGATGAATTTTACGTCTTTTTACTAAGCGATTCATCCATGAATTATTACCCTGAAAATACATTGTCCTCTTTTACAAATAAAATGGATAAATACATGATTGATTCAAATTGGAAAGTCGGTATTTCTGAAATATATGTTAATAATTTTATACCAAATGTTTACGGTGAAAAGTGGGATAAGGGTACACAAATTTATATCTGAGGTATGAAAAACGATATGCTTGGTGTAGGATCTACATACATACCATACAATTCAACACAAATGTTATGCGACTGGAAGATATTTTTAATACCAACATTAATTCAAAATGTACGACCATTTCCTGGTTATTCTAGGAACGAAGTTGTGCGGCAGTTGATTTGGGAAATTTTTAACTTTTTGAATGATGATAAAAACTACACTGCATCAGATAAAAAGGATGAATTTCCTACAAATTTGACCTATACTACTATCCGTTTAAGTAAACCAAAGGTAGATATTAAGATCAGAACAGAATTCGCATATACTTTAGAGTCGCTTTTAAAAACATGTTTTCAGCAAGTATTAATCAAGACAAAGGTGGAGCTTAAACAACATAAACCTCGAGTACTTGAAGCTTACAAACTTTTAATTAATAGTTTAGGTTTATTTCCTATAGGAAAACCTGATATGCTTTTTATTTATACTGATATTATTAAACCACAGAATGTAGGTGGAAAAGATGTAAGATGCTTAAGAACTATCAACATAGAGAACACTTTTACAAACATAGTGAAGGAATATAACAATATTCAATATTGCAATGTGGAAAAATCATTTGATAGTATTTCGATATTATTATGTGATAAATATGGTTATAAAATAAATTTCTCCGGAAGTAGTATTCCCACAAAAGTTGTATTGCATTTCAAAAAAGTATAAATAAAAGAAATTTAAAACATTATATATTATTTATTTAAACATTATGGAGAGAGCATACTATAAATATTATTTAGTTCAATCAGGAAAAGGTCTTGACGATATTGGCCCTTTGTTGCATTCAGTTCCAAAGGGGGCGAGGATTAGGAAGCTTTTTCGGTGGACTTTTCAGATATTTAAAACCAATATTTACGTCTGGAGCTAATATACTAAAAAAGGAGGTTATTAACTCTGGTATTAATGCATTGTCTGATATTGCAACAGGTGCAAATTTAAAAGAAGTTGTACAAGATCGAAGTAAAGAGATAATTAAAAATGTAAGACGGGGTGCAGTTCAAAAACTCAATGAAATGTATGGACAAGGGAAAATTAAAAGAAGAAAACCTATAAAAAGACCACTCATTAATAATTTAAATTATTTTATGTCAAAGCGACGCAAAGTGAGTAACAAAAAGAAGCAAAAAGATAATTTTGGTTAATTATGATTGAATGTATGAAGTCTGAGTTGGATATTTTTAGAACATAACCTATTCAATCGAGTATATTACGATCTGAAGAAGTTTCCTACAACCCTATTGCTTCTTTGGATAATCCATCAGTCATAGAATTTGTTTCATTAGGTCATGGGGACACATACAGGGATCTTTCTTCTGCATATCTAAAATGGAAAGTACAAATTTTAAAAAAAGGTGGAACTCAATGGAATAATGATAAAAACACTGAAGGCAAATTAATTCAACAACCAAGTGTAGTCAATAATCTTTTACATTCATTAATAAAACAATGTAACGTTCAGCTAAATGGAAAGAATATATCTCCATCTAATGGAAATTATCATTATAGAGCTTATATTGAATCATTATTAAATTATGGTACAGATGCCGCTACTACTCATTTGGAATGTGCAGGATGGGGTCTCGATAAACCAAATATAGGAAAACCTGATAATAGTGGTTCAAAAGAACGTCAAAAATTATACCAAAATAGCAATGTAGCAGAACTTATGGGGAAACTACATTTAGACATGTTCAATCAACCTACACTTCTCATAAACAATGTTGATATTCGAATTCTTTTAACACTTGAAAAACCAGACTTTTACTTTTTTGCCGATGATTCTGACGAATCTCAACTAAAAATTTTAGAAGCTACTTTATTTATGAGACATGTAACTATTAATCCAAGTGTACTATTAGCACACAATACTGTATTAGACAAAACTAATGCCAAGTACAATTGCAAACGTGTAGAGGTAAAAAGTTTTACCATTCCACAGAATATTTCATCGATATTACTTGATAATGTTTTCATTGGTCAGTTACCAAATTCAATAATATTTTGTATGACAGAAAATATAGGTTATTCTGAAAAAAGATCAAAAAACCCATACAATTTTAAACAGTTTGGTATTTCACAATTTGTTTTAAACGTAAATGGAGTTCAAATACCTAATTCAGCAATTGAAACCAGTTTTTCGGATGAAAATAGTTGCTACACAACAGCATACAGTACACTATTTTCTGGTACTGGAATTTACCACAATGATAAAGGTCATCAGATAACAAAGTCTATGTTTAGTAATGGATTTTTCATGTTAGCTTTTGATTTAACTCCAGATGCATCAGGAAATGAAGTGTGTCAAGGTTTATTAAATCAGGGTACAGTTAGAATTGAGGCAAGATTATCAAAACCACTTCCATCTACACTAACCGCTATTGTTTATGGAGAATTTGATGCAAGCTTACAAATTTATAAAAACCGAAATATATTTACAAATCTATAAATACCACACATAAAAATGAATTTAAATAATTGACAAAATGTCGCTGTCTTGTGCACTACTGGATGTAACGTTTTGTTGCGATGATAATAATACCTTATTTGGAAAAGATATTTGTATAGTTGGTATCAAAGAACCTTGTAAAAAGTTTGTGAAAGAGCTCAAGTATAAATTTCCAACGAAAGAATTTATAAATGATAATTTTGAAAATTATTCTTTTGGAACTGTGCATAACGATAAAATAAATAAAGAGCTCTGTCAAATACTAGAAAAATTTAATGTTATTATAACAAATAAAAATATTAAAAAAGAGTTTTTATCGAACTACATAAAAGAAGCAACCAAGGTATATGACTTGAGTCAATTTGATTAATGAACACACTGGAGATAAATAACGTGTTGAGATGTAACAAACAAACGAGTAAAATTTTTAAAGGAGTTTTTGCTTTAGATCAACTCCCCAAAACAGTTAAAAAACAAACTTTTTTAATTGTAAACACAGATAAAGCAAAAGATCCAGGAACACATTGGTTGGTTATTTATATTCCTAAACGTGGTTGTATCGAATATTTTGATTCTTTTGGCAGAAAACCTGATAAATTAGAAATTTTAAGTTACTTAAAAAATCAATGTGTAGTTTTTAATGAAAAACAATTACAAAGCAATTATTCAGATGTCTGTGGACAGTATTGTTGTATTTATTCATGGTATAGATGTTGCGATAAAAAAATTTAATATAGGTAATCATGTAGAAAACGACAAATTAATTATAAATACCTTTCAAAAGCTTTTTGGAAAATACAAGTCATTACAAATTTGTGTTCCTAAAACGTATAAGTATTAAAACACTATAAATAAATGTTAGTAAAATTAAAGAAATGGAGGCATTAGATCAGAGTTAGAATTTATTGCTAAATTATACATATTTCCTCAATAAAAGTCACACATTAAAAATTTCTGTTGGATTTGACTGTAAGACGTTTGAAACTTCATGCATATTTCATCGTATTGGTAAAAGGGAGATTGTCTTAAAATATCACGAATGGATTAAATTTTATTATCAATTTAACGCAAAACTCGATATGCAGATGGTAAAAGACATAAAAGAGAGATTTACATCATGGGTTAAGATCTGTGAATGGGCAAAGCATAAGTATTAACAGAGAAGAAGCAGAACTGTTTTACAATTTAACCGATTTTATTCAAGCAGTGATGACACAGTATAAATCTGCTGAGTTAAATGTAAAAGAATATGTTGCAGAATATCTGAAATTATGTGATGAACAAAAAGTATTAAGGTTACAGAAAGAAATTTATATACCAATGCAGCGTTTTAATGTACAATGTAATTATTCAAGATTATTTTTTGAAATCCCTGTAATGTTAAAACAAAAAATTTGTAACAATCTCCATAAATAAATAAAATAAATCACAATGAATAATATAACAATTTTTTATTTTTATTTATATAGTTATTTAAACAGACTAAAAATTATTTCTAAAAATATCTGCAAAGTAGTCAGGATCTCCCTGCTGATTATTTATACCCCAAATTTCGTTAAATGGAACTCCTTCCTCATCTTCAGCAATTTCTTCTTCCACTTCTTCTTCCTCATCTTCCGATTCAACTATGTGAAAGGGAGGTATAAATTCCTCCGTTTCTGTTAATTCTTCATCGTCTATGGTGGACGTAATTTCATTCTCTTGTATTTGGCATTCTGTATTTACATAGTCCGTTTCATGAAACGGATATGTTGTAGAATCAGGCTGCATTTAATTGAGTTGCTACTAATAGTCAAAATGGAAATGAAACAAAATTGAAAATAAAAGCCCAGTTATATACTCATGTAGAAAAGTATAAAAGCAAATTAAACTCAATCAGATGATTAGTTTAAACCATGCTTTGGTCTAACATTTTATGTATAATAATTATTATATCATTACCTTTAACATTTTTATAACAAAATGTCAAGAGCTCAAATAGTGGCTGAAATTCATAGACAGGCAAGACGTAAATTTCTTAGAAGAAAATTCAAACAAAAGGGTTTAAATGACACATGGCAAATTGATTTAGTAGAAATGTTACCATATGCAAAGTTTAATGAAGGTTATAAATATATGTTGACAGTCATTGACACTTTTTCCAAATATGCTATGCTGAACCTGTGAATAAGCCTATGCTGAACCTGTGAAAACAAAAAATGCCAGATACCTACCTTGTTGAGAAGATTATTAAAAAACAAGGAAATAAAGTATATGTAAAATGGCTTGGATTTGATAACAATCATAATACATGGATAAATAAAAAAGATATTATTTAACTATTGAATATTTTATATTCTTTATTGTTTTAAATAAATATATATGTACAAACAAATACAAACACATATTTTATTGTATCTCTTATACCCATAGGGAACTGAACTGCAGTCTTCATTGAATTTTCGTTTTTCTGATTTTGGTTGATATTTTTTTGTTTCTTGAACAGTTAAAACTTCATGTTCTTTGTTCCTTCTAATTTTTTGTGAAATGACATGAATTTCATTGCAGTTATTTGAATTTAATACTGCTTCTTTGATAGTATCAAAATTAATTTTTTGTAAGGTTGTATGATTTAAACAAATTCCTTTAACCTTACATACATTTTCTTCAGTATTATATTTCGTACTATATATTTTGTAAGCGTAGTTCTTAGGACCCCCACTCACAAATTCAGTTATATAACTTCCCAAACCATAGCATTCTAGTTCATCTGTCATGTCTCCAATAAATTCTCCTGTTGGAGGATCATATTCTCCTTCCCGGCTTACATACAAAACAGAGTCGGTGTCATAATAAAGAACGCTTTCACCAAGTTTTTCCAAATAACCGTAAAGTTTAAGGCGTGCTTGTATAAGCTGCTATACATACATTGACAGTTGGCAATGGTTCAGCTGCTTCCTCTTTATGTTGCCAGCTAACTACGATATTATATTCATTAATTGGAAAAATATGATTGACTTCAATAGCTGGATCTGTCAACATATCATATAATTCAAAGCTTTTATTTATAATTTTAGTTTTCTGTTGATTTTCTTTTTGTCCAAATTTACCCCAGAATGAATTTAAAATTAATTTAGCTAAAGATCTCTTTCCTGGGTTTTTGTTTATTTTAGTTGATTCCAGTTTGACATCCTCCTTATTTAGGAAATCTTCTATATATTTTATTTTTTCTTCATTGGTCACACATTTGTTTGGCCAACCTGAAGCTTCTTGTTTAACTTTTATAAAATTATTCATCATATCGGTAAATAATCCGCTCGTATTTTTATTTTTATTATACATTATGGTTTCATATTCCCAAATTTCATAAATTTCTAACAGTTTGTACTCCTTTTCAACAGCTTTTGAAACCTCATCAATTATCCATGTTCCTACAAAAGCCCTTTCTTGGTCTGAATGTAAACAAAATTCCCCCAAATATTTATTTTTTTTCACTGCAAGTTCGACATAAAGAAAACATAAGTTTGTCATTTTGTTTTAGTGGAAGAACAGGATGTAGTAAATGTGCGGGGGGTAAAATTTTGCATTTAATTAGTCCATCTATGTTATCTATTTTTAATTTAGAACATTCCACTTCTCCGACATAAATTTTAGGGTAACCAATAGGAAATTTTCCCCATTTACACACATACAGATATAAAGAACACACATCTATATATTTAATTTTTTCTCCAGGTTTACATTTATAGTATGAATATATATTTCCTGTTCTACCTCCATAAAATGCATCTCTCGGATTCAAAGGTACTTTATTGATTGATGAATGATTTCGCAAATATTCCATGTTTTTATTAATTTTCATTTGTTCTTGAAATTCACATTCCCACATTTCAATTAAATTGTAACCGAGTGATATTAATTGTTGAGATTTTACTAATGTTCTCTCATACTTTTGGTTTAATGTATCATCATTGCTGTTGAATAAAGTTTTATCTCGGTTAGTTGTTAAACATTTTGGATGTCCGTGGTAATAGCAACCATGAAATTCAAATATTTCGTTGGTTTGCTCACAAAATCCATCTACCTTTACACCTCCAATAATTTTTTCTTTACCATTAAGTGCACACTGAATATCAATTTGTCGCAAGTTTTTTTCCCAAATCAACCACTGGAGAGATATGTTTGAATGGTTATCTACTAATCTATATCCATTTTTTGGAATAAGACCTATGGTGTTAGCTTTCAAAAAATTTCTACGAAATAAAAGGTTACATGCTGAAGCTATCGTAGCGGCTTTCAAAAAGGGTTCTACATTGCATTCCTCTAAAAACATTTTTCTGAATTTAAGAAATGCTTCGGTTAATATTTCGACATCACTTAAGCAGTAACTCACAAAACTTTTGTGAAAGTTGAATTCACTATTTTTATTTCTTTCATACCAATTTAAAAACTTATCATATTCATCTTTTTTCATATTACCAGGACTATAGTTTTCCATTGGTGGTAAGCATCCAATATAATTTTCATTTTCTTTCTTGTTGAAAAGATGAGGAAAATAACCTTTTTTGAATTCTTTTGAGAGGTCAAAAGCTTTTGGTAACTTTGCCAAAGACATTGGGAAGTAATTCAAAGAATCTATAAATTTTATATTATCTATTAGCATTAGTATAATTTTAGTCCCTCGCATAATTAGTTTTGGCTGAAGATCAGTTTTAGTCAATACATAGTTTAAAACAAACTGATGATCAAATGCTTGACCATTGTGTGCAATGACAACGATATTTTTAAAATTTTTTCTCAATTTTAAAATATGTTCCATTAATTTATCTATTATCATTTCTTGTTCGAAAATTGTTGTTCTAAATTTACATTTTTGGCAAAAGAATAAAGATTCAATATTGATACAGATATCACATCTTTGTTGAATGACACACAAATTAGGTTCATGCTGTTTCAAATCCTTAGATACAACTTTTTCTTGTCTTGTCTCTAAATCATAAAAAATATATAAAAAATTTTGGAATTTCTTCTCATTTTTGTTTTGTTGAATGTAGCACAGGTGATTATCTGGAACAAAATTTTGACAATTTTTGCAAAAAATCTCTCCACATGTATGATTTCTATTTGTTTTAAAAACTTTAAAGCAATTTTTACATTTTTTAATTTCTTCACACTTGCTTATTTTGGTTGAAGTAGAAGCTTTATGATTCTCCAAACATGTAAGACCTCGAAAAGATCGATTACAGTCTTTGCACAATATATTTTTTATATTATCAGAACAGGCGGGTTTTTTTTTGGCAGCAAGGACAGCTTTTTGAGCATCTATGTGCATTTTGTTCAGAGTATGGAATGTGACATTCTTCACAGTAATAACTTGCAACAAAAGCAGCGGTGAGGGAGCCGATTACATTGTAATGTCGTTTGTAGTGTAACAAATTTAATCTTTTACCATCATTGGTTCCTTTGAATATTACATCCCTACCTCTTGTTCCATATTTATAGACAACTATTTTGTAATTTGTTAAATACTCCTGATATTTTTCAATTCAGGAATACCACAACCATCTGGTGGTATAATTACCCCTGCCCTTTTTGTTAATTCTGTAGCTAGTGTAGTTTGAAGTTGTCCTGTATTCTTTAAAATACTCCGATAACTAACAGATTTTTCAACTTTCGCTATTGAAACAATAATTGCGCGGGGTAGACATAAATTATCCGTGTTTTTGATAGCAATAATTCCTTTTCTTTTCTTGCATTCTTCATTGTAGCTTGAAAATTTGTTTATTCTTCCTCTTCCAGTAGGTAGTATAAGTGATGTCCAAACAAAATTTATCTGTACTTAACCCTGCAAATAAAAGAAATAATAAATAAATAATATTCTTTAAAAACAGTCTTAAAGTGTATATACCTTCTGAATTACTCTGAAAAACTTTCAGTATTATATCCCAAATATCATTAAACTTCAAGTCGCTTGCAGTTTTAAAGTTGAGAAATGCTGGACGTTCTTGAAAACTTTCACCACAAAATCTTATCCATGTGTAATCTTATCTTATCCATGGGACTTACTTCTCGAGTTACATGTTTAATTATTTGTTCGATGGCGTCTTTAATCCAATCTATTGGATTTCTATTAACCGGTATTGCCCTAATTACAAACTTTGTTTTCCGACCGTATAAGTTGAACCGTTTAATGTACGTTACATTTTCACTTTCGATTAAAAATCGCGGAAGATTTTCAGAGACTGGATTAATAAATTTGTTTAAAATTATTTTTTCAGCCATGTTTCTTCTTGATAACTTGGAGTATACTATTATTAAAATATTTAGCCTTACTATATTTATAAATGAAATACCTACATTGTATTAACTTTAATATAAAAATTTTAACAACATTGTAGTCAAGACATTTTGAAAATAACAAGTTCTATAACAACAATTTATCTTAAATGCAATAATTTTTTGTTTTGTCAAGTTCATATAATTTTATAATTTAGTTATTTTTGTTTTTTTTTACTTTATAAATTGCATTTTAACTGTGTTTTCGCATTTTATGCATTTTCACAAAAAATAAACTTTAATAATAAATATTAAATTTATGTTTTTTAATAATAAATTTAAATTAATGTTTTGTAATCAAATTTCATGTTAATTTTAAGTTTAGCTATAAGATTGTAAGAACCTTGTTTTGGTTCAAAATAAAATAAAATCAATAAATAATATTACTCGTAAGAACTTGAAGGTATTTTTAGTATAAATACAGTGAAATTTTCTGTAATAATTACAGTTTAATTCAATAATTGAACAAAAAAAAATGGCCCAACAATTTTTAAATTTATACATGCCCAAAAACGATGATGTCGGATCATCTTCTCGTTTACCGGCAAAAAGGAGGAAAAATAAAGAAAGCGAGGAGCTACAGCTGCTTGAAGAAAACACAGAACAGCCACATGAACAACAGCAACATCCACAACAACAACGCCAACAACTACTACTACAACAACAGCAACAGCAACATCCACAACAACAACAACAACAGCAACATCCACAACAACAACAACAACTGCAACATCCACAACAACAACAGCAACATCCACAACAACAACAGCAACATCCACAACAACAACAGCAACATCCACAACAACAAGTACAGCAGCAACAACCTTATAAAAAAAAGTTTGCAAAATTATGCAAACTAATTGAAAAACAAAATCTTTTCAAGCCATTTTTATGGCACAATGAAATAGAGCCTGAACGGCTTTATATATTAGATAAGGTAAGATTATATACGACAAAAGAAAAGAAACAAAAATGGGTTTTTGAAACCCAAAATTATATCATTTTCGCGCCAGATCAATACGGGAAAATTTTATCTGAAGAGCCAAATCTCCAAAACTTCAAAAGAAGAGATTTGATGCTAATAAAAAAAAATAATAAATTGCTTTTGTTAGAAAAAGCAGAAAACTACGCTATTGCTGAAAAGCAATAAGAATTTAATAAAAAATGTAAATAAAAAATAATAAATAAAATACAATAAAAAACAACAAATTTTTTTTTTTTTTAAAGTTTCAGAATCCCTGGAAATAAAGAATAATCTTTATGTTTACTATAGGTACCAAAAGCAATTAACCTGTTTTTATTTTTCATTCTTTACAGCAAGGTTATATATGTAGATCAGACATAGCAGTAAGTATATATGTTCAGTATCAGACAATCTTATTACATAATTATTAATTGAACTTTTGTTTTCTTTCTTTATATAAAGGTACACAACACATCTTCTTTACCAAGAGTTACTTTTTATTGTTATCTATTATTCGCATATTCAAAACTACATTTTTTTAAACACAAAAAAAAACTGGTTTACTTTTAAGGAATTTGCATTTTTTTTTTTAAATCCAAACGAATCTTAATAAATTATAAATCTTTTATGTAATCAGAAAATTAAAAAGTAAAAAACTGGTTAGCACTTTTTTTTTATTTTTTTTTTTTTTTTCTTTATTCCAAAAGATTAAAGATTGTTGACCTTTAAATTTTTTTATATTTTACTCTTCCAACTTTATAAAAACATATTTTTTTTACTACTTTTTCATGTGCACCTATTACTTTAAACCAAGTAAACAAACTTGTTTATTAAGAGTTAAGCTACTTTCGGGTGGTTAACCTGGCCATTAATCAAAAATGTAGGTCAATATGTCAAACTATTGCTATCCCTTTCTAGCTCAGAATTCCCAGGACAAAGTGCCCCATTACCTACTAGGACTAGTAGGAGTACCTATTTTTTTTTTGCCTTTTAAAAAACTTAGTTGATAGGAACAAACTTTGATAAATGCTTCAAAAACTATGCAAAAACAATTCATACATACTACACTACTAACCAAGACTTTTAACACATATATATGCACTTAATAAATGTTTATAAACTTTGTATTCTCGTGTTACTGAAGTTGTATAATAAATTTTAGAATTAGTATAGTTAATAGTTTTTGGAATTTGTCTTTGATAAATTTAGTATACCAGTTTCTGATCTCGTTTTTTAATAGAAATAAAAAAATTGCTGGTTTTTAATTTTTGTCTATCTTTGGGTATATTAAGAGTCTTTGTTTAAAATTTAATAATTTTTTATTTAAACCAAGCTAGGCTAAGCTTGTAATTATATGTTTCAGAACTTTTTAGTCAAGTTCACAATTAATTAAAAAATTTCGATAGTTTTTTTAAACTTTTCAGCTAAATTTTCAAACATAACGGATGAGCTTTATTAGCTTTGAATTCAAACCCGACTTTAAATTTTTCAAATAAATATTAAATTAAGTTTAAGCCTTTCAGCATGATTTTTAAGCGTAACGGACAAGCTTTATTAGCTTTGAACTCAAAACCAACTTTAAATTTGTTTGTTTTGATTTTTTTTTAATTTTTCAAATAATAATTAAATTAAGTTTAAACTTTAATAATATCAAAAATTTTAATAATGAAATAAGCTTAATTTTCAAACATTACCAACCAGCTTTATATCTAGAATATATATTAATATACGAGCATAAATGTATTTCTAAAATACAATGACAAATATAGTACTTCTTATATAATTCATTCAAATGTCTAAATAAATTTTACACACATTCACCAAGCCCCCAATAGGCAGTAAACACAATTTAAGTATCGTGCACAATTACAGTATAATACAGTATAATACAGTATAATATTTAATCGGCTTATATTTTCCCATACAAGTAAAAACGTCTCTTTTCAGTGGAAACTATTGGACCCATTTTAAAGACAGAACAACCAAAAGAAATGCTTTTTATACCCTACAGCTATTGAATTGGTAAAGAGAAATATTTGCTTTGGTATGATCTTTCTAACCAATTAAAGGAAGTGAGCTATATATGGAAAGGTATATAAATTATAATATTCCATTATTCAGTTATAATACAGTAATAATAATCAAAATAAACTAACAAAATTGAAATTTCTTATTAAACAATTAAATACAGCAAAATATAAAATATTTAACTTGAAAAAATTTATTATTTGACTAATACAGCTTGATAAGCTATTATAATACGGCTGGGTGGCACAGTAGTTCAGTGCCGTCCTTTCATGCGCAAAGGCCCGGGTTCGCATTCTAGTGAAAGAGAAAAACTTTTCTGGTTTTCGACTCGACTCAATAAATATTGAAAATCTAAGAAGTTTCTACTTGTTATCTCATGTTTAAATTGTATGTGGAATTCAATAAGAACAATTCAAATAACACGAATTTAATATGACCCTCTGTTCCAACATGTACCTATGGTATAGACAGGCTTATTAGCCTACCAGTTGAACAGTTAGGGCTTAAAAAAAAAAAAGAATGAGTAATTAAACAAAACTAAAAATCGTAAATTGTAATTTGAATACTTTTAAAGTAAAAAAAAAAACAAATAACCAAACAAAATCACAAATTGTAATTGCACATATTAAAAAAAAAAAAATTAAACAAAAAAATTTTAAAAAACAACATAGAAAATAAAATATTTGTATAGTGTCTTATTACAATATGTTTAAAGAAAGTGTGGAGTTAATCCATATCATAAATATAAAAGACTAGCAGATTTACCCCGCGTTGCCCGGGAGCGTGCAAATTGAAAAAAAGCTAGTTTCAGCCATTTTTTTGATGTACTACTTTGGTTAAAAAGAAAGCCTCAAAAAACCATTTGTGGAGTTCCGTTAACCCATTGTGGCCCAACAGCTTTTTATAGGTTTTATCGTTACTTTGCTATAAATTAGAAATAGTTTAACCGATTGACTTCAAATTTTGTATATGTGCTCCTATTTGAGAATGGAGTTCAATCTATTAGCAGATTTGATATTTGTTAACCCTTGTCGCCCGACAATTGTCCAAAAACAAATTTTTGAAGGATATTACGTCCAATTTTGCAAAATATTGCTTGGGCAAAGTCTCAAAAACAGGTTTGTTGAGTTCCTTTAACCCATTGCGAAAGAGCAGCTTTTTACAGGTTTTTTCGTTACTTTACTGTTAAGCTGAACTCCACCATCCTCAACGCTATCGTCAAGGAGCATTAAAAATAATAATAACATTAAAGCTAATTTCTCGTTAAACCCTTTTTTACCTCCAATTGTAAGAATGACTCAGAAATCTCTAATGGAAGACTGTACCTACCTACGCACTTTCAAGATTTAGAGATGAAAAAATTCTAATTTATGTGAGGCTATTTCTTGCATTTTTGCACAATGACAAAAATAATCGCGTAATTGAGAGTAAAACAAAAACAAATTTACTAGTGTTGATTATTTACAAGGAATTACAAGGAATTATATGACCTTTATTTTACATATCACATTAAAATTGGTTTCACTTCCAAACAGGTAGAAGAGATCTTAATGCTTTTCGTAGTCATTGCAATAGCAATTACTACAATCACTTGTATAAGTCTCGTGAAAATTATAATAAGTTTTTTCGGCGGAGCAGCAAGTAACAATTTAAATTCAAAATTCTATATCGAATCTTACACTAATTCCAATTTAGTTACACTGTCTAACCATAGTATCAAAAATAAAAATAGCGTTAGTTCCTCTAATAAACTGAAATTATTCTACCACAATTGTAGTGGTATGAGGGGAAAGCTTAAGAAATTATGTATTGATGCTAAGTCATGTGAATTTAATATTATGGCTATCACTGAAACATGGTTAAACGATTCCTTCGTAAATGAAGAAATTTTGGACAGTACTTGGTCGATTTATAGAAAATATCGGTATTAATTTGCTACAAGTTGTTCCCGTGGTGGTGGTGTCCTACTTGCAGTAAACAATACCTTATCTAGTGTGGCATTAATCACTAGGACTTACCACTCTTTCGATCACCAATTTACTAAAGTTAACTTAAGTAATAATGTTTTATATCTTGGTATTGTTTACTTTCCTCCTAGTTCTGACAATTCCTCATATTCAGAATTTTTCGAGATATACCAGCATGTTATATCAAATATGAATGAGGATGATTCAATTATAATTTTAGGGGACTTTAACCGACCTTCTTATCTTTTATTGTTGACGAATCTGATAATTTGTTATTACCAATCAACTTTCAGGACGAAATAGATTTCGATCTCATTAATGTATTTTATGGTAATGATTTACAACAAATTATCAGCTTTCCGAATAATTATTACAAGTAGTTAGATCTTGCATTCACGAATGTATATGATAAAGTGGTGGTTAAGCTCGCTGATGATTCAGAAAACCTTTTTACAAACACTCCGCATCATAACGCAATCATCTTCGAATTTTCCACTGCTATACCTCTTTTTACCAAATTTTAGAATAATATTTTTTTATATGACTTTCTTAATGGTGATTATCAAAGCATTAATAATGCTTTATCAGTCATCAGTTGGGACGACCTGTAACCCAACAGGATATTGACTTGATTATCTCTCAAATCTATGCAAAGCTATTTGAGATAATTAACTCCTTTGTTCCTAAAATTCGCAAGAAGGACAAGACAACCGAACCTTGCCTGAACAGTGAACTTAGGACATTGCGTAACCAACGCAATAAACTATACACAATAATTAAAAATTCAAAAGAACCTAATAATGACTTATTAAACAAGTACAAGGATCTTGCTTTTGAATTTAAACAAAAATCTAATTTGGCTTATGATAGATATCTCACTAACGTAGGCAACAAATTAGTTACAGATCGGAAAAAGTTTTTTGACTTCGTTAACGCAAAACGTAAAACTTACGGTTATCCAAGCTTAATGTCAAAAGACAATACGTTTTCTAATTGTCCTAAAACGATTTGCTATTTCTTTGCTAAATCTTTTCAAAAAGTTTATCGTCCACACGATTCTCCATTTGATTTTGATTTCTCTTACATAATAAATAATTCAAATCCTATTATTACGGATTTATACCTTTCCGAAGTGGAAATATTTGAAGCAATCACTAAACTTGATACCAAAAAAAGTATAGGACCTGACCTGATTCCACCTACTTTTTTATATAACTGTGTCAGTTATCTCACTTAACCGCTTCATTTTATCTTTATTAAATCTCTTTCCTCAGGTATTTTTCTTCTTTTCTAGAAATCTTATTATCTTACCCCTATCGACAAAAAGGGTGATAAATCATATGTCGAAAATTACCGTGGTATAGATATTCTATCAACTATTCCAAAGTTGTTCGAAAAAATTATTGTAGACAAAGTTACACCCATCATAAATACAAAACTAAACGAACAACATCATGGATTCAGAAAAGGTCGTTCCACAACAACAAACCTTTTAGTTTACACTTCTGAAATCCTTAATGAAATGGAAAATGGGCACCAAGTTGATGCTATTTACACGGACTTCAGCAAAGCATTCGATCGTGTTGATCACACAATTCTACTAAACAAACTTGCAGCCTTAGGAATTTCCGGCCTTTTTCTTTATTGGATATTCTCCTATATTACAAATAGGACGCAAAATATCAAATTTCAAGGATTTTTCTCGGACTCAATCAATGTTACATCAGGAGTAGCAAGGTAGCCACCTGGGTCCACTATTGTTTAATATATTCCTTTCCGATCTTTCTAGTAAACTTTCCGGTGTGTCACATGTTGCATATGCTGATAATCTCAAGATTTATCATGTAATTATAACAGACAAATCTCAATAGTCTGCAAGAATGGTGCTTCTCTAATAAGTTAGAACTAAACATTGAAAAATGCAAGGTTATAAGTTTTTCACGTAAGAGATCTACCATTACTTTCGGTTATAAAATAAATAATGTAAACCTTGAAAGAGTTAAAAATATTATCGATTTAGGGATTATGTTGGATGATAAACAGAACTTCCATCTTCGTTATGAGTATACAATTTCTAGGGCAAACACAATGGTCGGGTTCATAAAAAGAAGAGCTAAAGAATTCAGCAACATCGCTGTAACTAAAGCTCTTTATTGTTCCTTAGTACAATCTATTCTTGAATATGGTAGCATTGTGGGGGATCCCGCATTTCAAATACATTCTGATAGAATAGAATCCGTGCAAAAGCAATTTCTTTTATTTGCTTTGAGAAATCAATATAACCCTAGAGATTATTCAATTCTGCCTAGCTATCTCGTAAGACTTAAATCATTAAATATCTTAACTTTATCCTCACGCAGGCAAATTTTTTCTTCTTGCTTTACTTTTGACGTCTTAAGAAAAAACATTGTGTTCAGTTTTTAGCAGATAATTTTAAAATAAATGATGGGGGCAGAAATACGAGAAGCACTAAATATTTAGTTGAAAATACTTATAGAACGGAATATGGAAAAAATTAACCAATAAACAGATACTGCATTACATTCAATAAACACAGTCATCTTTTTTCAACACAAATTGCTAGATACACTTTTAAACGTAAATTAAAATTTAAATTTCTTAATGACCTATGACAATAATTTTAACCTTCAATATATTATACTCATATTACACTTCAAGTTCACATAATTTTATAATTCTATAATTTAGTTATTTTTGTTTTTTTTTTACTTTATAAATTGCATTTTAACTGTTTTTTCGATATGTATGCATTTTTTACAATCTACAACAAAAAAAATAAATAAACTTTTGATTTTTATGTATTTAAATTTATGTTTTGTAATCAAATTTCATGTTAATTTTAAGTTTTAGCTATAAGAGTTTTTTGTAAAAATTTTGTTTTGGTTCAAATAAAATAAAATAAAAAAAAAAATAAAGTAAAAATTAATCTTTTCCATTCCTGTAAATTGGATCAGGTCTTATTAACAAAAAGTAAGTAGGATTCCCATAAATCTATAAATTAAATCAAACCAGAATTTTTAAAATTAAACTATTACAATTTCTGAAAGTTTATTAAAAATCTGGATAAAATGCTTCCGTATTCATTTCGATCCATCGCTATGTGTACCAAATCACCAATATTTGATAAACCTCTCCAGTTCTTGACGTTGCGTAACCACGACATTTGTTTTCGGTTAACACCTCTTTTACCTTTAATTTTTCTTGCACCATAAGCTGTAGGAGTTGTTACATTTGACCAAAATCAACACATGTCCAAAATATGATATTTTTCTTCTTTTGATATAAGTAAGAAGTTTCGAAGAACCTCAATATTTGTGATACGATCCACCCATGCAATTTTTAGTATTCTTCTATACAGCCACATTTCATAGGCATCGAGTTTATTCATATGGGTGGTTGTCCAGGTCCAAATCTCTACTCTACTCCAAAGGACTGACCGTACATAGCATTTAAAAAAACGTAAATGAAGATCTAAATTCAGATCCCTGCGCCAAAACTTTTTTGTACTGAATAAATACACCTCTCGATGTTTCAATACGCCATCTTATTTCCTGTTCACATGTCCACTGCTCATTAAGCCAACATACTTGAAACTAGAAACATGTTCAATTGGAAGATGGTGAACTGTAGCTGTACCCGTGGTATATGGTGTTTTACATCTACTTATGATCATAAATTTAGTTTTTATCGCAATGATTTTTAGATCAAGGTTTATGCTATTATGATTAACTTTATCTATTAAATGTTGTAAATCACTTAAATTATTTGCCAAAAGGGTTGTGTCGTCGGCATATCTGATGTTATTAAGATAGTTACCGTTTAGTTTGATACCTGATTCAACTGATTCTAATGCTTCTTGAAAAATCTTCTCTGCATAA
The DNA here is from genome assembly GCA_963082915.1 of Dolichopus griseipennis. Classification (NCBI taxonomy): domain Eukaryota; kingdom Metazoa; phylum Arthropoda; class Insecta; order Diptera; family Dolichopodidae; genus Dolichopus; species Dolichopus griseipennis. The sequence continues at coordinate 126,908,905 of OY720441.1, read as the reverse complement.
AGATTGAAAAGCACAGGTGATAAGAAACAGCCCTGTAGAAATCCACGCTTAATTAAAATGTTTTTGGTTAGCACATATGAAGTTTTTATGTTGGCTGTCTGATGCCAGTACAAATTTTAAATGCATCTAATAGTTTTGTCATCAATATCTATCGTGCTTAGTATTTCCATAAGTTTAAAATGTTGAACAAAAAAACATAGGAAAACATCAAATTAATCAAGGTTTGTGCCTATTAATTATTTGTGGGAATGAAAATAAAATAAATAGGTACCCCTTCATGTCCTACAGGTATTTTAAATTACTTATGATTTAATATATAATATGGAATTAATTGTACTTTTATATGAATACATAATTGTGCGTTGTGTATATTATCTATAATATTTCAAAGTCATTTAACTTAAAAAAAAGGCTCTAACTTAAGAAAATTAAGCTTAATTAAAATCATTCAATTTTATTTGAACTTAAAAAAGAATATTATTTTTATACCTGTATGGCAATATAGTCAAAGGGCATAATAAATTTGCCATTCCGTTTGTGACGCAGAGAAGGAGGGGGAGTAGATGTACACTCAAGTGTATGGATCGGATCAGAATCAAAAAATAAATCGATTCAGCTTTGTATGTCCATCCGTCAGTCCGCACGATAACTCAAAAACCAAATGAGCTAGGATCTTGAAACTTCGCAAATTCGTTTTTTTCCAATAGCCGTCATCGCTATTTAAATTCAGCCATTTTGGTCCATGGGTTCGGCTAGCTTCCATACAACTTCTTTTTTTATATGAGTATTACTCTGTACTTATTACAGCTGCGTGCCTGAAATTTAGCCAAAAGTAATTTAGTTTTATGGTCAAAGTTTTTGCAAAATTTGGTTGGTCTACTGCAGTGGGTTCGAGTAGCTGCCATACAACTTCTTATTTTATATGAGCATTACTCTACACCTAATTAAGCTGGGTGCCTGAAATTTTTCTAAAAATAATTTAGTGTAATGGTCAAAATTTGGTTGGTCTTCAATAGAGGGTTCGAGTACCTGCCATACAACTCCTCCTTTTATATAAGCATTACACTCCACCTAATGAAGCTGGGTGTCTGAAATTTTGCCAAACATAGTTTAGTGTAATGGCCAAAGTTGCAGCAAAATTTGGTTGGTCTACTGCAGAAGGTTCGAGTAGCTGCCATACAACTCCTTCTAATATATGAGTACTCCACTACACTAAATAAAGCTGAATGTTTGAAATTTTGCCAAAAGTAAATAACCGCATAATATAATGTATATGTTACGGTCATACGGGTATCCCAGAGTTGACACAGTCTACTCTACTACACTCTTCCTCGTTTTAACTTAAATAGATTTATTATATTATATTCACCTATGTTTTCTTGTTCAACATAATAAACTTATGGAAATACTGTTTTTTCAGGATTCACGTGAAAACCACTGGTCCGATTGTCGCAAAATTTAAAAAAAAAATTCTGAGAGCCCGGGGGGTGACATGTCACATTTTTATAAGTCAACAGGTTGCGGCTCCAGAACCATTTTAACCACTTTCGTTTTTTTGATGTCGAGTCAAAACGGTATGGCCGATTGACTTGAAATTTTGCACAAATGTTTCTCTTAGCAACCGGAATTAGTTGTATAAATTTATTTGGAATAAAATTTTGTATTTCCAATTGCTGTTCAATTTTACAGGTTGATTTTGTAGTCAAAAAAAAAGGCTGACACAAATTTTTGTAGAATTCGGTTAACTCGTTTAAACACGAGGGCGCAATGAAGCTTTTTCAATGTTTTTAATGTCGAGTCAAAACGGTTTGACCGATTGACTTGAAATTTTGCACAAATATTCCTCTTAGCAACCGGAATTAGTTGCATAAATTTATTTGTAATAAATTAACTCATTTCGGCCGGGCGGGCTTCCAAAAAATTTTGTGTTTCCGATTGGTGTCCAATTTTACATGTTGATTTTCAAGTCAAAAAGAGAGGCTGACACAAATTTTTGTTGAGCTCGGTTAACTCGTTTGGGCACGAGGGCGCAATGAAGCATTTTTAATGTTTTTGGTGTCGAATCAAAACGGTTTGACCGATTGACTTAAAATTTTGCACAAATGTTCCTCCTAGCAACCGGAATTATTTGTATAAATTTGGTTGGAATAAATTAACCTATTTCGTCCTGGCGGGCTTCCAATAAAATTTGAGCTTCCTATTTGCGTCTAGTTTTACAGGGTGACTTTGCATTGGAAAAAAGAGGCTGATACAAGTTTCACTTAAGTTCGATTAACCCTTTTTCCATGACGACGCCATGAAGTTTTCTATAAATTATTGCTTAAACAATTAAAAGAATTTTATTGAAAATTTTGTACTAGCATTTTAATTATAAAAACCCATAGGGTTAATTTGGTTTTGAACTGTTTACGCGTTTTACACAAAGATTCAATGAACTTTAAAATTTTTGGTATTGACGCAAGTTAACCTTTATTTCAAAAGCTCACTTAATTAATAAGACTAATTTTTTTGCTTCCTTAAATATTCCCAAATAGTGCAAAAGCTAAATGAGATAATATTAATAATAAAAAAAATAAAACTAAAAAAGGATCCGAAGAATAATGTCTTTAAATTTAAATAATGTAACATTTTTCTTCTCTACAAGTCTTTGTTTTTTATCTATTTTTCAGTTGTTATTTTTTTAAAATAGATTTCAGTGTAAAACTGCACTTTTCTGCAAATAAAATCTAAAAATAAAAAATTTCAATTTCGTATCGCACTGTCCATTCTAGTATATGATAAGTAGAAAATTGAAGTTTTCAGTAGAGCTATTTAAAAATTTCAAAACTTTTAAAGCTTCGTTTGTCTCTTGTATACATGATAGAAGTTTGCTTTTTATGGCAAATAATAGAGTTTTCGACTCTTATTAAATAATATTATTCACTAAATTAGAATAAGTTTGTCCAAACGAGATATTTATAAAAATTATATAAATAAATTAAATAACTTATCATTATAATTTAAAAAAAATGTACTAAATTAAATGTGGTAAGTATACTTACAATATTAACAGGCGGACATTTTTTTGTATTTTATGTTGTAAGTACTACTTACAATAATTAAGTTTGGAGGTGCTAACTTTTTTACTACTTATAAGATACTTACAATAGGTATTGAATAGAAATTAAAATATTAACAAACCCATCCAAAAACGTTTTATTATTGATTTTTATTGATTTTAATATGTTATAAATAAAAAAAATAAACGAATTCATAAAAGAAAAAATGTAATATATTATAAAAACAATAAAGAAATTCTTGAAAGAAGTAATTTTCAACTTATATTCTACTCTGAAGCTTCTTCAAAATCTTCAGTTTCCTTTGGAGTTTCGTTCGTGTGAGGCAAATTTTTATAAAAGCTCCGATAACTTGCCGGTAAATAATTTGCAAGTTCCAACAAATCTTTATATTTTTCTGAAGAGATATTTAAAGGCTCTTTATATAAAACAGGTGGCTTTTCATTAGGCATTTCTAGTTTTTTTTTACGTCTTCTACGACTATCTATAGTTTGATTATATAAAATGATCGAAGAAAATCTTTCTGATTCAAATGAATACTTATACAACAACTTATTCGGATAATTTTTATCAGTCTTTATAATTCTTATATTATTCCATTTCACTTTAACATTTTCATCGTTTTTGTCTACTTGTACCATATTTATAAAACTTGAAAAGTTTAAAAAATTATTTTTCGTCATTTCAGTGACATCATAGCGTGGGTCAGTTATTTTACAATTTCGAATACAGGAATACAATTGAGAAGGCACGTAAAGTTTTTTATGTTTTTTATCTTTCTCTATTAAAGAGTGCGTATTATCACCCTCATTTTGAGTGTGACCTTTTTCAAGAAATACATGTTTAATATCAATGTCTAACATTTTTGAAACCCATGCGTAAAAGACAAATAAACACTTATTCTTGTTTTGCCCTGGGCAGTTATCAGAGTAAAAATTAAAATATTTTATACCCTGCTGAGTTTTTTCTATATATTGATATAGGCAACTTGAAACTTCGTTTGCGCCTCTTTTGCAATGGTTTCGTCCCATACGAAACAAAAACCTTGGAGACTAGCAATTTCGAAAATAGTGAAATTAAAAATGCAGAACTTCTTTTATAATAAAATACGCTAGTCTTTTCACATGGAATGTTTAAGATTTTTTGAAAATCAAACGTCGCAATTATAACGGTGTCATCTTCAATAGCTCTTGCTTTATTTTCATCTTTTAAAATACGGGCTTTCTTCTTAGAAAATATATGCATATTGTATTCATCTTCATTATTCGATTTTTCTTCTTGCGTCATATTATTATATTTACTACATGCATTACATTGATCCTTTTTAGGAATATAGAACCCTATATTAAAACAGTTGTTAAAGACATCTCGATATTGCCTTAAAATTACAACATTCCCGGTATCGTTACGTTCCTTACACGATACTTCGTAGAGTCTGTGCATCTTTGCAATGCTTAAATCATTATCGATATATTGTCGTGTTGTTTGCACGCGCAAGTAGTGAGACTCAATTGGCGCAAATGAGTTTATGTGGTCTTTAACGTTTTGTTTTCGTTTTTTATCTATTTCAGATACTTCCCTTATGTGTTTACCTCGTTTATCTCCTAGAATATTTCCACTCTCAGGCATTAATTTAGTAAATGCAGTCTCTACCATTTGACTACTTATACTCAGTGTGTTCAAGAACATTTTATTGCATACTTTCACTTTAACAATGTTATCGTTATTGAAAGATGATAAAAAGTATACATTTGTACATGAGCGGCGACTGTTACCTGACACAATTTTAGTCAGTTTTTTATCATGTTTTTCCACATGATTCAGAATATATTTCCACTGCAGGATGTTGTTTTCTAAACTATAAAACTTAGAAAAATTCTGATTTCTATCTGCTTCACTAATTCGCTCAAAACATTTTTGCCTGCAGTGAAAAAAACATGACTGCTTCATTTCTTTTACAGGAACGGTTTTGCAGGTTATACTTGAGCTGTAACTTAATCCGCGGATTCTCGCAATTTTATTTACATTTTTTTTCCAAGTTTTAGGGTTTTTAATACGTTTTCTTGTTTTTTGTTTAGGTGAATTTTCTTTTTCCAATTGTGTATTATCATTTTCATAAAGCGTTGATTTTCTTATTTTGGGCGTGAACGGACTTCCTGTAGGTGTGCTTATGTCGCTAGAGCTAGAGTGTGAACGGTTGATAATCACTTCCACTAACAGTAAAGTCTTCAACTTAAAAGTTAAATGTAAAAAAACCAATTCAGATTGAAATAAAATTTTGAAATTAATTTGTTTATAAAAAAAAACTTACAAGAACTAGATGATAACGAAAGTTGATCGTGCTCGGCAGGTACATCTTCTAAAATTTATTTAATAATTAAAAATACAAATAGATGTATAACTTCCACTCATAGCATTTAAATTATATAATATACCTACATACCTGTATTTAGCTGTTGAAATCCAGAAGTTGATGGTTTTGTTAAAATTAAGGAATCATTAGCACTATTATTTTCTTGATTTGAATTATCACTTGGTTCTTTTTGCAACACAATATTGTATTCAAGTTTCTTTCTTGCAGAAATTAAATTTTCTATAAAACAAATTTAGTTGTAAGTAAAGAAATTTCTGACTTATAATATAAATAATAATTATGTAAAATTTACCTTTTTTTTTTAAAACTTCATTCACCATTAAAATTCCACGATACATTATTTTTAATAAATTATTATATCACTTAATTTTTTTACTTCTATTTAACTATTATAAAAAAGTTAAAATAATGCACTTTTTACAAAAAATATGATCAATAATGACATAAGAAACCGTTATCTATTTTTTGTTAAATTATCCAAACGTACTTATTGTAAGTATCACATACAACATTGAATTTGAAGTTTTGCTACGAGATAAAATATTGTAACATACACATACAATAGCAAAAAAAAAAAAAAAATCAGTCATATTGTATCGTAAGTATACATACAGAAATATGTGATTGAAGTATTTCCGATCATTTATATCGTAAATGTACATACAATTGAGTAGAGTTAGAAATATACGTTCTAATATATTGTAAGTATACTTATAATAAAAAAGAATGGAGATTTTGAAAATTAACTGAATATTGTATGTCATTTTTTTGTCATAACTTTTGAAGGACATATCGTATTGATATGAAATTTTGACAGAAGATGGCCCTTGTAATTATCTTTCAAATGGTCAAATCATTCTATTATATCGTAAGTACACTTACAATATACTAGAATGCATAGTGCGGTATGTATTATGCTTAAATACTTAGTATTTTAAAACAGTTTTTCCAAAATAGAAGCCTACATTTCTCTCATAAAATCATAAAAAAACAAGGAAGAGTGTGGTAGAGTAGACTGTGTCAACTCTGGGATACCCGTATGACCGTTATATAAAAATTATATCATTATTATTACTATAAACATTAGTTACTTTTGGCAAAATTTCAAACATATCAGCTTTATTAGGTGTAGTGTAATATTCATATAAAAGAAGGAGTTGTATAGCAGCTACTCGAACCCTCTGAAGTAGACCAACAATATTTTGCAGTAACTTTGGCTATTACACTAAACTATTTTTGGCAAAATTTCCGACACGTAGTTGTAATAGGTACAGAGTAACACTCGTATAAAAAAAGAAGTTGTATGAACACATGGTCCAAAATGGCTGGATTTAAATAGCAATGACGGCTATTGCATAAAAACGAATTTGCGAAGTTTCAAGATCCTATCCTTTAGTTTTTGAGTTATCGTGCGGACGGACGGACGGATAGACGGACGGTCACACTTGAGTCTATATCTAGCCCCCTCCTTCTTTGCGTCACAAACGTAATGGCAAATTTATTATACCCTTTGACTATACAGTCATACGGGTATAACGAGGAAGAGCGAAGTTGTACTTTCAGGTAAGTACAAAGCAAAAAATAGGTTGGAAAGCAGATTTCTAAACCTTTTCTAAACCGTCAACTATATTTTATTTAAACGTTGGCAATTCAATTAAACTACTATTTACATAGTATAATGACATAATGGCAAATTTAGTCATTTTAATTCAGTTCACATTATTCGCCGAAAACCCAACATCCTCAACCACCGATAAATAATATACAGATAAATCATTTAGAACAAAAAAATGTTTCAATCAGAAAATAACATTGGAACCAAAAATTATACATATATAGATAAAGCAAGTGGAACAAAAAATCTCTCACTATATTTTGTGCAATCCAATGCCCCATGAAAGAGTAAAAACGACATTATACATTAGAAAAAACATATAACTTTCTGAACCTACACATTTTTTAGCAAATTTTCAAAAAATTTTGTAAAAATGTGCCTATATAGCTTCACTCTGTCCGTCCGTCCGTCCGTCCGTCCGTCCGTCCCTTTTTACCTACGATTGACTAAAAAATATCAGAAATGGGTAGGTTTTGCAATAAAAATAATTTAATGTTAAAACTTTTTTTTGTAGCCCCCCCGTTACGGAGCTACAGCCCCACAAAGTCGAAAAAAGCCCCATATTTAAACAGTTATAATTAGAGTTCTATAAGGTATATTTCCAACCTGAAAACGGTAACAGACAGCTGTTCTTCTAAGCTTTACAAATTTTTAAAAACCAATTGTATAGGGTTACCATACGGTACTAAAATTTACCGTTATTCAAAACTAAGATTTACAAATTTTTTGGTCCCTCATAACTTCGGAACGGCTAAATCTAGAAACTTGAAATTTTGGGAGAAGATTTTTTTTGTCACGCCCCCTCTTTAGCAGCTGTAAGGGGTCGAAAATTCAAATTTTGCTAAAAATTTAGCTTTTAAACACCTATAACTTGAATACCAGTCAAAATTTTTTTTTATTTGTATACAAAATTGAAAGCTCCAAAACGAAGGTTTCAATAAGTGTCAAAGGTTTTTCTTAATTTTGACTTTGTCCGTCCGTCCGTATGTTTACAAAAACTTTTACACCGTTTGAAATAGAGTAAAGAAATTTTAACCACGGGTAGATATTACAAAAAAAATAATTTCGTAGAAGAATTTTTTTCTGTAGCCCTACCCGTTACGGAGCTACAGCCCTTCAAAGTTGGAAAAAGCCCTATTTTTAAATTATTATAACATGAGTTTTGTTAAGTGTATTTTCAATCTGAAAACGGCAAAAGATAGCTGGTTTTATAAGCTTCACAAAAATATAAGGCTAAAATGTATACGGTTACCATACGGTACTAAAATTTACCATTAAGCTAAACTCAACTTTTGCAAAATTTTTGGCCCCATATATCTTCTAAACGGTTCAACCTAGGGTCTTGAAATTTTGGGAGAAATTAGGTCCTCCAAAAATAGTAGGAGTTGGTTAACAAAATTTTTTTGTCACGCCCCCTGTTTAGGAGCTATAAGGGCTCGAAAATTGAAATTTTGCTATTTTCAACCACCTGTAACTTTAACACCTGTTCAAATTTTTTTTTACAAATATGCAAAATTTATAGCTGCAGCATCATATTTCAATATACGTTAAAGGTTTTTCTTAAATTTGAAAGGGTCTCTTTAAATTGAAGAAATTGTTCTTTGTCTTAACCATTTTTGGTTTGATAATAATATTCTAGGTAAAATTCCAAATTTTGTTGGAGTTCAAAATTGATTTCCTAGAACCGAAAAAAATAGAAGGGTGAGGACAGGAGGGGGTGGGCAGATCCATCATAAGTTTGCTAAGCAAAAATTTGGGAACCTTCCCAATTGAAGGGCTACTAGGTCTTCAAAATTAAAACTTTTATGTTCTTATAAAACAATAACTTATTCACCATTGTAAGTTTTTCCAAAATTAAACGTTAACATTGAAGCTCCAACATTATATTTTGCACTTATTAACAGGTTTTCTTGAGTGCATTGGGGTTATATTCTAAGTAATTCACTATTAGTCATATAATTAATTATTAATGAAATAACAAAATTATAATATTATCATAATATATATTTTTATAAAAATACATGATAAAATACTCAGTAAGAAACCGTATATAATTTTAAAAATGTGCTTTTTAAAAACCCTTGGTTTTTTCCCCTCACTTGTTTATAAAAGTTATAGAGATGGTACATTAATTTCATTTTTTAATGAGTTTGTGTGTTTCAATATAATACTGATAATACCAAATACGAATGTAAATATATACTCGTATTTAACTAGCTTAACTTAATCAAATATAAATAATACAATACAATATGTAGGTATGTATGTATAAATATTTTTATACCCATATGACTATATAGTCAAAGGGTATAATAAATTTGCCATTACGTATGTGACGCAGAGAAGGAGGGGCGTAGATATAGACTCAAGTGTATGAATCGGGTAAGTATCGAAAAATAAATCGATTTAGGTATGTATGTCCGTCCATCTGTCCGTCCGTCTGTCCGTCCGTCCGCACGATAACTCAAAAACTAAAGGAGCTAGGATGTTGAAACTTTGCAATTTCGTTTTTTTGTAATAGCCGTCATCGCTATTAAAATCCAGCCATTTTGGTCCATGGGTTCGGGTAGCTGTCATACAACTTCTTTTTTTATATGAGAGTTACTCTATACCTATTACAGCTGCGTGTCTTGAATTTTGCCAAAAGTAGTTTAGTTTTATGGCCAAAGTTTCTGCAAAATTTAATTGGTCTACTGTAGAGGGTTCGAGTAGCTGCCATACAACTCCTTCTTTTATATGACCATTACACTACACTTAATATAGCTGTATGTTTGAAACTTTGCCAAAAGTAATCAACCGGATGACATAATGTATATGTTACGGTCATACGGGTATCCCAGAGTTGACACAGTTTACTTTACCACACTCTTCCTCGTTTTTTTTGAATATTCAATCAAATTTTTCTATTTAAAATATTCATTTTACCTCTTTAGGTATTGAATTAATATAGCATCATAGCGAAGAGCAGACAAACGAATTTGTTTTTTGCTATCAAATGAATTTTAAGAATAGACTAAATTTAAGAATTTTAACAAAATGTATATTTGATATTTAGTGTGTACAATTAAAATTCCGTACATCGTTTATAAAATTGAATACTTGTTGAGAAATAAAATTAAATAGATGAGACGGGAAAAAAAAAATAATATCTGAAAAATTTGGTTTAATTAAAAATTAAAAACACAATCAATATTTAAAATTCAATTTTCATTTCATATTTCTAGAAAAGTGAAAAGCCGAATTGAAGTTATATAATAAATAAAATAACAAACGTTCAATTAGGCATAAAAACCCCTTTAAAAAAACGAAATTAAAAAAATTATTAACATGTAGCTACTATGTAGGTTCTTAAAACTAAGAACCAATGTACAAACTATAACATAAAACTATAAAAACAAAACAAACGTAAAACTATAATTCTAGTAAAACATAACAAAATTAACTATGTAATAAAATAAACAAAAATAAATTATTTAATATTTTGCATTGTTACAAAACCTGATCCACCTGTTCCACTTCAAGATTCAATGCTCTAGTGACAAGTTGAAGGTTGTCAAATAAAAAGATAAATTAGAAATTTTTAAAAATTTTAAATAAATAAAAAGATAATTTCTCTGCGTCACAAACGTAATCGCAAATTTATTATACCCTTTGACTTTATAGTCATATGGGTATAACGAGGAAGAGTGTAGTAGAGTAGACTGTGTCATCTCTGGGATACCCGTATGACCGTAACATATACATTACATCATCTGGTTAATTACTTTTGGCAAAATTTAAAACATACAGCTTTATTAAGTGTAGTGTAATGCTAATATAAAAGAAGGGGTTGTATTGCAGCTTCTCGAACCCTCTGCAGTAGATCAACCAAATTTTGCTGTAACTTTGGCCATTACACTATTCTATTTTTGCCAAAAGTTTTTTCCTACACTCTTCCTCGTATTTTAATATGATTTTATGTTAAAAACGGGGAAGATTACAGTTGCCCTTGTCAACTTTTAGATACCCGTGCATACCCACTAACCGTTATTTATTTCCCCTATGCTATTATCAATATTACAAAAAAAATATATGAAAATAAAATAGTTAAAAAAACTTTTAATTTATTATCACATAATTTTTGCTTAAAAAAAAAAAAAGAAAAAAAAAAATTAAACTTTTAATTCATCATATCATCATACCATCATTTTCGCATAGAAACAAAAAGAAAAAAAAACAAAACATAAAATCTGCCCAGTTTTGATTTTAACCTCGTAGCTTTATTAGATTCACAGTTATCGAATTGACATCTTTGTATGGCAGTTGCCCGAAAACGGGGCCTTAACATTTTGAAACTCCATAGAAGTGCTCGATTCATTATATAACTAACAGTGTTTAGTTTTTATCCTCGTAGTGTAATCAGTTTCCAAGAAATTCATATTGGTGCGAAGAAGTTGTATAGCAGCCCCACGAAAATGAGGCCGTAACATTTTGAAACTTCATATAAGTGCTCGATTCATTATATAACTAACAGTGTGTAATTTTCATCCTCGTAGTATAATCAGTTTCCAAGAAATTCATATTGGTGAAAAGAAGTTGTATGGCAGCCCCCCGAAAATGAAGTCGTAACATTTTGAAACTTCATATAAGTTTTTAATTCATTATAAAACTTACCGTGTGTATTTTTCATCTTCCTGCTGGTACCTATACTAAAGTATAATTGCTTTTGAACAAATTCATATTGGTTTAAATAAGTTGTGTGGCAGCTCCCCGAAACCTTGGTTAAGACCAGACCAAAAAGAATAGGGAACCTCAAAAATGTCCAAAAAATATTTTGTGTGAATTTCAAAACTCTAGCTCTAATGTTTTAATTCTATCTGTTATAATTAATATTTAATTCACGAATATATTAAACTTACGCAAAATAAGCTTTGTATGATCATATTCATATAATTATCATCATGATAGATAATAATCATCATATTCATAATAATTATATCTATCAATATAAAAATACAAAGCATGCAAAATATTACACATATACATATTATATGAATACATTTAAATTAATTATGAAGCCATTTACTTAAAAAAAATTTTTGTGCTCTTTATTGAGCACAACTACGCATCATTTAAATCATATGAAATCGTAACTCGAAATCGTTATCTACAAAAAAAAAAAAAACCACAAAACAAAAAAAACCAAATTCATATAATTTCATGTTAAATACAAGATGCATAGCAAAATTTCAAATTTTTAAATGAAAATATTGGAATTAAAAAAGTTAGTTGTTCGAGAGCTGCCCGAAGTTTTGGTCCGATCTTAACCAAAAAAAAACAGGGAACCTAGAAATTGATTGAAAAATATTTTGTGAAAATTTCAAAACTAAAGCTCTTTTAGTTTTTGAGTTATCGTGCTGACACACAGACGGACGGACAGACACACATAGCTAGATCGACTCATTTTCGATTCTGAGCCGATACGTACCCCTGACACTATATCTAGCTCGTCTAGATCGATGCGTTACAAACGGAGGAGCAATCTTAATATACCCGATGTCATATATGTCATATATATACACTGAAAGATGGTGTAAGTAATTTTTTCATAGAATTATTTTCAATGACTGGGATTTTATATTTTAACCCTTGGTAGCTTGTCGTTTCATTGTGAAATTACTTATTAAATTGCGGTTTCTATTTCCAAAGTTAACTCTAATTTATCTTTTTATTTATTTAAAATTTTTAAAAATTTCTAATTTATCTTTTTTTAGTTTTAAGAAATACATTTTTAAAATTTTTTTTATTTCTTTTTTTAAAAGGTTTCTTATGCCGAATTGAACGTTATTCAGTTTATTTATTATATAACTTCAATTCGGCTTTTTCCCTTTCCTAAAAATATGAAATGAAAATTGAATTTTAAATATTGATTGTGTTTTTAATTTTTAATTAAACCAAATTTTTCAGATATTATTTTATTTTTCCCGTCTCATCTATTTAATTTTATTTCTCAACAAGTATTCAATTTTATATACGATGTACGGAATTTTAATTGTACACACTAATTGGATATTTATAATTTTGTTGGTCTACTTCAGAGGGTTCGAGTAGCTGCTATACAACTCCTTCTTTTATATGAATATTACACTACACCTAATAAAGCTGATATGTTTGAAAATTTTCCAAAAGTAACAAATGTTTATAATTATAATGATATAATTTTTATGGAACGGTTATACGGGTATCCTAGAGTTGACACAGTCTACTCTACCAAACTCTTCGTCGTTTTTTTATGATTTTATGAGAGAAATGTAGGCTTCTATTTTGGAAATACTGTTTTAAAATACTATGTATTTAAGCATAATATATACGAAATTGAAATTTTTGATTTTTAGATTTTATTTGAAGAAAACTGCATTTTTACACTGAAATCTATTTTTAAAAAATAACGAGGAAGAGTGTAGTAGAGTAGACTGTGTCAACTCTGGGATACCCGTATGACCGTAACATATACATTATATCATCCGGTTAATTACTTTTGGCAAAATTTCAAACATTCAGCTTTATTAGGTGTAGAGTAATGCTCATATAAAAGAAGGAGTTGTATGGCAGCAACTAGAACCCTTTGCAGTAGACCAACCAAATTTTGCAGTAACTTTGGCTATTGCACTAAACTATTTTTGGCAAAATTTTAGACACCCAGCTTTATTTGGTGTAGTGTAATCCTCATATAAAAAAAGGAGTTGTATGGCAGCTACTCGAACCCTCAGCAGTAGACCAACTAAATTTTGCAGTAACTTTGGCCATTACACTAAACTATTTTTTGCAAAATTTCAGACACCCAGCTTCATCAGGTGTAGTGTAAAGCTCATATAAAAGAAGGAGTTGTATGGCAGCTGCTCAAACCCTCTGCAGTAGGCCAACCAAATTTTGCAGTAACTTTGGCCATTATACTAAACTACTTTTGGCAAAATTTCAGACACGCAACTTCCATAGGTATAGAGTAATGCTCATATAAAATTATAAGTTGTATGGCAGGTACTCGAACCCGTGGACCAAAATGGCTGGATTTCAAACTCGATTCCGTTTTTTGCATAAAAACGAATTTGTGAAAATTTCATAATCCTAGCTCCTTTACTTTTTGAGTTATCGTGATGACGGACGGACGGACAGACGGACAGACGGACGGACGGACGGACATACGGACGGACATACATAGCTAAATCGATTTATTTTTCGATTCTGATCCGATCCATACACTTGAGTCTATATCTACCCCCCCTCCTTCTCTGCGTCACAAACGTAATGGCAAATTTATTATACCCTTGGACTATATAGTCATACGGGTATAACAACTGCAAAGTAGATAAAAAACAAATACTTACAAAACGAGGAAGAGTGTAGTAGAGTAGACTGTGTCAACTCTGGGATACCCGTATGACCTAAGATATACATTATATCATCCGGTTAATTACTTTTGGCAAAATTTCAAACATTCAGCTTTATTAGGTGTAGAGTAATGCTCATATAAAAGAAGGAGTTGTATGGCAGCTACTCGAACCCTTTGCAGTAGACCAACCAAATTTTGCAGTAACTTTGGCCATTACACTAAACTACTTTTGGCAAAATTTCAGACACCCAGCTTCATTTGGTGTAGTGTAATCCTCATATAAAAGAAGGAGTTGTATGGCAGCTACTCGAACCCTCAGCAGTAGGCCAACTAAATTTTGCAGTAACTTTGGCCATTACACTAAACTATTTTTTGCAAAATTTCAGACACCCAGCTTCATCAGGTGTAGTGTAAAGCTCATATAAAAGAAGGAGTTGTATGGCAGCTACTCGAACCCTCTACAGTAGACCAACCAAATTTTGCAGTAACTTTGGCCATTATACTAAACTACTTTTGGCAAAATTTCAGACACGCAGCTTCCATAGGTATAGAGTAATACTCATATAAAATTAGAAGTTGTATGGCAGGTACGCGAACCCGTGGACCAAAATGGCTGAATTTAAAACTCATTTCCGTTTTTTGCATAAAAACGAATTTGTGAAAATTCCATAATCCTAGCTCCTTTACTTTTTGAGTTATCGTGATGACGGACGGACGGACGGACGGACATACATGGCTAAATCGATTTATTTTTCGATTCTGATCCGATCCATACACTTGAGTCTATATCTACCCCCTCTCCTTCTCTGCGTTACAAACGTAATGGCAAATTTATTATACCCTTGGACTATATAGTCATACGGGTATAAAAATGTAGAGAAGAAAAATGTTACGTTATTTAAATATAAAGATATTATTCTTCGGATCCTTTTTTAGTTTTTATTTTTTTATACCCTACACCTATAGAATAGGTAAAGGGGTATATTAACTTTGGTATGGTGTTTGTAACCACCTAAAGGAAGCGAGCTAGATATGGAAAAGTATATATATTTGTGATCAGCGTGACCGCCTTAGTCGATATAGCCATGTCCGTCCGTCCGTCCGTAGGCACGATAACTCAAAAAATAATAGAGCTATCTTGATGAAATTTTAACTGTAGGTTACTAGGACTGAAAGTACGGCGGGGATTGCATATGGGCGAAATCGGCCCATGGGTTCGGATTCTGGACCTTTTAATCGGTTTCAGGGCTAACGAACAAATATAAAAAATCACGATAGCTTCCAAGCTTCCAATTTGCCACAAGGGTGTTCTTTACTATTTCTTGCGTGCCCCCCTAATTTGGGATCAATTGGAGTGGTGGTTCAGAACCTCTTTTAGACCCCCCAATGTGAAAAAGCTTATCATCGAAATTAATAAAACTAGTAACTTAAAATTAAGATAGAGCGTTCCAATTGTGTACAAGGGTTAACTAGTATTGAAAGTATGACGGGACTGCATATGGGCGAAATCGTACCATAATTTCGGGTCCTGGAACCCTTGAAAAGTTCAAGGACTAACAAACATATATCTTACAAACACCATAACTCAAAAAATAATGCCGGTATTTTGCTGAAATTTAACAGTAGGTTACTAGTAATGAAAGTACCATGGGAGTTGGTTGTGGTCGAGTTTAATTTCGAAGCCAAAGAATATATTTCCTATGTCCTATGTGTCTCCGAAATCTACACTTAATTGTAGTGGTTCAGCTATGTTCAAAGGTACTTGCTGCATTTATGTAAAATTTATTTTTATATTTAAATGAATTATATGAAAAGGTGTAAATTTTTAATTGTATTTTAGAAATATGTACATTTATTGCATATTTTGCGTTTATAAGCTTTTCTATTGGGTATATAAACTAACCATTTAAAATAATTGCAATTTTTAAAAATTTGGATTATTAAATATATTATGCTTTGATTATCTTTTTATCACAAAATTTAATAATTAGAATTTTTTCATTTTGTAATTGAATTGGAATAAATATATTTTCATTTATTTCAAGTTTGTTTGTTTTTTAATATTTTTAAATAGATAAATTAGTAAGAATTTGTAGTATTTTTTAATAGATAGGGTAATTAGAAAATGTTTTTAGTATTATACAGTTAATTTGGTTAGCTATGTCTTACGATCAAATTAATAACAGCTTCTATAGTGTTAAAATGACTTATGGATATGTCCTTAAATTTGAACCAAATAGGTGTAGGGTATTTCTAAGTCGGTTGCACCGACTGACTGTTTCTTTACTTGTTTATTATTAATATTATCTCATTTAGCTTTTGCACTATTTGAGACTATTTAAGGAAAGAAAAAAAAATTAGTTTTATTAATTAAGTGAGCTTTTGGAATGAAGGCGTTAATACCAAAAATTTTAAAATTTCATTGAATCTTTGTGCAAAACGCTTAAACAGGTCAAAACCAAATTAACCCTGTGAGTTTTTATAATTAAAATCCTTATACAAAATTTTCAATAAAATTCTTTTAATCGTTTAAGCAAATAAAATTTATAGAAAACTTCATGGCGTCGTCGTGGAAAACGGGTTAATCGATCTTAACTAAAACTTTTTGCAGCCTCTCTTTTGGACTGCAAAATCAACCTCTAAAATTGGACACAAATCGGAAAAACAATTTTTTTTGGAAGCCCGCCAGGCTGAAATGGGTTAATTCATTCCAACCAAATTTATACAACAAATTACGGTTGCTAAGAGGAAGATTTATGCACATTTTCAAGTCAATCGGTTAAACCGTTTTGACTGCAATAATTCCGGTTGCTCAGAGGAACATTTGTGCAAATTTTGACTCTACATTAAAAACATTGAAAATGCTTCATTGCGCCCTCGTGTTCAAATGAGTTGACCGAATTCAACAAAAATTTGTGTCAGCCTCTCTTTTTGACTGCAAAATCAACCTGTAAAATTGGACACCAATCGAAAACACAAAATTTTTTGGAAGCCTGCCAGGCCGAAATGGGTTAGTTTAAGAGGATCATTTGTGCAAAATTTTAAGTCAATTGGCCAAACCGTTTGACTCGACATCAAAAAGACGAAAAAGCTTACAGCAGCTTTTTACAGATATTTTCGTTACTTTACTCTTTAGTAGAATCGGTTTGACCGTTTGAAATTTTGTATGCGTAAATGTATATACTTATCATTATACGATTATTCAAAAAAAAAATTTTTTTAAATTACGGCCAATTTTTGATAGTAGGTAAAACTTCTTTGAATTAGGGCAATGTTTAAAAAATGTTTTGTCAAGTTCTTTTAATCGATTGCGAAACAAAAGCTTTAAAAAACTGTTTGCAAAACAGTTTTAACGATTTTCTCTAACTTTTCTATACGTTATGCTTCTTGACAATTTGGTGCTGCTTGACGATAGGGTTGAGGCACAAATAAATAATATACAGACAAAAATTATACATATATAGATAAAGCAAGTAGAACAAAAAATCTCTCACTATATTTTGTGAAATCCAATGCCCCACGAAAGAGAAAAAACGATATTATACATTTGTAAAAACATATACCTTTCTCATCCTACACATTGTTTTATATTATTATTACTTTCTTAAAAAAAAAAAAGTAAAAAATAGTAAAAAAAAGTTTAGAGTTGGTACATTCATTTTATTTTTTAATGAGTTTGTGTGTTTCAATGTAATACTAATAAAACCAAATACCAATGTAAGTAAATATACATATATTTAACTACTGGCTTAACTTAATCAAATATAAATAATACACTATATTATGTATGTATGTATAAATATTTATTTTTCCAATTTTTAATCAAATTTTTCTTTTTAAAATATTCATTTTACCTCTTTACGTATTGAAATAATATAGAAATAATTAGAGCAGACAAACGAATTTATTTTTTGCTTTCAAATGAATTTTTTAGAATAGAGTAAATTTAGGAATTTAAACAGAATAAAAATTGGATATTTAGTGTGTACAATTAAAATTCCGTACATCGTATATAAAATTGAATACTTATTGAGAAATTAAATAGATGAGACAGGAAAAGTAAAATAATACCTGAAAAATTTGGTTTAATTAACAAATAGAAACACAATCTATATTTAAAATTCAATTTTCATTTTATATTTTTAGAAAAAGGAAAAAGTCGAATTGAAGTTATCTAAAAAACAAAATGAATAACGTTCAATTAGGCATAAAAAACCGTTTAAAAAAACAAAATTAAAAAATTATAAACATGTAGCTACTATGTAGGTTCTTAAAACTAAGAGTCCATGTACAAACTATAACATAAAACTATAAAAGCAAAAGAAACGTAAAACTATAATTCTAGTAAAACATGACAAAATTATATATGTAACTAGCTAATACCCGTTGCGCGTTGCTGCGCCTCTCAATGGAGGTTTAATTGAAGTTGATGTTACTGCAAAAAGTTAACACAAAAATTACACACTGTTTACACATGTAAATTTTAAAATGTATGAAAGCAATCTTTTTAAAACGATTTTTCTAGGATTATTCCAGTAATTTTTGAAACTTTCTGTAACAAAGCAGTACAAACTATTTTCCAAAATTTGACGTAATTTATTTCCAAAAAATTTTTTTTGACTAATCGTAGGACCGACTGTTAACAGACTCAACTCTATTTTCAAGTTGCTTCACGCATATAAAATTTGAAGTCAACCGGTCAAATCGTTTTTAATTTAGAGTTAAGTATTGAAAAAACCTATAAAAAACTGTTGGGCCCCAATGTGTTAATGCAAGTCAATAAAATTTTTTTGTGGGCTTTCTTTTTTGCCAAAGCAGAATATCGTAAAATCGGACAAAATTTGGTCCCAAAATTTTTTTTGACCACCCGTCGGCCCGACATGGGTTAACAAATTTCAAAACTGTTAATAGTATCAACTCAATTCTTAAAGAGCATCACGTATACAAAATTTGAAGTCAATCGGTCAAACCGTTTTCATTTTAGAACAAAGAAGTTTAAATACTTTCACCACAGCCCCAACTTGGCGGTCCGTTAGAGAAAAAATTTTTGGGCCACGATTTCTTTCTGTACCCAAAAACCCGTATATACAAATTTTCATGAAAATCGGCTGGGCAGTTTAGGAGTCTCTTCGCTACATACAAACAAACAAACAAATAAACAAACTTTCGCTTTTATATATATAGATAAAATAAACTAAAACGAGGAAGAGTGTAGTAGAGTAGACTGTGTCAACTCTGGGATACCCGTATGACCGTAACATATACATTATATCATCCGGTTAATTACTTTTGGCAAAATTCCAAACATTCAGCTTTATTAGGTGTAGTGTAAAGCTCATATAAAAGAAGGAGTTGTATGGCAGCTACTCGAACCCTTTGCAGTAGACCAACCAAATTTTGCAGTAACTTTGTCCATTACACTAAACTATTTTTGGCAAAATTTCAGACACCCAGCTTCATTTGGTGCAGTGTAATCCTCATATAAAAGAAGAAGTTGTATGGCAGCTACTCGAACCCTCAGCAGTAGACCAACTAAATTTTGCAGTAACTTTGGCCATTACACTAAACCAATTTTTTGCAAAATTTCAGACACCCAGCTTCATCAGGTGTAGTGTAAAGCTCATATAAAAGAAGGAGTTGTATGGCAGCTACTCGAACCCTCTGTAGTAGACCAACCAAATTTTGCAGTAACTTTGGCCATTATACTAAACTACTTTTGGCAAAATTTCAGACACGCAGCTTCCATAGGCATAGAGTAATGCTCATATAAAATTAGAAGTTGTATGGCAGGTACTCGAACCCGTGGACCAAAATGGCTGAAATTAAAACTCGATTCCGTTTTTTGCATAAAAACGAATTTGTGAAAATTTCATAATCCTAGCTCCTTTACTTTTTGAGTTATCGTGATGACGGACGGACGGGCGGACGGACGGACGGACACACGGACGGACGGACATACATCGCTAAATCGAATTATTTTTCGATTCTGATCCGATCCATACACTTGAGTCTATATCTACCCCCCCTCCTTCTCTGCGTCACAAACGTAATGGCAAATTTATTATACCCTTGGACTATATAGTCATACGGGTATAATAAATTATTTAATATTTTTCATTGTTTAACAAAAGCTGATCCACCTGTTCCACTTCAAGATTCAATGCTCCGGTGACAAAAAGTGTGGAAAAAAAAGATAAATTAGAAATTTTTAAAAATTTTAAATAAATAAAAAGATAAATTAGAGTAAAATTTTGATTTTATGTCTCTGTATAAAGTATTGAAAACCTAATCTACTAAAAATTTGTTGGGAAATTAATAATTTATAGCTTAACATTTATGAAAATAAAACAACAAATTAAAATTTTTCTTTTATAACTTTTTGGCTTTAACTTTTTAACCCCTTTGAAACTAGTAAGCGCAATTTAATAGGTAATTTCACAATGGAACGGCAAGCAACCAAGGTTTAAAATATAAAAGCTTAGCCATTGAAAATAATCTATGAAAAAATTACCTACACCATCTTTTAGAGTTTTTTTTTAACATAAAATCATATTAAAATATAAACACATATGTTAATAAACACAAACATACATTACAATACATTTGACTTGATCAACACGTCTATTGATCATATAGTATATTAAAGCTTATATAGTTTCTGGTGTTACCACATTGAAAGACTAATGTAATTTACCCTGATTTTTCAACATATAAGATTTTAAAAATCTTATACATATATTAAAACTTTAAAGAATTAGTTTTTTAAAAGTTATGTAAGATTTGGAATTTATTTTTTGAATATATAAAATATTTAAAATATAACTTTTAATATATTATAATTTAATTATAATTCATATTATAATATAACTTATATTATATAAATATACTCTTTTACAGCAATATACAACAATTTTTCATAAACATTCAACATTTTTTCATCCAAATTAAACATTTTTTGATATAATAAATATGATGAAATGTTTAATTTGGATGAAAAAATGTTGAATATTTATGAAAAATTGTTGCATATTGCTAAAAAAGAGAATATATAATTTAAAATATAAAATATTAATACAACAACAAAAATTATTTGTTAAGATTCTTAAAACCACTAATCAATTATAAATTTATTAAATATATTTTTAATTTTATTTTATGATTTACAGCGTTTTGGTAAAATATTTTAAATTTTTATTTTTAAAAAATCGAAAAGTTTCCTTTAATTTAACCAAATTAGCTTAACTTAACAGATACGCGTATTTCGTTTTAATTTCTGATTTCGTGTACTACTTTCATACTTCTTTAGTGTTTGTACTCGAATGACTAATTAGTTTTAAATTTCTAAAAAATTAAATTTTAATTTTTTTTTAAATATAGAGGTTTTTAAAACTTAAATTAAAAAAAAATAAATTTTTTTATCATGTAAATGATATGGCAATATTGTATTAATTTACATACACATCTTCATTAAAAAAAAAAAAATTAACTGAAATATTGTACGAAGATATTAATAGTTTGATACTTGGTTAAATGGTTTGATACAGTCGGCAAATTCCAAATTTTATATTAGGTATAAGAAATTTTAACTAGTAAATAAGTTTTATTTGAAAAAAGTAATCAAAAATAAAAGAAAACAGAGGTTATTTTTAAAATTTTTCTATATAAACTTGTATTTTGTCATTAAAGTTTAATAATCGTATTATTTTTATATTTGATACATATTCCACATATTTTGTGATACCCAGAAAAACTATAAAGGCAAACTCTATGAATAGTGGAAGAAAGCATTAGTGAGAAAGAGATAGCATATGGGGCAATGGTTTCAAGAAAAAATTACGATAATTTTTATTGACATTTTTTGTTCTACTTGCTTTATCTATATATATGTATAATTTGATACAGATAAATCATATAGAACAAAGATAGAGAATCACTTTTTCAATAAATTTTTTAATTTTAGCTTTGAGATTGGAACCCTGCGGTAATTTTTTTTAAATTTTGCTTTGAGATTGAACCTTGCGGTAATTTTTATTATTCATTGGTTTTTGTATTTGCTGTTTTACTAATATCATTGTAGTAAATAAATATATTATGAATTATCAAAAATTATACATATATAGATAAAGCAAGTAGAACAAAAAATGTCAATAAAAATTCTCTTAATTTTTTCTTAAAGCCATTGCCCCATATGCTATCGCTTTCTCACTAATGCTGTCTTCCACTATTCGTAGAGTTTGCCTTTATAGTTTTTCTAGGTATCAAAAAATATGTGGATTATGTATCAAATATAAAAATAATACGATTATTAAACTTTAATTACAAAATACAAGTTTATATAGAAAAATTTTAAAAATAACCTCTGTTGTCTTTTATTACTTTTTTCAAATAAAACTTATTTACTAGTTAAAATTCCTATACCTAATATAAAATTTTGAATTTGCCGACTGTATCAAACCATTTAACCAAGTATCAAACTATTAATACCCGTACAATATTTGAGTTAATTTTTTTTCTTAGATGTGTATGTAAATTAATACAATATTGCCAAATCATTTGCATGATTAAAAAATTTATTATACCCGTATGCCTATATAGTCAAAGGTTATAATAAATTTGCCATTACGTTTGTAACGCAGAGAAGGAAGGGGGCTAGATATAGACTCAAGTGTATGGATCGGTTCAGAATCGAAAAAAAAATCGATTTAGCGATGTATGTCCGTCCGTCTGTCCGTCCGTCCGTCCGTCCGTCCGCACGATAACTCAAAAACTAAAGGAGCTAGGACCTTGAAATTTTCGCAAATTGGTTTTTTTGCAATAGCCGTCATCGCTATTTAAATCCAGCCATTTTGGTCCATGGGTTTGGGTGGCTGCCATACAACTTCTTTTTTTATATGAGTATTTCTTTGTACCTATTACAGCTACGTGTCTGAAAATTTGGCAAAAGTAGTTAAGTTCTATGGCCAAAGTTTCTGCAAAATTTGGTTGGTCTGTTGCAGTGAGTTCGAGTAGCTGCCATACAACTCCTTCTTTTATATGAGCATTACTCTAAACCTATTAAAGCTGGGTGTCTGAAATTTTGCCAAAAATAGTTTAGGGTAATGGCCAAAGTTACAGCAAAATTTGGTTGGTCTACTGCAAAGGGTTCGAGTAGCTGCCATACAACTTCTTATTTTATATGAGCATTACTCTATACCTTTTCAAGTTGGGTGTCTGAAATTTTGCCAAAAATAGTTTAGTGTAATGGCCAAAGTTACTGCAAAATTTACTGCAGAGGGTTCGAGTAGCTGCCATACAACTCCTTCTTTTATATGAGCATTATATTTCACCTAAAAAAGCTGGTATGTTTGAAATTTTGCCAAAAGTAATTAATGTTTATAATAATAATGATATAATGTTAATATAACGGTCATACGGGTATCCCAGAGTTGACACAGTCTACTCTACTACACTCTTCCTCGTTTTTTTTTAATTTAAGTTTTAAAAACCTCAATATTTAAAAAAAAAATTAAAATTTAATTTTTTACAAATTTAAAACTGATTAGTCATTCGAGTACAAACACTAAAGAAGTATGCAAGTAATACACGAAATCAGAAATTAAAACGAAATACGCGTATCTGTTAAGTTAAGCTAATTTGGTTAAATTAAAGGAAACTATTAGATTTTTTAAAAATAAAAATTTAAAATATTTTACCAAAACGCTGTAAATCATAAAATAAAATTAAAAATATATTTAATAAATTTATAACTGATTAGTGGTTTTAAGAATCTTAACAAATAATTTTTGTTGTTGTATTAATATTTTATATTTTAAATAATATATTTATATAATATAAGTTATATTATAATATGAATTATAATTAATCTATAATATATTAAAAGTTATATTTTAAATATTTTATATATTCAAAAAATAAATTCCAAATCTTACTTAACTTTTAAAAAACTAATTCTTTAATGTTTTAATATGTAAGTTTTTAAAATCTTATATGTTGAAAAATCAGGGTAAATTACATTAGTCTTTCAATGATGTAACACCAGAAACAATATCATAATATTTAATCGGCTTATTTTTTCCCATACAAATATAAACATCACTTTTTAGAGCAAACTATTTGACCAATTTTAATGAAACAAAAACCAAAATAAAGGTTTTTTTTTGTTTTCATAGGACAATGATATTTTTTGTTAGAATATTGCGTTTTTTCAGGTGAAAATCCGTCTTTAATTTAACGTAAATTTGAATTTAACGGTCACGCTTTTAAAAGTTGAGGCTTATGACTCTAATATTATGCGCCGACTTTCTGTGTAAAAGTAATTCATTTTCGGTTTTAACTCGCAGCTAAATCTAAATCAAAAGATTATAGGCGCCGACTTATGTAGATCTTTCTTTTTTTTGTTTAGTTCAAATTTTCAATGAACAAGGAGATTTAAAGTTTTTTAAAATTTTTTTTTTGTTTTTGTTTTTTCTTTATCTTAAAAAGTGAACGAAAAAAATGAGTTCGAAATGAAAGCAATACGTTTGGTTTATACAGTAGTTTTAATTTATAACGAACTCGGTCCAATTTTAATTATAATAAACTTTACACTTTTTGATAAAGAATTAAATTTTACCTAAAAATGTAAGTTGTTTATTACATTTATATTTCTTTTATTTAAACTTATTATATCTAATAATGTTGCTTGGCGATTAATTAAGTGTTTTTTATTTAGTTTTGGATATAAAAAAAATCATAATAACGCATCACAAATACAAAAAAAATATCAATAGAAGAAAAAGCACTATACATAGGCTTGAGGCTGACACATCAAATAAAATGTTAGCAAATGAGTTCGAAGTGTCCATTCTAGAATCAGCACATTCTACAATGTTCAAGTCTTATACTAATTTTTCAAAATTCACAGCATTCTTTTAAAACGACATTCGTTTATTACGACGAATATTTTCAGTCCCATAATGGTCGTTATAACCGAAAGGTACTGTACATATTTTGTTTTTGTTTGCAATTTATTATAATACAGTAGGTACTAAAAAAAAAGTTTTTTGTAAATCGTAAATTGTGGTTGCTTTTTGTTAAGTTTTTTGTAAAATTAAAAACCGAATTCTGAAATATGCAGAAACTTAAAAAAAAAAAAATAATATTTCTTAAGAAAAATGATTTGTTTCTTATTGATTAGCCAAACAGCATGTACGGCATTCAGTTTCTGTCAAAAAATTTTGAAATAATTAGTTACGTAAAAAAATTAACATGAAAGCATACACGACGTTTTAAATTTTAAAATTTAAAAATTGACAAAGTGTATAAAAATACATATTGTAATTGTTTTTTCTTATGCTGCTGCAATAAGAATAACATTTACAATAACATTTTTTTTTAAATAATTTAGTTTCAAACATACAAATATTCAAATAAATTAAAAATACCTACAGTACAATATGTTTGCAAAACTAAAATAATTATCTTTCTCAAAAAAAGTTATTTGTTCCTTAGGTCCTAACCTAAATAAAAGCTCCCAGCGTATAATTGCTGTCAAAAAATTGAGAAATAAATAGGTTCATAAATTTACATTAGAGCAGCGAAAATACGCGTAACGCAATGTACTGTATCTCGGACTTTTAAAATTTACAAATATTGACAAAATGTATAAAAATATTATTATTGGTTTTTCTTATATTTCTAATATTAAGTTTTAAAAAATTATTTTTTTTTTACAATAATTTTTATTAAAAAATATCTTATATTCAAATAAATATTTTTGATAAATTAAATATTGTACGCGCGTATCGATTTACCTATAATGGATATTTAGACAGACGTATTGACGTACTGCCGTATAAAAATTGTACGTCGTATGTTTTAGATTTCATTCTAATAATTGAAAAGTTTATTTCACACTTTCAACATCGAATAATGTTTTTATACCCTACACCTATAGAATAGGTAAAGGGGTATATTAACTTTGGTATGGTGTTTGTAACCACCTAAAGGAAGCGAGCTAGATATGGAAAAGTATATATATTTGTGATCAGCGTGACCGCCTTAGTCGATATAGCCATGTCCGTCCGTCCGTCCGTCCGTCCGTCCGTCCGTAGGCACGATAACTCAAAAAATAATAGAGCTATCTTGATGAAATTTTAACTGTAGGTTACTAGGACTGAAAGTACGGCGGGGATTGCATATGGGCGAAATCGGCCCATGGGTTCGGATTCTGGACCTTTTAATCGGTTTCAGGGCTAACGAACAAATATAAAAAATCACGATAACTGAACAACTAATGACGCTATCTTCATCAATTTTGTGCTGTAGGTTACTAGTAATGAAACTACTTCGGGAATTGCGTAAGGTCGGGATTGGACCATGGGTTCGGAACCTAGAACTTTTTGATCGAATGTAGGCCAAACGAGCATAATTCCGAAACCAATGAAGATAGAACCTCCAAATTTAGTATCAGGGTGTCCCTTCCTATTTCCTAAGTGTCTTGTGAATTTGGGTCCTATTGGAGTAGTGGGTCGGGGACCAGCCACACATTTCCGAAGACCTTAAAGCATATCTTTAAAATTAATAAAGATAACAACTTGAAAAAATGTAGAAGCTTCCAATTTGCCACAAGGGTGTTCTTTACTATCTCTTGCGTGTTCCCCTAATTTGGGATCAATTGGAGTGGTGGTTCTGTACCCCTCTCAGACCTCCCAAGTTTTAAAGGCTTATAACCGAAATTACTAAAAATAGTTACTTAAAATTAGGATAGACCGTTCAAATTGTGTACAAGGGTTAACTAGTACTATAAGTACAGCGCGGACTATATAAGGGCGAAATCAGCCCAACGGTTCGGATTCCGGACCTTTTAATCGATGTCAGGGCTAAGGAACATATATAAAAAATCACGATAACTCAACAACTAATGAGGCTATCTTCATGAAATTTGTGCTGTAGGTTATTGGCAGCGAAACTACGGCGGTGATTACGTACGGTGAGGATTGGACAATGGGTTCGGAACTTAGAACTTTTTGATCGAATTTAGGCCAAACGAGCATAATTCCGAAACCAATGAAGATAGAACCTCCAAATTTGGTATCAGGGTGTCCCTTCCTATTTCGTAAGTGTCTTTGAAATTTGGGCCCCATTGGAGTAGTGGATCGGGGACCAGCCACTCAGTTCTTAGGCCCTTAAAGCATATTTTCGAAATTAATAAAGATAGTAACTTGAAACAAATGTAGAAGCTTCCAATTTGCCACAAGGGTGTTCTTTACTATTTCTTCCGTGCCCCCCTAATTTGGGATCAATTGGAGTGGTGGTTCAGAACCTCTCTTAGACCCCCCAATGTGTAAAAGCTTATCATCGAAATTAATAAAACTAGTAACTTAAAATTAAGATAGAGCGTTCCAATTGTGTACAAGGATTAACTAGTATTGAAAGTATGACGGGACTGCATATGGGCGAAATCGAACCATAATTTCGGGTCCTGGAACCCTTGAAAAGTTCAAGGACTAACAAACACATATCTTACAAACACCATAACTCAAAAAATAATGCCGGTATTTTGATGAAATTTAACGGTAGGTTACTAGTAATGAAAGTACCATGGGAATTGGTTGTGGTCGAGTTTAATTTCGAAGCCAAAGAATATATTTCCTATGTCCTATGTGTCTCCGAAATCTAGACTTAATTGTAGTGGTTCAGCTATGTTCAAAGGTACTTGCTGCATTTATGTAAAATTTATTTTTATATTTAAATGAATTATATGAAAAGGTGTAAATTTTTAATTGTATTTTAAAAATACATTTATTGCATATTTTGCGTTTATAAGCTTTTCTATTAGGTATATAAACTAACCATTTAAAATAATTGCAATTTTTAAAAATTTGGATTATTAAATATATTATGCTTTGATTATCTTTGTACCACAAAATTTAATAATTAGAATTTTTTCATTTTGTAATTGAATTGGAATAAATATATTTTCATTTATTTCAAGTTTGTTTGTTTTTTAATATTTTTAAATAGATAAATTAGTAAGAATTTGTAGTATTTTTTAATAGATAGGGTAATTAGAAAATGTTTTTAGTATTATACAGTTAATTTGGTTAGCTATGTCTTACGATCAAATTAATAACAGCTTCTATGGTGTTAAAATGACTTCTGGATATGTCCTTAAATTTGAACCAAATAGGTGTAGGGTATTTCTAAGTCGGTTGCACCGACTGACTGTTTCTTTACTTGTTTTATAATTAAAAAAACTATTTTTAGTTTTACTTTGACAAAACGAACGAATTTTATATATCAAAAAGTGTACATGAAGATTAGATAGGCGTAGTTTGTAAATGGAACGCTAATTTTTGTTTCAGGAGTACATAATTGTCAGATTATCATCATATATATATTTGACATTTTAAAACCACCTGTCATTTGAGAAGTTAATTATATTTAATAGTATTTAAATATTAATAAAGTGAAACGATTAAGGTTTATTGCTGATATAAATATAAAGAATATTTTTTAATATGGAAGGGGGTAAGTGCTTATTGGTTATCAAATAAAAAATATGATTTAACATAACCTATTCAAGAGAATTTTAATTAAAGCCATTTGCCGGAAATTATTTATCTACTCTGTCATATACTCTTTTACAAGGGCTGAAGTAGTTGGCAATAGTTGAGAGTAGAAAAGAGTTTACTCCTCTTAAAGGAATAAAAGCAATAATATTTATTTGATGATTATTATATATCATGATGATCATTATATGAATATGATCATATGAAGCTTATTTTGCGTAAGTTTAATATATTCGTGAATTAAAAATTAATTATAAGAGATAGAATTAAAAAATTAGAGCTAGAGTTTTGAAATTCACACAAAACATTTTTTGGACATTTTTGAGGTTCCCTATTCTTTTTGGTTAAGACCAGACCAAGCTTTCGGAGAGCTGCCACAAAACTTATTTAAACCAATATGAATTTGTTCAAAAGTAAGTTTTATAATGAGTCAAGAACTTATATGAAGTTTCAAAATGTTACGACTTCATTTTCGGGGGGCTGCCATACAACTTCTTTTCACCAATATGTATTTCTTGGAAACTGATTATACTACGAGGATGAAAATTACACACTGTTAGTTATATAATGAATCGAGCACTTATATCAAGTTTCAAAATGTTACGGCCCCATTTTCGGGGGGCTGCTATACAACTTCTTTGCACCAATATGAATTTCTTGGAAACTGATTATTCTACGAGGATGAAAATTACACACTGTTAGTTATATAATGAATCTAACACTTATATGGAGTTTCAAAATGTTTTTTTGTTTTATCAAAACTGGGCAGATTTTATGGTTTTTTTTCTTTTTGTTTCTAAACAAAAATGATGGTATAATGATTTAAAACTTTAATTTTTTTTTGTTCTTTTGTTTTTTTTAAGCAAAAATTATGGGATAATAACTTGAATTTTTTTTTAACTATTTCATTTTCTTATATTTTTTTTGTAATATTTATAATAGCATAGAGGAAATAAATAACGGTTAGTGGGTATGAACGGGTATCAAAAAGTTGACAAGGGCAACTATAATCTTCCTCGTTTTTAACATAAAATCATATTAAAATACGAGGAAGATAGTAGTAGAGTAGACTGTGTCAACTCTGGGATACCCGTATGACCGTAACAATACATTATATCATCTGGTTAATTACTTTTGGCGAAATTTCACCCACCCAGCTTCATTAGGTGTAGTATAATGCTCATATAAAAGAAGGAGTTGTATGGCAGTTACTCGAACCCTCTGCTGTAGACTAACCAAATTTTGCAGTAACTTTGGCCATTACACTAAACTGTTTTTGGCAAAATTTCAGACACCCAACTTCAATAGGTATAGAGTAATGCTCATATAAAATAAGAAGTTGTATGGCAGCTACTCGAACCCTTTGTATTAGACCAACCAAATTTTGCAGTAACTTTGGCCATTGCACTAAACTATTTTTGGCAAAATTTCAGATACCCAGCTTTAATAGATATAGAGAAATACTCATATAAAAAAAGAAGTTGTATAGTAGCCACCCGAGCCCATGGTGAAATGGCTGGATTTAAATAGCGCTGACGGCTATTGCAAAAAAACGAATTTGCGAAAATTTCAAGATCCTAGCTCTTGGTACCTAGGTATAATAAATTTTTTAATTATGCAAATGATATGGCAATATTGCATTCATTTACATACACATGTTCATTAAAAAAAAAAATAATTAACTCAAATATTGATATTAATAGTTTGATACTTGGCTAAATGGTTTGATACAGTCGGCAAATTCAAAATTTTATATTAGGTATAAGAAATTTTAACTAGTAAATAAGTTTTATATGTAAAAAGTAATAAAAAATAAAAGAAAACAGAGGTTATTTTCAAATTTTTTCTATATAAGCTTGTATTTTGTAATTAAAGTTTAATAATCGTATTATTTTTATATTTGATACATATTCCACATATTTTTTGGTACCTAGAAAAACTATAAAGGCAAACTCTATGAATAGTGGAAAACAGCATTAGTGAGAAAGCGATAGCATATGGGGCAATGATTTTAAGAAAAAACGAGGAAGAGTGTAGTAGAGTAGACTGTGTCAACTCTGGGATACCCGTATGACCGCTATATAAACATTATATCATTATTATTTTAAACATTAATTACTTTAGGCAAAATTTCAAACATACCAGCTTTATTAGGTGAAATATAATGCTCATATATAAGAAGGAGTTGTATGGCAGCTACTCGAACCCTCTGCAGTAGACCAACCAAATTTTGCAGTAACTTTGGCCATTACACTAAACTATTTTTGGCAAAATTTCAGACATCCAACTTCAAAAGGTATAGAGTAATGCTCATATAAAATAAGAAGTTGTATCGCAGCTACTCGAACCCTTTGCAGTAGACCAACCAAATTTTGCAGTAACTTTGGCCATTGCACTAAACTATTTTTGGCAAAATTTCAGATACCCAGCTTTAATAGATATAGAGTAATGCTCATATAAAAGAAGGAGTTGTATGGCAGCTATTCGAACTCACTGCAACAGACCAACCAAATTTTGCAGAAACTTTGGCCATAAAACTAAACTACTTTTGCCAAAATTTCAGACACGTAGCTGTAATAGGTACAGAGAAATACTCATATAAAAAAAGAAGTTGTATGGCAGCCACCCGAACCCATGGACCAAAATGGCTGGATTTAAATAGCGATGACGGCTATTGCAAAAAAACGAATTTGCGAAAATTTCAAGATCCTAGCTCCTTTAGTTTTTGAGTTATCGTGCGGACGGACGGACGGACGGACGGACGGACAGACGAACGGACGGACGGACATACATAGCTAAATCGATTTTTTTTTCGATTCTGATCCGATCCATACACATGAGTCTATATCTACCCCCCCTCCTTCTCTGCGTCACAAACGTAATGGCAAATTTATTATACCCTTTGACTATATAGTCATACGGGTATAATTAAGAGAATTTGTATTGACATTTTTTGTTCTACTTGCTTTATCTATATATGTATAATTTTTGATAATTCATAATTTATTTATTTACTACAATGATATTAGTAAAATTAGCAAGGTTCAATCTCAAAGCAAAATTTAAAAAAAATTACCGCAGGGTTCCAATCTCAAAGCAAAAATTAAAAAATTTACTGAAAAAGTGATTCTCTATCTTTGTTCTATATGATTTATCTGTATCAAAAATTATACATATATATAGATAAAGCAAGTAGAACAAAAAATGTCAATAAAAATTATCGTAATTTTTTATTGAAACCATTGCCCCATATGCTATCTCTTTCTCACTAATTAATGGTATAATAAATTTGCCATTACGTTTGTGACGCAGAGAAGGAGGAGGGGTAGATATAGACTCAGGTGTATGGATCGGATCAGAATCGAAAAATAAATCGATTTAGCTATGTATGTCCGTCCGTCCGCACGATAACTCAAAAACTAAAGGAGCTAGGATTTTGAAATTTTCGCAAATTCGTTTTTTTGCAATAGCTGTCATCGCTATTTAAAAGCAGCCATTTTAATCCATGGGTTCGGGTAGCTGCCATACAACTTCTTTTTTTATATGAGTATTTCTCTGTACCTATTACAGCTGCGTGTCTGAAATTTTGCCAAAAGTAGTTTAGTGTAATGGCCAAAGTTTCTGCAAAATTTGGTTGGACTACTGTAGAGGGTTCGAGTAGTTGCCATACAACTCCTTCTTTTATATGAGCATTACGCTAGACCTAATGAAGCTGGGTGTCTGAAATTTTGCCAAAAATAGTTTAGTGTAATGGCCGATTTTACAGCAAAATTTGGTTGCTTTACTGCAGAGGGTTCGAGTAGCTGCCATACAACTCCTTCTTTTATATGAGTATAGCACTACACTTAATAAAACTGATTGTCTGAAATTTTGCAAAAAGTAATTAACCGCATGATATAATGTATATGTTAGGGTCATACGGGTATCCCAGAGTTGACACAGTCTACTCTACTACACTCTTCCTCGTTTTTAATGAAGATGTGTATGTAAATTAATACAATATTGCCATATCATTTGCATGATTAAAAAATTTATTTTTTTTTAATTTAACTTTTAAAAACCTCAATATTTAAAAAAAAAATTAAAATTTAATTTTTTAGAAATTTAAAACTGATTAGTCATTCGAGTACAAACACTAAAGAAGTATGCAAGTAGTACACGAAATCAGAAATTAAAACGAAATACGCGTATCTGTTAAGTTAAGCTAATTTGGTTAAATTAAAAGGAAACTACTCGATTTTTTAAAAATAAAAATTAATATGTTTCCAAAACGCTCTATATCATAAAATAAAATTAAATATATATTTTAAAAATTTATAACTGATTAGTAGTTTTAAAATTTTTAACAAATAATTTTTGTTTTTGTATTAATATTTTATATTTTAAATAGTATATTTATATAATATAAGTTATATAATATGAATAATAATTAAACTTTTAACATAAGTTATATTTTAAATATTTTATATATTCAAAAAATAATTTTCAAATCTTACATAACTTTTAGAAAAACTAATTCTTTAAAGTTTTAATATGTAAGTTTTTAAAATCCGGTATGTTGAAAGATCATGGTAAATTACAAAAATCAGGATCTTTCAATATTGTAACGCTAGAAACTATATAGGCTAGGCTTGATAAAATCAAATGTATTAAAATGTATGTTTATGCTTATTTACATATGTGTTTATTATACCCTTATGACTACATGTTTAGTCAAAGGGTATAATAAATTAGCCATTAAGTTTGAGACGCAGAGAAGGAGGGGGGGTAGATATAGACTTAAGTGTATGTATCGGATTAGAATCGAAAAATAAATCGATTTAGCTATGTATGTCCGTCCGTCCGCACGATAACTCAAAAACTAAAATTTCAAGCTAGGATCTTGAAATTTTCGCAAAATCGTTTTTTTGCAATAGCCGTCATCACTATTTAAATCCAGAAATTTTGGTCAATGGGTTCGGGTAGCTTCCATACAACTTCTTTTTTTATATGAGTATTACTCTGTACCTATTACAGCTGCGTGTCTGAAATTTTACCAAAAGTAGTTTAGTTTTATGGCCAAAGTTTCTGCAAAATTTGGTTGGTCTAGTGCAGTTGGTTCAAGGGGCTGCCATACAACTTCTTATTTTATATGAGCTTTATTCTCCACCTAATGAAGCTGGGTGTCTGAAATGTTGTAATAGGTACAAAGTAATACTCATATAAAAAAAAAAGTTGTATGGCAACTACCCGGCAACTTTGTCAGATTATTCGTCATATATATAATTGACATTTTAAAACTACCTGTCATTTGAGAAGAGTAATTATATTTAATAGTATTTAAATATTAATAAAGTGAAAAAATATAAATATTAAGAATATTTTTTAAAATGGAAGATGGTAAGTGCTTCTTGGTTATCAAATAAAAAATATAATTTAACATAACCTATTCAAGAGAATTTTAATTAAAGCCATCTGCCGGAAATTATTTATCTACTCTGTCATATACTCTTTTACAAGGGCTGAAGTAGCTGGCAATAGTTGAGAGTAGAAAAGAGTTTACTCCTCATAAAGGAATAAAAGCAATAATATTTATTTGTTTTAAGAAACTTATGAGTCATGGCTCATGACCATGTATAGAAATATATTTTTGTCAATAAAAAACTACGGAAATATTAAATAAATAAACTAGACAAAAAGGTATAAAGTAAACTAAGGAATTCAGAATCATTTTTTTAAAAATGGAAAAAGGGTAGGAAAAATGTATTCTTTGATTTACTGAAAATCTTTTTTTTTTTCTATAAGTCTTAAGATTGAGATTTTAAAAAAGAACTTCGGGCAACTTGACTATTATTTTATACTTCTGGCAGCTTCAATATAATATAATACTAAGTACTTAACTTATGAATTATGATATGTTAAATTTTGGTGTAGATATTATGTATTCATTGAGCTTTTTAATTAGGATACAGAATACGTACTACAACATAGTTCAAATCGTATTAAAATGTTTAGAAAAAAATACAGTTTGCTATATGAAGGACAGCATTAACTCGAATTTTGGGTTCTTGACTTCAATAAATATATGTTTATGTTTAGAAATATGTATTTATTAGAATAGTATTTATGTGTATTTAGAATTTTAATTTAATTTAACTGTACAAATTTATCCTCTCTTTAAAGCGGCTTAAGCTATAGAAATAAAACTCAAAAATCGGTACTTAACAACGTTTAAAATTTAAATAATTAAGAAAAATTATAAATTTTTTTTTAAGCAAATTTCAAGCGCAAGAATTGTTGACAACACTGTTGGCATAATTTTTATTATGTATAGTCTAATATAATTTACACAAAACGAAATTTATATGTTAATTTATAAGCAAAAATATCTCGAATTTCGAGCACTGGGCGATACTTCATAATATTTAATCGGCTTATTTTTTCCCATACAAATATAAACATCCTTTTCATAGGACAATGATATTTTTTTTTAGAATATTGCGTTTTTTCAGGTGAAAACCCGTATTTAATTTAACGTAAATTTGAATTTAACGGTCACGCTGTTAAAAGTTAAGGCTTATGACTCTAATATTATGCGCCGACTTTCTGGGTAAAAGTAATTAATTTTCGGTTGTAACTCGCAGCGCAATTAAACTATTATATGCGCCGACTTATGCCTTTCTTTTTTTTGTTTAGTTCCAATGTTCAATGAACAAGGAGATTGAAACTTTTTAAAATTTTTTTTTGTTTTAGTTTTTTTTTCCTCTATCTCTCTAAAATTCAAGTGAAAAAAAAATTAGTTCTGTTGGAAATGAAAGCAATACATTTGGTTTATACAGCAGTTTGCATTTATAACGAACTCTGTTCAATTTAATTATAATATACGTTACACTTTTTGCCAAAGAATTAAATTTTACCTAAAAATGTATTTAAACTTATTATATCTAATAATGTTGCTTGATGATTAATTTAGTAATTTTATATTTATTTTTGATAAAAAAAAATCCTAATAACGCATTAAAAATACAATTAAAATTTCATTAGAAGAAAAAGCAGTATACATAGGCTTGAGGATGACACATCAAATAAAATTCTAGCAAATGAGTTTAAAGTGTCCATTCTACAATTAGCACATTCTACAATGTTCAAGTCTTATACTAATTTTTCAAAATTCACAGCATTCTTTTAATACGATATTCTTTTAATACGATATTCTTTTATTACGACGAATATTTTATGTCTCTTCATGGTCGTTATAAACGAGCTCTACTGTATGCATTTTTTTTTTTTTTGCTTTAAAAATTATTTTGCTACTTCGTTAATGTTTGATGCTTTTTGTTAAGTTTTTTATAACAATAAAATAACCGACTTTTGAAATATATTCTGTAGTTGCCATTACGTTTGAGAGATGTATAACAAAAGTTGTTATAAAATATGTTTGCAAAAATATTATAACGAAAAATCTTTCTTAAAAAAATAATTTGTAATTTAAATGATTTGTTCCTTAGGGCCTAACCAAAATCAACGCTTATGGTGTATAATTGCTAACAAAAAGTTTTAAATTAGTAGTTAAGTTCATGGTATTACATGAGAATAACTTACTGTACCTCGAATTTTTAAAATTTAAACATTGACAAAGCATATAAAAATGTTATTGATTTTTCTTATGTTGTTATTGTTCTAAAAATAAAATATTTTAAATATTGTTTTTAAAAATACCTATATTTTTTTAAAAATACGTTACATATATTTAAACTAATTGAAATACCTATAATATGTTTGCAAAAACAAAAAAAATTACATTTCTTAAGAAAAATTATGTGTTCTTTAGGGATCAACCAGAATAAATGCGTACGGCGTGCAGTTTCTGTCAAAAAAAAATTTGAAATAAGTAGGTATGTTATGTACTGTACTTCGGAATTTAAAATTTTAAAATTTGACAAAGCTTATAAAAATATTGTAATTGTTTTTTCTGATGTTGCTACGATTAAGTTTTCAAAATAAAATATTTTAAAATAATATTTTTTTTTTTAAAAAACATACATTCAAAATTATTGAAAATACCTTTAATATGTTCGAAAAAAAAAAAGTAAAAAATAATCTTCAACTTAAATAAAAGTTGACGTATAATTTCTGTCAAAAAATTTACAAAGAAATAGGTACATGAATTTAAGAATATCTTATATTGAAAAAAATTCAAAATATACCTATTATATGAAATTAATAAAATTTTTTGTACTAAATTAAAACATTCAAATAAATATTTTTGTGTGTACACG
Source organism: Dolichopus griseipennis (assembly GCA_963082915.1). Taxonomy (NCBI): domain Eukaryota; kingdom Metazoa; phylum Arthropoda; class Insecta; order Diptera; family Dolichopodidae; genus Dolichopus; species Dolichopus griseipennis. The sequence goes on along the minus strand of OY720441.1, from coordinate 126,871,681 downwards.
CGTATTAATTTACTGATATATGGATAGACATATTGACGTACTGCCGTATGAAAATTGTACGTCGTATTCTTCAATTTAGATAAAATAAATATTTAATTATCTACTCCTTTCATCTACTCTTTTTCAAGAGGCGGTGTGGTGTAGCTGTTAAAAGAGTATTTTACTCCTAGAGAAATAGGTACAATCATAGGCGCCCACAGGTAGGGGCAAGGTGGGTCACTTGCCTCCCCCTGGCTTTTAAAAAAATTAATTATTAAATTTAAAAAATAAAAATAGAGGAATAGCAAAACAATATCAAAACATTTAATTAAAAAAAAACCTTAGTAATACTTTTCAGAAGACCAATAACCACTATATATAATATTTTTTCAAACGCTTTTTTTCCATTTTTCAAACTCTTTTTCACACGCTTTTTCATATCGATAAAAACTGCAAAAATTTCTTCAAAACAAAAGGAAGAGATTACTCCCAATGCATTTAAAAAAAAATGTTTTTGTTCTAGTTTTAGTTTGTATAGCCAATATTCAAATTTTAGCATAGTAGGCTTTGGAAAAACTATTCTAAATATCTGAATATGATTTTGGAGTGGTGGGGTTGCGGTATTTCATTGTGATTGTGAACTCAGTTGATGCACTTTGAAAAATACATATATTATTGCTTTTAATTTTATAATTACTTATTTAAATGTTAAATTATTTTAATAATATTTTTCGAATATATCATATGTAACATATTAGTTTATTAGCTGGTAATATTAATCCATTTTATAAACTCAGTGAAAATTCTAGATACTATTTAAATAATACTGAAAAACCAGGTAAATAAATATATTTCTATTTTAATATTATTATGTAATATTTCAATTATATATTAAAAATATTTCAATTATATTTAAAATGCATAGAAAAAACCATGTTTTTTTTCATGCATAAGATAAAGCAAGAAACATAATTTCATTTGTATAAGTAGTTTTTTCAATTATTATTTGATATTAATAGTGAAAAATATATTTTATATTATTATCGTTTAAATTTTATTATATGAAAATATGGAATTACCTCAATGGTTTATTTTTAATTGTAAATTAATTTCTTCGGTGAATATTTTTTCTGTGCATTTTTTTATACCGTTTAGCAATCAAATGGCACTGCGAGTCATCGTCAAGTGCAAGTAATTTTGTTCAAATAATGCAACGGCAACAACTGAATGTTGTTGAACAAATTGATTCATCTGTACATAAAGTTATTGAATCTAATAGGCAAAAATTATTGCCAATCATAAAAACTTTGGTATTTTGTGGAATACATGGCCTTCCTGTAAGAGGCAAAGATGATGAGCACAGCGTATTACAAAAATTTATTAGATTTTCGAATTGATGCAGGTGATTCGATTTTAAAAAATCATCTGGAAACATCTGCCAAAAATGCAAAATACATATCGCACAGAACACAAAATGAAATTATTAGTATTTGTGGAGATATTTTAAGAGAGCACATTATGCAAACCATAAACAGTAGGGCTTTTTACTCGGTAATCGCTGATGAGTCTGCTGATATATCAGGAGTTGAGCAATTATCAATTTGCAATACGATTTGTAGACAAAAAAACCACTGGTTATTATATTAGGGAAGAATTCTTAGGATTTGTTCCGCTGGAAAGTATGGACGCAATAATAATTTCTAACAAAATACTTTCATCATTGAGGCATTTCGGCTTGAATTCGTATAAAATGGTAGGTCAAGGGTATGATGGCTGTTCTGTGATGGCAGGAAAAATAAATGGTGTACAAAAACTTATTCAAGAACAATATCCTATGGCAAACTTCTTTCACTGTGCTTCGCATAAACTGAATCTGGTTGTAAATGATTTTAATAATGTTCAAGAAATACGGAATACAACCGCATCTATTAAAGAGGTAATTAATTTTTTCCGTGAAAATCCTTTGAGAAAAAAGTACATATCGCGTATACCACCTTTTTGCGAAACACGTTGGACAGCAAAATATAAAAGTATTAGAATTTTTCACGAACATTTTTGCCCCATCGTAGAAGGATTACAACGGTTGACAGTAGAAGGAAATAATGTTAACATGTCGACAACGTGCTTTTCAATTATATCACGTTTGCAGTTCTCCAAATTTCATAATCTGTCTGCATGTTATAGCACAGTACTCAGCTTTACTCGAACCTGTTGTTAATATTCTTCAGGGACCTGAGCAAAACTTATTCTCTGTTAAAAACCAAACTAACACAATTAAAATAATTTTTCGGGATCACCGAGAAAATGCCGAACAACAATTTCATTATGTCATGCAAAATGTTGAGAAAAACGTTCAACAAATTAATATTAAAATAAAGTTACCTCATCTTGCAAATAATCAAAAAAATCGGTCAAATGTATCTTGTGATTCACCTGAATTGTATTATTAAAGATCTGTTTTCATTCCGTACCTGGATTCGTTAATAATATCTTTAAATGCAAGATTTTCTGAAAAAAATGATTCGGCTTATTTACTTTTTCAGCTACATCCTAATATGCGTCAATTAGCAAAAGCGGAATATGAAGACACAATAATAAACATTCAGAATAATAAATGAAATCGTTTTATTAAATTTTTTTTATTGGTTAAGAAATTTTTGTTTTGCCCTCCCCTGGAAAAAATCTTGCGGGCGCCTATGGGTACAATATAAAATAAAGTAAAGAATTCAGAACCATTTTTTGTATATGTACATACATTTGTAGTAAAAATGTCAGATTTTATTATTGAAATGTAGTGCTTATTTGCCTATGTAGCTACTAAATTTAAAAATGGAATAAGAGGAGGAAAAATTTATCAATTTTTTAATTGATTAGTTATTTATTTTTTAATATCTTTGTAGATATGTTATAAATCTTAAAATTGCGATTTTAAAAAAAATCTCGACTTCTGTCAACTTAACTATTATTTTGTATTTAGGCAGCGTTAATATAATATAATACTAAGTATTTAACTTATTTACTTATGAATTATGATAGGTATGTTAAATTTTGTTGTATGCTCTATGAATAAGCTTTTTAATTAGGATACAGAATACATACAACATAGTTCAAATCGTACTAAAATGTTTAGAAAAAAGTACAGTTTTCAATATGTAGGACAGCATTAACTCGAATTTTGGCTACTTGACTTCAGTAAATATGTATACATATGTATTTTTTTTAGAAAAATCATCAAATTTTCAGAACATTATATATTTTTTTGTGTAATAAGTGTACAAAATTATACTCTCTTTATAGAGCGTTAAGCTATAGGAATAAAATTCAAAAATACTTACAAACGTTTTTATAATTGAAAAAATTATAAATTTTTTTTTAAGCAAATTTCAAACGCAAGAATTGTTGACAACATTGTTGCCATACATTTTATTATGAATAGGAAAAAAAAATTAGTTTCGTGTAATATTAGTCTAATATAAATTACACAAAACGGATTTTGTATGTAAATTTAAAAGCACAAAAAGTTCGAATTTCGAGCAAAGGGCGATACTAGTACTTATAATGCTTTTTATTGATAATTTTGTCTTCTGTTATAAAATTCAAATTAATATAGGTAGATAAATTTACTAAAGGGGATATTTTAATAAATTATGATTAGTTAATAGATAAACCGATTCTAACTATTAATGAATTGGATCCAACTTGGAAATTGTCAAATTAAATATTGTATTTAATAATTTTATATAAATAATTGTGTAAGAAAATTTAATTAAAACTAAAAAGTATAAAATAAAATAAAAGAACATAAAATAAATCTTTTTTTCAATATATACTTTTATTAAAGTAGTACTAGCCTCCTAAAATGCAGAAAATAAAAAATTTAAGGTAGATCTTGGGAATTTGTTACTATGTTAATATAAAAGTAAATTGTTATACCAGCGTTTTAAAAGTGTTTTAATATAAAAATAAATTGCTGGATTAATTTTAACAAAAAGAAGAACTGTCTTTAATTTCAGCAATTTACTTTTATATTAAAACACTTTTAAATGCAAAAGATCTGCCATCAATTTTTGGTTAGTGAAAATTTTCAACATTTTAAGCTTAAAAGTTTTCAAACATTAAAAGAACTGTTTCTTATACCAGCAATTTACTTTTATATTAACACAGTAACAAATTCCCAAGGTCTACCTTCATTTTTTTATTTTCTGCACTTTAGGAGGCTAGTACTACTTTAATAAAAGTATATATTGAAAAAAAGATTTTTTTTTATTTTATTTTATTTTAGTTATTATGTAGAGCACTAAATATATATATATATAAATATATATATTCTGATAAAAATGATGATGATGCACTAACCTTGAAAATCTATAAAAGCAATGATCAATATAAAATTATCTTATTACTTAAATTAAGGAAATGTCGATAAAATTAACATTAAATGGAAATTCTTCGGTATTAACGAGTAATTATTTTCCTCCTATAGATTTAAAGGAGAAAGACTATACTTGCGATTTAGTAGACTTCTAAACATACAATTCAATTCTTAATATAGATGTGGAGAATTATCAATTTATTATTGGTGATACATGATAGAACAGCTGTTACTCACACTAAACTAGTTAATAATGCTATACCATTTTTATTTGATGAAATTCGCTATGAACTGAATGGTAAGGAAATTGATCATAATCATAATTTTGGAATAACTTCAACATTAAAAAACTATATTTCACTCACCGGAATGAAAGTACAGCTTTATACAATGGAAGTTGGTCACCTGATGAATCAATTAAAAATAATAGTTTACATTTTAACTTATGTAGCAGTGTTAATGCAAGTGAGAAGCCAAAACTTACTATTACAGAAATATATTGGAAGGTTCAACATATTAACTTAGCTGATAATCGTAAATTACATTTGTACAAAAGTATTGAAAATGGTTCGGTAATAAAAATTCCTTTTAGAAATTGGGAATTACATGAATATCCCACATTACCAGCAGGAACTACACATCATATTTGGAATGTTAAAACAGCCTCACAACTTGAAAAACCCCGTTTTATTATTTTTGCTCTACAAACTGGTAAACAAAATAAACTGGATGAAGATCCTTCAACTTTTATTTCTTGTGATATTGAAAATATAAAAGAATATTTAAATTCAGAATCATATTCATATGAAGATATGAATATAGATTTTACAAAAAATCGTTATGCCTCTGCATATGAAGCATATTCCAGTTTTAGAAGCTTTTATTATAAAAACTTAATATCAGAACCTTTAGTTTCATGATGAAAAATTTAAAGCTAATTCTCCAATCTTCATAATTGATACTCGTTCTCAAAATCTATTTTCAAATATTAAATTTTTTTTTTTTATTAAAATTAAAAATATAATATTTTTTTATATAATACCGTCTTCTTCTGCCACTTCAAAATCAACGTCCTCCTCCTTCTCCAAATCTATTGTTTGAATCGGTAAAAATCTTATTTTATAAGATTTTCCTATTTCCCCATCATTTATAAAAACGAAACTTCCGGAAATTAAAACTTGATTTTCTTTATCCTTTAATGTATTATAACTGATAGGTAAGAATACCTTAAACCCGTTGGTTTCAAGAATAATTCTTCTTCCATATTTAGTCGTCACACATTTAAAAACTTAATTTTGAAATGTTTACCTTTCTCTACTTCGCATATTTTTTTCGTAGGCACTTCTTCAATGCTGAATTTTTGGTTGATTCTATCGAAAAAATTTTCCATCTTCTATATATTTAATTTTGTTTTGTTTTTTTTCTTAGACTCTTCTGAGTGTACAGTTTGAATAACTTTTGAATACAAATAGTCTTCAAGAAATTACATGTATTTATATGAAAATAATTATTAGCAATTAGCAATTAACCTTATTTCATTATAATACCAAAAAAAATTTACTTAATCTTGAAATAAAATTTTTTTGAACATGTTTGGAGTCAACTGATAATTCTAGTTTCAATATAAAAAAAATGAATAACATTTTTTTAAATCTAAAACCCTATTCACACTACGCGAAAGTAACATGTTACCTGCGTTAACGCGTTATTTAGTTGTTAAAATATCCAAGTAACTAGAAATTTGTATGAAAAAAATTGTCAAAAGTATTGTGAAAATAACACGTTCCTCAGTTTAACATGTTATTTTTTAAGGTTGTGTACTTCAGTTTTTTAATATAATCGATATTTTTTCGATTCATCAAAGTTTTTTTGAGTCTTGATACCCTTGGATTACAACTGTTTTGAAATTTTAAATTTGAAATTTGAATCAATCATAGTTAATTATAAAAAAAAAAATAATTTAAATCAATAATTATTCGTTATTTGCAATATAGAAAGGTAAGTATATAATTTAAATTTGTAATAATAATTTTTAATAAAAATGATATATGTACGTGAAATATTATTAAATTTTTATTTGCAGATGTCTGAAAAAAAAGAAAAAAAAAAGTTTTCTGAAATGATGAACAATTCAAAGTTTTTATAAATATTTGGAAAGAGAAAAAAGGAGACTTAAACAAAGCTAAGAGAAATTCCCATATCATTTTAGAAATGCAAAACGAACTTGAAATGAATGGAATTATAGCAAGTGTGGCTGATATAAAATCGAGGATGCACAATTTAAAATCAAAATATAGGTATGTCATTTTTTTTTCAACATATTTTTATAACAGTAACAAGATTTTTTTTTAGGAAAGAAAAAAAGGATATTGGTCTAACAGGAGGATCACCTTCTGAGTGGGAATTCTTCGATGATATGAAGGATATTCTGGGGTCCAGCAAATTCATAAATTCCATCGATTTTACGGACCAATGCTTTAAAGATAAAAAAAAATTTTTTTTATATTAATATATTATGTATTTATTTCAATGTTTTTTTTGTAGATTCTACATTCGACATGGTAATGTCACCATCACCACCACAAATATTTACATCTCCATCATCATTACCACCACCAAAAGTATCTAAATTTAATTCATTACCATCAACATCAACAACCAAGTCATCATTATTTTCTACAACAACTACCAAGTCATCATTACCATCAACATCAACTACTACGTCATCATTGTCATCAACATCAACTACCAAGTCATCATTATTATCTACGGCAACATCAAATTCATCGTTATCATTTACATCAAGCCCATCCACTGGAAGAAAAAAATTAAAAAAAAATGTTAATAGTGAAGCTTTAAATAGCTTACATTATGAAATAGCGGAAATGAAAAAATGTATAGAGTTCAATGAGGAAAATGAAAAACACATAAGAGAAAATGAAAATAAGTTAATATCATTTGAAGAAAGAAAAACTATAACTTTAGAAAAATTATATGAAGAGACTGTTAAATTCAATGAATTATTGTTAAAAAAATTATAAATCCATAAAATGAAATAAAAAATAAACTTACTGAAATATAAACTAATAGCATTTCTTATTGAAATTCCGCTACGTGCATTTAAATTTACAGTTAAATCTGGTTGTGTTATATTTAACATTCTTTCTATTTCCACCTGTTGTTGTATCCAATTAGGGTTAACTTTATCTTTATGGCTATTTAAAAAATTATTTAGGACACAGCAAGCCTTAATTATCATTGCTGTGTTTTCTATTTTATTATCGAGCCCTTTACCAACTCTCCGAAAACGTGCCTTTAAATGCCCAAAAGCATTTTCCTCTACTCTTCGGCATTTTGATAAATTGTAGTTAAAAATTTTTTCCGAGTCCGCCATATCAATTTTGAATGGATAAGGTTTCATTACAAATTCAGTCAGTTTAAACGCCGAATCTCCTATCAATACTGGAGGTACACAAACTGATTTAATGGTTCTCGTATTTTGTTGCAGTATTTTGTTATTCATATGATGTATTTTTAACTGGGATTGCTCGTAAATCCCAGAATCATTACACCGACCTGGACAGCCAACATTGGTATACATAAAATCATACTTATAATCTACAACTGCAAGCAAAATAGTTTAATACCATCCTTTAAAATTATAAAAGTCAGTTGCGTCATCCATGTGTGGTTTTACTTCAATATGGCATCCATCTAAAAGTAAATGTATTGTAAATTCTTATATATTAGTCGATTTTTTATATAACCTATAGCACCGATGCACTGTGGAAATCTTAATCGCTTAAATCCTTTAATATTTTTTCTAACCGTTTCAGCAGTTAAGGGATATGAGTTGAGGTATTTCGATTTTAGCTCTTTCCAAATTTCAAAGCAGAAATCCAGAAGAATCTCACAAACTGTTGATACACAAACACCAAATATGTTTACGGTAGTTCTGTATTCTGCTGACGATCCTAATGTATATATTGCAATTCCAATTCTTTTGTTTAATGGTATGGTTTGACGAAGATGTGTTTCTTTCTTGTCCAAACCAGAAAGTAAACAGCATAGCTCCTGAAAAGCTGAATATCCCATTCTCATATTTTCTTTAAAGAAATGTTCACCGTCATTAAATAAATCAAATTCAAAAAATGAGCTTAATCTATCCTAACATTGTAGAAAAATTAGTAATAATTTTAACTAGCTTAAAGTGAAGATTACCTTTGCCCATATATATACTTTTATTTTTTAAAATATTCGAAGCCACTGAAAAAGAATTTGAATAGTATCAGAAATTATATATACATAGATTGTTCACATAGAACAAAAATTGTAAATAAATTTCTTATGTTTTTTTTTTATCTCCACGATCCCGGTATAATACTTTTTAGTTTTTAGTAAAAGTTTTTACTAATTCTTATCAAAGACATTAAATATATTTATTGTCTCTGCTGTTATACTCAATATTCTTCCTATAATATATATATTTCTGTTCGAATTTTGCTTAAGTGTATATAAAAAAATAATACATAATACATACATTCATAACATCCATTTAAATCTATATGCTTTCATAGGAAAGATAAAAAAAACCATGTATTTTTTTTCATTATTTTTTATGTAAGTATGCGATCTTTATAATACTTTACTTGCATACTTTAAAAAATAGAAACGATTTATAAATGATCATATGTTGTTATGATACATATTTTATTATTTAATTCCTAAAGTGAAGTAAGAAGTGAAGTAAAAGAAAAATCTTATCATTAATTTGTTTAATGATAATAAAAAATAATAATTAAATTTATAAATCAACGGAAAACGGTTACATTTAAAATGTAAGTTAAAAAATTATTTATCAATTTATAGTAAGTAAGTTAGTTTTCGTTGGTTCAAAGTTAATTTTAAAAAATTTTTCTTTAAATTTTCATTTTCATTTTTAATTTGTTGTATATAAGTAATGCAAATGCATTTTAAAATAAAATGGGAATTCACGATTAGATGTAAAACTAGATGTACTACTTAGATGTGTAGATTCAGTGTATTCTTACGTATATTCAAAATGTAATAATACACTGAATACACTACATCTGGTTTTACATCTAATCGTGAAACACCATAATAAAGGTATTCACCTTTGGATGTAAACCCATCCCCATTATAACCAAAGACAGGAATTATAAGCACTTATTTGTAATAATATTTGTAGTTAAAAGAAGAAGATAATTTTGACATTTAATTTTTGTTTTTTGTATGTGGTTTATATTTAAAAATTAAACGTTATTCTTAAAAATGGACCAATGACAAAGTAAGGTCAGAAAGATATTGCTTTATAAAGTTGTTTTAAATATGCAAACATTTATAGAATAGAGGTAATGATACCTAGGCTAAATTGATAAAAGAAAATTTCTAATTTTTTTTAAATATCAAAATGAATTCAAACAACATGGAATTCATGGAACATAACATGGAATTCCCCATATACATGTAATTAATATCCAAATGAAATCTCATTTTTCAAATGTTTCATATGACTTAATCATATAATTTTTTGTGGGGTTTTTCAGATCAGAAAATATAGTCTTTACTTATATTGAACATTTTATTATATTATAGAATAAAGATAACTTTTCATGTTCATTCCACTCAAAAATTTTCGGCAATTAAAATAACGAGCACAAATCTTTAAGAACCATAAATTTGTATAGAAGATATGAATAATTCTAAAATTATACAACGATACACAATATACATAAAGTTTGCCTGACCTAGCTAAAAAAAAACCAATTTGAACCAAAAAAAAACCTTTTCTATTTTTTAAAGTATGCAAGTAAAGTATTATAAAGATCGCATACTTACATAAAAAATAATGAAAAAAAATACATGGTTTTTTTTATCTTTCCTATGAAAGCATATAGATTTAAATGGATGTTATGAATGTATTATGTATTATTTTTATACCCTACACCTATAGAATAGGTAAAGGGGTATATAAACTTTGGTATGGTGTTTGTAACCACCTAAAGGAAGCGAGCTAGATATGGAAAACTATATATATTTGTGATCAGCGTGACCGCCTTAGTCGATATAGCCATGTCCGTCCGTCCGTCCGTCCGTAGGCACGATAACTCAAAAAATAATGGAGCTATCTTGATGAAATTTTAACTGTAGGCTACTAGGACTGAAAGTACGGCGGGGATAGCATATGGGCGAAATCGGCCCATGCGTTCGGATTCTGGACCTTTTAATCGATCGAAGGGCTAACGAACATATATAAAAAATCACGATAACTCAACAACTAATGACGCTATCTTCATCAAATTTGTGCTGTAGGTTACTAGTAATGAAACTATTTCGGAGATTGCGTAAGGTCGGGATTGGACCATGGGTTCGGAACCTAGAACTTTTTGATCGAATTTAGGCCAAACGAGCATAATTCCGAAACCAATGAAGATAGAACCTCAAATTTGGTATCAGGGCGCCCCTTCCTATTTCCAAAGTGTCTTGGGAATTCAGGCCCCATCAGAGTAGTGGGTCGGGGACCAGCCACACATTTCCGAAGACCTTAAAGCATATCTTTAAAATTAATAAAGATAACAACTGGAAAAAATGTAGAAGCTTCCAATTTGCCACAAGAGTGTTCTTTACTATCTCTTGCGTGTTCCCCTAATTTGGGATCAATTGGAGTGGTGGTTCAGTACCCCTCTCAGACCTCCCAAGTTTTAAAGGCTTATAATCGAAATTACTAAAAATAGTTACTTAAAATTAAGATAGACCATTCAAATTGTGTACAAGGGTTAACTAGTACTATAAGTAAAGCGCGGGCTGTATAAGGGCGAAATCATCCCAAGGGTTCGGATTCTGGACCTTTTAATCGATCGAAGGGCTAAAGAACAAATATAAAAAATCACGATAACTCAACAACTAATGAGGCTATCTTCATGAAATTTGTGCTGTAGGTTATTGGCAGCGAAAGTACGGCGGTGATTACGTACGGTGAGGATTGGACAATGGGTTCGGAACTTAGAAATTTTTGATCGAATTTAGGCCAAACTAGCATAATTTCGAAACCAATGAAGATAGAACCTCCAAATTTGGTATCAGGGTGTCCCTTCCTATTTCGTAAGTGTCTTGGAAATTTGGGCCCCATTGGAGTAGTGGGTCGGGGACCAGCCACTCAGTTCCGAGGACCTTAAAGCATATTTTCGAAATTAATAAAAATAGTAACTTGAAACAAATCTAGAAGCTTCAAATTTGGCCCAGGGTGTTCTTTACTATTTCTAGCGTGCCCCCCTAATTTGGGATCAAGCGGAGTGGTGGTTCAGTACCTCTCTTAGACCCCCCAATATGTAAAAGCTTATCATCCAAATTAATAAAACTAGTAACTTAAAATTAAGATAGAACGTACCAATTGTGTACAAGGGTTAACTAGTATTGAAAGTATGACGGGACTGCATATGGGCGAAATCGTACCATGGTTTCGGGTTCTGGAACCCTTGACAAGTTCAAGGACTAACAAACATATATCTTAAAAACACCACAACTCAAAAGGTAATGCCGGTATTTTTATGCAATTTAAACTCTAGGTCACTAGTAATGAAAGTACCATGCGAATTGGTTGTGGTCGAGTTTAATTTCGAAGCCAAAGAATATATTTCCTATGTCCTACGTGTCTCCGAAATCTAGACTTAATTGTAGTGGTTCAGCTATGTTCAAAGGTACTTGCTGCATTTATGTAAAATTTATTTTTATATTTAAATGAGTTATATGAAAAGGTCTAAATTTGTAATTATATTTTAGAAATACATTTATTGCATATTTTTAGCGTTTATAAGCTTTTCTATTAGGTATATAAACTAACCATTTAAAATAATTGCAATTTTTAAAAATTTTGATTATTAAATATATTATGCTTTGATTATCTTTTTATCACAAAATTTAATAATTAGAATTTTTTTCATTTTGTAATTGAATTGGAATAAATATATTTTCATTTATTTCAAGTTTTTTTGTTTTTTAATATTTTTAAATAGATTAATTAGTAATAATTTGTTATATTTTTTAATAGATAGTGTAATTAAAAAATATTTTTAGTATTATAAAATTAATTTAGTTAACTATGTCTTACGATCAAATTAATAACAGCTTTTATGGTGTTAAAATGACTTATGGATATGTCCTTAAATTTGAACCAAATAGGTGTAGGGTATTTCTAAGTCGGTTGCACCGACTGACTGTTTCTTTACTTGTTTTATATACACTTAAGCAAAATTCGAACAGAAATATATATATTATAGGAAGAATATTGAGTATAACAGCAGAGACAATAAATATATTTAATGTCTTTGATAAAAACTAAAAAGTATTATACCGGGGTCGTGGAGATAAAAAAAAAATATAAGAAATTTATTTACATTTTTTGTTCTATGTGAACAATCTATATCTTAAAATTAAAAACGTTAGCATTTGCTTTCTTTTAAAGAGTTTCTTTCTCTCAAGTTTTATGTTATTTATTGAACTTGAAATGTTTCCAAGTTCATTAATTAAAACATTTCTTTTATTAAGAATATGCAATAATAATATATTTTTTTTAGAAATCATTTTTATATTTAATTATGAACTTCTGTTAATAAAAAGCATAAATAAAAATTTTTAATCAAACTGCCAAATTTAACAACTAAAAACGTAGTCTGAAACGAACTTTTATTAACATGAAATATGACGCAGATAACATGTTACTTTCGCATAGTGTAAATAGTGTATAATACAAAACAATGTTCAATATTTCATTATAATACCAAAAAAAAAAAATTTACTTAATCTTGAAATAACATTTTTTTGAGGATGTTTGGAGTAAACTGATAATTTTAGTTTCAATATAGTTATAAGATTAAATAAAAACTCCTTGTTTGTTTTTTCTCAATAAGTATAATTACACTTTATTTTATTACTTTATTTATTAGCACATTTTCAAAAAATTTTGTAAAAATGTGCCTATATAGTTTCACTCTGTCCGTCCGTCTGTCCGTCTGTCCGTTTGTCCGTCTGTCTGTCTGTCTGTCCGTATGTTTACAAAAACTTTTACATCGTTTGAAATAGAGAAAAGAAATTTTAACCACGAGTAGGTATTACAAAAGAAATAATTTCGTAGAAGAATTTTTTTCTGTAGCCCCACCCATTACGGAGCTGCAGCCCCTCAAAGTTGGGAAAAGCCCTATATTCAAATTGTTATAACAAGAGTTCTATTAGGTGTATTTTCAATCTGAAAACGGCAAAAGATAACTGGTTTTATAAAATTTATAAATTTTTAAAAAATAAATGTTTAGGGTTGCCATAGGGTACTAAAATTTAATATTACACAAAACTCAATTTTTGCAAAATTTTTGGTCCTACATATCTCTTAAACGGTTTAAGATAGGGTCTTTAAATTTTGGGAGAAGTTAGATCCTAAAAAAGTAGTAGGAGTCGGTTAACAAAATTTTTTTGTCAAGCCCACTATTTAGGAGCTATAAGGGCTCGAAAATTGAAATTTTGCTATTTTTAAACACCTGTAACTTGAATACATGTCCAAATTTTTTTTTTGTGATATACAAAATTTAAAGCTCTATAATTATGTTTCAACATGTGTCAAAGGTTTTTCTTAATTTTGAAGGGTAACGAAGCTACAGAACCTGCAAATTCCAAAAAAGCCCTATATTTAAATTGATATAACAAGAGTTCTGTTAGATTTATTTTCAATCGAAAAACGGTAGAAGAGGCTGCTTTTATAGACTTTACAAAAATACTTCACTAAAATGTTTAGGGTTGCCATACGGTACTAAAATTTACCATTGTGCAAAACTCAATTTTTGCGAAATTTTTGGCCCCACATATCTTCTAAAAAACTAGGGTCTTGAAATTTTTGGAGAAGTTAGAGCTATAAGAAGTTAGAGCTATTTAGGAGCTATAAGAGCTATAAGGACTCGAAAACTGAAATTTTGTTATTTTTAAACACCTGTAACTTGAGTACCTGTTCAAATATTTTTTCCTTAATATACAAAATTTAAAGGTCCAACATTATATTTTAACATATGTTAAAAGATTTTCTTAAATTTAAAAGGGGTTCTTTAAAATGAAGAAAAGTGTCTCTCAGTTTTAACCATTTTTGCTTAAATAGTAAAATTCTAAGTAAAATGCCAATTTTTTGTGGAATTCACAATTTAATTACTAGAACCTAAAAAAGTTGTGGGAAGGGGAGTAGTGAGGATTAGATCCTTGAGTAATTGGGCAATCATCTATTAGGACCTAAAAATTAAAAAATTTACTGTTTTTATAAGTAAGTAGTAACTTAGTCACCAACGTATATATTTGGTTCCGATAAAATACTCTGTATGAAAAACGGTATTATTTTGAAAATGTGCTTTTTTAAAAACCCTTGGTTTTTTTCATCACTTGTTTTATTTAGGTTCTAGGAAATCAATTGCGAACTCCACCAAAATTTGGAATTTTACCTAGAATTTTATTATCTAAGCAAAAATGGTTAAAACTAAGAGAAAACTTTTACAATTTAAAGAACCCCTTTCAAATTCAAAAAAAACCTATTACATATATCGAAATTTAATGCTGTATCTTTAAATTTTGTATGTCATTAAGAAAATATTTGAACGTGTATTCAAGTTACGGGTATTTAAAAATAGCAAAATTTGCATTTTCGAGCCCTTATAGCTTCTAAATGGAGGGCTTTACAAAAGAATTTTGATAACCGTCTTCTAGTTTCTAAGGATCTAGCTTCTCCCAAAATTTGAAGGCCCTAGCTTGAACCGTTTAGAAGATATGTGGGGCCAGTTTAGTTTTGCATAATGGTCAATTTTAGTACCGTAATGCTAAACATTTACATTTTAAAAATTTATTAACTTTATAAAACCTATTTTGTAGCTATTTTGTGCCGTTTTCAGATTGCAGATACACTTAACCCAGTTTTATATTGATGAATCTATTGTTATTATTTAAGTCCTGTATTTCTACAATTTGTGTTTTGGAGTTTGAAATTACTAAACAGGTACATAGGAATACTCGTAATGGGATTTCCATTTTTATCTGTAAATTTAATATTAATAAGAAAGTCAGTATTTTAAATTTTTTTTGTTTTTATTTGTTTGAGCTTTATTAATTTTTTATACCCGTGCATACATATATGACATCGGGTATATTAGATTTGCTCCTCCGTTTGTAACGCATCGATCTAGACGAGCTAGATATAGTGCCAAGGGTAAGTATCGGCTCAGAATCGAAAAATTAGTCGATCTAGCTATGTGTGTCTGTCCGTCCGTCCGTGTGTCAGCACGATAACTCAAAAACTAAAAGAGCTAGAGTCTTGAAATTCACACAAAGTCATTTTTTGACAATTTCTAGGTTCCCTATTGTTTTTGGTTAAAATCGGACCAAGGCTTCGGGGAGCTGCCATACAACTTTTTTGCACCAATATGAATTTCTTCAAAACTATTTATACTACGGGGATGAAAATTACACACGGTTAGTTTTATAATGACTCCGGCACTTATATGAAGTTTCAAAATGTTAGGGCCCCATTTTCGGGGTGCTGCCATACAACTTGCTTGCACCAATATGAATTTCTTCAAAACTAATTATACTACGCGGATGAAAATTACACACGGTTAGTTATATAATGAATCGAGCACTTATATGAAGTTCCAAAATGTTAGGGCCCCATTTACGGGAGGCTGCCATACAACTTCTTTGCACCAATATGAATTTCTTCAAAACTAATTATACTACGAGGCTGAAAATTACACACGGTTTGTTATATAATGAATCGAGCACTTATATGAAGTTTCAAAATGTTAGGGCCCCATTTTCGGGGGGCTGCCATACAAAGTTTTCGATTCAATAACTTTGAATCTAATGAAGCTACAAGGTTAAAATTAAAATTGGGCAGATAAATTAATAGGGCAAGTTACTTGGCAAAGTTGGACATCACTCGGACCATCAGACTTTTAGGGTGGGCCAATTTTTTTTTGTTTTTGTTTTTTTTTTTTATTTTTTTTTTTTTTTTTTTTAAGCTAAAATTATGGGACAATGAATGAAAACTTTTTTTTTTTTTTTATATTTGGTTTTTTTTTTTGTTAATTTTTTTTTTTTTTTTTTTTAAGCTAAAGTTATGGGACAATGAATGAAAATTTTGTTAATTTTTTTTTTTTTTTTTTACGTCAAAATTATGGGGTAATGAGTTAAATGTATAAGGGAAGTAAATTACGGTTTATTTTATACACCATAGTGGGTATGCACGGGTATCTAAAAGTTGACAAGGGCAACTATAATCTTCCTCGTTTTTATTAGACTTTATAGTGGGGTTTTATATGTTTTGAAATTTTTTATGTATTCGTATAAGGGGTTTATAATATTTTATTCCGGTTTTTTTTATCTTTAACGTTGTCGTTATCTAGCTTTTCCATTTTTATTTTCCTAATTTTTGAATTGCTTTTCCCTCCTGTTACTTCTTTTATGAAATTTAGCCCATTTTAGAACTCAATATCGGTTCTATCTTTATTTTTGGTAGTTTTTTATAATATTTCTTAAGTGAACAAATTTCGCAATTATTTACAGATTAACTTCTTTGAATACCACATCGAGACCACGATGATTATTATTTAAATTTTCTTTTTTTATTGTCTCATAAAGCTTTGTTTCGTCT
Source organism: Dolichopus griseipennis (assembly GCA_963082915.1). Classification (NCBI taxonomy): domain Eukaryota; kingdom Metazoa; phylum Arthropoda; class Insecta; order Diptera; family Dolichopodidae; genus Dolichopus; species Dolichopus griseipennis. The sequence continues at coordinate 126,854,639 of OY720441.1, read as the reverse complement.
ACAATATCTTCTGTCATTTTGTAACATTTGATGACTTTAAGGTTTGGAAATTCTTGGGTAAATATAGTTTTAAATATTGAAAACATTTTTTCATCTATTAATATATAGAGTAAAAGTGGTTTCCCGATCTAAGGTTTTCATTTGCATAATTAGCACATTTTCAAAAAATTTTGTAAAAATGTGCCTATATAGCTTCACTCTGTCCGTCCGTCCGTCCGTCCGTATGTTTACAAAAGCTTTTACCTCGTTTGAAATAGAGTAAAGACATTTTAACCATGGGTAGTTTTCGCAAAAAAAATAATTTCGTAGAAGAATTTTTTTCTGTAGCCCCACCTTTTACGGGGCTACAGCCAGCCAAAGTTGGAAAAAGCCCTATATTTAAATTGTTATAACAAGAGTTCTGTTGGAGATATTTTCAATCTGAAAACGGCAAACGATAGCTGGTTTCATAAACTTTATAAACTTTTGCCAGGCAAATGTTTAGGGTTGCCATACGGTACTAAAATTTAACATTAAATAAAACTCAATTTTTGCAAAATTTTTAACCACACATATCTTTTGAACGGTTCAAGCTAGGGTCTTGAAATTTTGGGAGAAGTTAGATACTCAGAAGTTAGTAGGAGTCGGTTAACAAAATTTTTTTGTTCAGCCCCATGCTTAGGAGCTATAAGGGCTCGAAAATTGAAATTTTGCTATTTTTAAACACCTGTAACTTGAATACCTGTCCAAATTTTTTTTAGTAATATACAAGATTCAAAGCTCTATAATTATATTTCAACATGTGTCAAAGGTTTTTCTTAATTTTGAAGGGTAACGAAGCTACAGCCCCTGCAAATTCCAAAAAAGCCCTATATTTAAATTGATATAACAAGAGTTCTGTTAGATTTATTTTCAATCGAAAAACGGTAGAAGAGAGCTGCTTTTATAGGCTTTCCAAAAAAATGTCGCTTAAATGTATAGGGCTGCCATACGGTAATAAAATTTACCATTATATAAAACTCAATTTTTGCAAAATTTTTGGTCCCACATATCTCCCAAACGGTTTAAGATAGGGTCTTGAAATTTTGGAAGAAGTTAGATCCCTAAATATTAGTAGGAGTCGGTTAACAAAATTTTTTTGTAGAACCCCCTGTTTGGAAGCTATAAGGGCTCGAAAATTGAAATTTTGCTATTTTTAAACACCTGTAACTTGAATACCTGTCAAATTTTTTTTTTATTAATATGCAAAATTTAAAGGCCCAATATTATATTTTAACACATGTTAAAGGTTTTTCTTAAATTTAAAAGCGGTTCCTTAAATTGAAGAAAGTGTCTCTCAGTTTTACCCATTTTTGCTTAGATTGTATAATTCTAAGTAAAATTTAAAATTTTTGTGGAATTCACAATTTAATTCCTAGAACTTAAAAACATGCAGGGGGACGAAGGGAAGGGGCGGGGGTTAGATAAAGTTAGATCCTTGAGAAACTTGGCAACCTTTCCCATTGAAAGGCTATAACAACTTTAAAATAAAAATATTTACTGTTAGCAGTAAATTTTATAAGTAAGCAGTAACATGTTTCCAAGTAAATATTTCCAAAGTTAAACTCAGTATTTAATACAATATAATTTTGAAAATGTGCTTTTTTAAAAACCCTTGGTTTTTTTCATCACTTGTTTTCCTTTTATTTTAATTTCATTTATTTTAATTTCCCTTTTTATTTCACTTTACGAGATCTTGCTTAATACTGACTTAAAATTATTATTTTAATTCTTAATTAGTTATAATTCAGTTGCAATCACGTGTGATTGCAACGTGATTTTTTTGTGTATGAATTAAAGGTAATTTAAGTTCTTATTCTAAAATTTTAAGGTGTAGGGTTAAGTCTGACATGATTATGTTAAATAGTTGTTATAAAAGAAATTTTGGCCTTTAAGAAATTTTGGTCTCTGAAATTTATTTTGCAAGTGGGTCGGCTTGAAGTACCTTTAATTTTGTATCTTCACAATTTTGCTTATTTTTAAACATAGTTTAATTTAAGTTTGTTTTGATTTACAATAAACAGTTAAGCACAAAATAAAACTTATTATGAAAATGAACATTATTAATCCTAATGATACATAACTTTTAACCTTTAGTTAAAACTCTACATATTTAATGGATTTTAGGTTTTCTATTTGTTTTAATTGTCTTTTTTCTAAGCTTACATTTTTAAAATTTTTTGTAATGTTAAAATTGTTTATAATTGGAAAAGTTATATTATCTTTGTATTCATTTATTTTATTATAAAATGTTTCTTCTCTAATTTGTACTTCACAATTTTTATATTTAATAACAAAATTTTCTTTTACTATAATATCTTGATTAATACAGTTTTGATTGATTTTTGATTTTGGAAAATTAACAACTAATATCATTTCATCATTTATTTTTGTTACAGATTCTATTGAATTCAATTTGTAATTACAAGTGTTATTGGATTTTATTAAATTTCTTATACATACATTATTTGGGGAATTTAAGCTACTTTTCAACAAATACTTCTTGTTATTAAGATGAAATATGTCGTTGTTCTAAAAGACAACATTATGTATAGGCTCATCTAATTGTTCGTCCTTATCATTTGGAAATGGTAAAACCAGAGTTTTGAAATACTTTTCTTTAGTGAAATTTGGAATGTATAAAATAATAACTATTAAATTATCATTAAAAAGGACGCCGGTTTTAATGTACGGTAGAATTTCTATTGTTAAATTAAACTTCTGGATTTCTTCTTCCGTCAGGATGTCGTGCGCTAAAACTTCGAGGTGGCTTAGTAAAATAATGTCTTTAATGTCTTGGAGGTGTTGCTGGTCATGTGACTTTTTCAAGAAACGTGGAGATTGTGTTCTCCATTTCTTGTAGGTATTTTTGGATTACTGCCAAAAATTATTAACACTATCTGTCAACTGTTTTTCATTTATGTCCAGATTTTGTAAATGTTTGAAGATTTCGTCTGAATCTTCGTTGTCCATTGTCCCTGCCAAAAATTTTAGGGAGCTACCCAAAAAATTTACTAATCCCCGTTTTTTACGCGACGTTTTAGTAATTTTAGGCAGTTATATTCAGTTATGTTAACAATGTTCAATATTTTGTTATAATTTTCGACAATTTTTATTTCTTCTAGTTGAATTAGGGCGAATCCATTGTCATCCTTAAGTGGTATGATTTGAATTGATTGCATGTATATTGGGGTGATCAAAACGAGCAATAGTTTCAGTTCCATGTCCTAAAAAGCGATTAAGATATTATTAATTTATAAAGATATTTTGAAGTTTTGTTTGATGGTTATTATTTTTTATTGATGTTTGTATTTTCGTTTTCGTTGTTTTTTGTAATATTTTATCAATCGTTTATTACTAGTATCTATCGTATATTTAGCGTCTGCTTTGAATTTTGTGAGCTTTTTATATTTTGGTTTATTTTTTGGTATATCTCTATTAAACACTATATTATCGTGTAAATGGGTATTGTTATTTCTATTTTGGTTTATTCGTTCGGTACGTCAATTTTTTTCTGTTTCAAATTTTTTTGCTAACCTTTCGATTTCTTCTCTAGAAATTTCTTTGTTTATAAAATCGATTGGCCTGCATTTGGTCGTTGAGTGTATAGTATTATTGTAAGTGATAATAATTTTAAATATCTTATTATCTATTTCGTCGTTTGTGTCGTCAGTTTGTTCAGTTTCCAAAATTCTTAGGTGTTCGTTTAAGGTTTCATGCAGTCTTTCAAAGTCTGAATTTCCCGTTTTATTTTCTGCTGTTGTCCTGTGAAATTCGACTTTATTTTCATTTAAAAATTGTTCTAATAAACCGTGGGTGATACATTTTTCATTATCTGACTCAAGTTTCCGCATTTTGCCCAAATACATAATTCTTTCTTTTATGGCTTTCAAAATTGATATCCATGTTCTATCTTTTAACCTATGAATGGTGGTATACTTCGAAAACTTATCAGTCTACATATATCACGCATCGAGTATACATGTAATTTAAGAACTCGCGTGCAATTTTGCTATTGTCATTTATTTTATATAATATTGCTATTGTCTATCAAATAAATAAAGAAGAAAAACCAATTAATTTTTTTTTTTTAACCGAACTTAATATAACCAAAATTTAAAATTTAATTTGATAAAACATTGTTCTGGTGAAACATAAATTTTTATTTTTTATATAATAAACTCTAATATTGCTGTGTAATAATATTGCTGTGTACAACAACAAAAACTTAACAAATTGTTACCGGTGTTTTTGTTTTTAACTTAAACTAATTTTACTTGTTTTTAACTTAAACTAATTTTATTAAATCTAATTTTTTTTTTTAAATCGAATTAAATGAAAAATAACTAAAAAAAAAAAAAGAAAAAAAAAACAAATAAAAAATAAACAGCAAATAAACAGCAACTGGATATCTAGCCGTGGCAGCCATTTAACCAGTGATATTTTTTTTTTCAATCTTACCCCGACAACATTGGAAGCGATTCGAACAACAAACTTATAATTATACTTTAATTTTTTATTTTTTTAAAAAACATAACTAATTTTAAATAATTTAAATTTGATTTGTTTTTTTTTTTTTTTTTCTTTTAAAAACAAATAATTTCAAAAACGAAATCACTAGTTGTTTGTATATTAAATTATTAATTTTTTTTTCTTTCTGTATAATTTTACTATATAATTAAATCTATTTTTTTTTTCTTTTACAATTAAGTAATTTTGTACTATTTTTAATAAGTAATAATTTAGTTTTTTTTTTTTTATTTTAATTTAATTAATTCTTTGTAAATTTACATAAGCTTAAATTTTTATTTTTGTTTACATTCTATTTTATAATTTTCTAAAACTAAAATATAGCAATGCACGCTAACTAAACCATCCTTTTCTATCTCATACTTTAATAGCATATTGCATCTTTTTTAATTTTTTTATTCATTTCAATTTTCTATTTCATTTAAATTACTTAATGCTGTTAAATTTTTATTTCGTTTTTTTTTATAATTTCTTGTATGTGCTTTCTGTATACGTGGGATAAAGAAACATAATGTTTTGAAAAGGTTCGTGTCCGCACTAATTTAGTGGTGAATTTTGCAAACAATCTCTGGGTACAATAAGGTATTAAAAACTGTTGTACTTGGATTTTCGTTTGTAATGTTCTCCACTATTTTGGTGTTGGCACTATTATTATATTATTATATTGTATTATTATTATTACTACCATTATATGGTTTACTTGAACTTAATTTTTTCTCTTTTTTCTTTTATTTTTTTTTTTTTTTTTTTTTTTCTTTTAACTTTAATTACTGTGTATGTTAATGTGTGATGCACGTTTTCTGAAATTTTAATATAAATATTTTCAAATTTCCCTCCAATTCCGCTCGCAAATTGTAGTTAATGGAGAACAATTTTCTATTACAATTTAGTAATATAAGAGGCTTAGCATGTAATTTCCAATCAGTTGAAGCCCATCTTAACTCAGAAAGACCAGCTATACTTGCGCTAAGCGAGACACAAGTTGTAGGGGATGATACTAATTATAATATCAACGGTTATACACTTGTTCCGCTTTTCATCCCTCATCGAGGAGTCGCTTTATATATACGATCTAATGTTGCTTTCAACACCCTTCATGATCTTAAGAGCTCCAACCCGATTTTTCATTATCTCTGGGTCAAACTCCGTGTTGAAAATGCCTCAATATTTTTCTGTTTTTTATACAGATCCCCCCAAGCCAGTGAGCTGGAAACTGCTGTGGCCATTGAAGAACTATCCGACACTATCAATAAAATTTTAAAAAAGAATCCCGAATGTGAGATAGCTGTCGCAGGTGATTTTAATGTCCACAACAAAAACTGGCTCCATTTCTCAAGTCACAATAGCCCGGAAGGCAAACAAGTTGAACTATTTTCAAACCTATTTCAACTTTCTCAACTTGTAAAGAGCCCAACTCGAATTCCAGACCGAGACGATCAAAATGAACACCTTTTGGACTTGTTCTTGACTTCAAACCCTGAAAAATACAATATTTCTGTTAGTTCCCCAATTGGCGGCTCCGACCATTGCCTTGTCAAATCCAGCTTTTCAATGGGTTCATCGCCCAATCGAAACTCTTTTCCTAAAAGGTTAGTCTGGCACTATAACCGGGCTGACTTGGTAGGTCTGAATAGCTTTTTGGGAGGTTTCGATTGGTCAATGTGTTTCCATCATAGGAATGTTGACTTTGCTGCTGATGCCATTAGTAAAACAATTATGCTAGGAATGAAACTTTTTATTCCTAGCTCATACAAATCAGTAAAAACCCATTCCAAATCCTGGTTTAATGACATCTGCAGGGAAGCAATTCAATCCAAGGAAGAGCATTTCAAAATGTACAAAGAAAATGTGTCTGAGTTTTGCGAACTATAAAGTTGTCAGGAAAAATTGCAAGAGAATTATCAATCAGCAAAATTTTCTTTATAACCAAAGATTGAAATGCAAAATAATCAATCTACCTCACTGCAATCGTTCTTTTTGGACTTTTGCGAAAAGTGTAAAGAATAATTTTTGCGAATCATCCTTTCCGCCGTTGATTGATAAAAATAATTCTATCATATCAGATTCAGTTGCTAAAGCCAATTTGTTTGCAAAATCCTTTGCGGCAAATTCTACGCTCCCTCCTACAGTTCAAACTCCACCAGTACTACCCTCTGTTGATCCCACTAGGGTTAAAATTCTTCATAGGGTGTACTTTAGAATGCGTTCTGTAGTGAAAGTGCTCGAAAATCTGAATGTTAGAAAGTCCACTGGTCCTGATGGAATTCCTGCAATGGTTCTTAAACATATTGCCTCTCCCATTTCGAAACCTCTGCGCAATCTTTTTTCATTATCATTTTCGACTGGTCGATATCCCAGTCAATGGAAAATTGCTCATGTTTCTCCTATCCCAAAAAAAGGTGACAAAAGCGACCCCTCCAATTACCGGCCAATAGCCATTATATCGGTCATTTCCAAAGTTATGGAAATTCTTGTTAACAAACGGTTGATGAGATACCTTGACTGCACAGGTATTTTGCATGATAGACAATATGGCTTTAGAAGCCAAAGATCTACAGGTGATCTTTTGACATACCTTAGCGAAAAGCTCAACACCAGTATTCACTGTTCCGGTGAATCTGAGGTTGTTGCTCTGGATATCTCAAAGGCCTTTGAACGAGTATGGCACTCTGCTCTTTTGAATAAATGCCGAGCTATTGGTCTTGGTATTCCTTTTTGTAAATGGATTGAGGACTCAATCCAATCCATAGCTTCGCCGACGACAGCACTCTAGTGGCATCCTACGATTTCCTTAAGAAATCTAATGCCACACCTTCCGCAATCAGTTCAAAAAGAAATATAATGCTTAGTTTAGTCAACCATGACTTAGCCAAAATAGCTGATTGGGGTAAAAGTAATAGAGTTGAGTTTAATACTTCAAAAACTCAAAGCTGCTTGATTTCCTGCATGAGAATTCAGTTTAACCCGATTCTGCGATTCCAAGGTGAAAATATTAAACGATCAGACAATCTAAGCATTTTAGGTTTGCAGCTAAATCAAAAAATGCTGTGGAATGAGCATATTTTTGATATCGCTAAGAATGCTGCCAAATGTTTGGGTTTCCTGTCACGTTGCAAAACATATTTCTCTCCTAAGGATCTGTCTAATATCTATAAAGCCTATATTCGACCTAAGATGGAGTATAACTCCCACATTTGGGCTGACGCATCCCAAACTTCTTTGAGTTACCTCGACAAAATTCAAAATCGTGCCTTACGCCTAATAGGCGACCCTGTCGAACAAGTAACCATTACTCCTCTTAGCTCTCGTCGAAATATTGGAGCGATTTCTCTGTTTTATAGACATCTTGTAGGTAATGACACCTGCTCTATTGAACTAAAGTCAATTATGCCTCTTCTTAAACAATTCCAACGTAACACCAGAGGAGCAGCAAGTGCTCATTTCTACACCGTGAAAATTCCAAGATGGTTTAAAACTGGTTATGGAAACTCATTTGTCGTGAGAACTGCTAAGATGTGGAACATGCTTCCATCTAATGTGTTCCCCTCTTCTAATAATGTCCCATACTACAACTTGCAAAAATTCAAAACGAATCTTTGTAGATTCATTTCCAACCTACCTCCTAATTCCCCTCTAATATCCTACTTTCCTTCTCTTTCCAACTAAACCTACATATTATGTACACAGGAATCCATTCCTAGCGTTTAGTTAGCGTGTAAAAAAAAAAAAAAAAATCTATCATAGTTAAGTACATAATGTTCCTGTAAGGGAACCAAATGTCCATGTGGATTATGTCGTTGATTTTGTGGGGAGACTCTGTAATTTCAAAGAATAGTTTTGGAGGTTGTCTGTTGTGCTTAGCTAGAATACAGGTTGGACAATTATTAATAAATTTGGTTATCACGCTAAGCACATTTGGAAAATAATAGATATTTTTTAATTCCAAAAATACTTCATTTATTCCTCTGTGGTTGTTTCTAACATGCTCTTTTTTTATAATTTGGACTTTGTCGTTTTCATCTGAAATATCTATTAGTTTAATACTAGACTTTAAGATTTTTATGTTCTTATTATTTGCAAAGTAACGGCGATATAAGTTTTGGAATTTCACGTATAGTTGTATGTCTTCACCGAAAACACACATTAATCCTTTATCAATTATGAATTGTTTCATGTTTTCTAATAGGTTGCTGTCAATTGTAACATAAATAAAGTTTTGGCATTTCTTGTTTATAATTTTAGTAGTACATTTATCTTTATTGCTAACAATTAGGTATATTTGATTTTTAAAGAGGTTAATTGGTTTATCAGTAATCGGAATGTGGTCTAGTTCATCTTCGGCTGCACTATGTATAGTAGCATCAGTGGATCTAACTTCCACATCAAAATCTTGTTCTCTAGAATTTATTTCGTTCGTAAATTGCAGAAATGAGTTTTCTTTATTTGGTGTTATTGTATCTTGCTTATTATTGTACGGAAGACGACTGAGTCCATCCGCTATAATGTTATCTTTCCCTTTGACATAACTAATGGTAAAATTGTAGTCGTTCAGTTTAATTTTCCATCTCTAAAGTTTCATATTAGGCTCCTTCAGATTATTTAGTTAAACAAGCGGTTTATGATCCGTTTGGATTAATACAAGTAGGTGTGAAAATGTTTTGTGGCCCACACGATTGCCAAAAGTTCTTTTCCTACCGTAGAATAGTTTGTTTCATGGTTATTGAGTGTTCGTGAAGCAAAAGCAACCGGTTGGCTGTTTTGACTTAAAACTGCTCCCAGTGCAAAATTAGATGCGTCGGTAGTTAAGGTAAAAGGTTTTTTAAAATCAGGATTGACGAGAATGGGGTTAGATGTTAAGAGTATTTTTAACTTATTGAAGACTTCGATATATTCTGAATCGTTTTTCTTAATTTTTCCATCTTTCTTTAGGCAGATACGGAGAATATCACTATATCATCTAAATAGAAGACACAGATTTTGTTAATGAAATCTCTTAAAATGTGGTTCATTAACCTTAGGAAGGTAGATGGCAAATTTTTTAAGCCAAACGGCGTTCGGGTAAATTCAAAGTGCCTGTTTGCTGTTGAGAAAGCAGTTTTAGAGCGATCGTCTGGATGGACTTCGATCTGATGGAATCCTTTGGCCAGATCGATAGTTGAGAAGTATCTGCAATTTCCCAGTTTTCCAAATAAATCTTCAATATTTGGCATTGGAAATTTGTCGTCAATAGTGTTTTCATTTAACTTACGATAGTCTATTACAATTCTACATTTTTGCTTTTGGGAACTGTCCATTTTCTTAAGGACAACCCAGATAGGAGCATTGTATGGAGAATTGCTATTCATAATAATTCCCTGTTTCAACATTTCGTTGATTTGCTTCTCTACTTCCTCTCTGTGAATTTCGGGATACCTATATTCTTTCGAATAAATTGGTAAATTATTTTTTGTAATGATTCTGTGTTTAACTTCGCTCGTAAAAGACAGTTTACTATTCTCTTGATAAAAAAACATCTTTAAAACAACTCAAAAGTGAGTTTATTTTGGCAACGTCTTTGTTGCTTAAATGCGCGGCGGTGTTAATTTTAAAATTATTTCAAACTTCGAGATCACAACCAAATATATTTAAGGGTTCGTTACTATTTTCATAAAAAAATTCTTCATAATTATTCAGAAAAAAAGGAATTTTAGCATTTGATGTTATAAGTAAACGTTTCTTATAATTTATAATGGCGTCTAGAGATGCCAGAATATTATTGCCGATAATTCCGTCAAAATAATGGTGGAAAGGGAATTCTAAAAATTCCACGTAATAATCTTTTTTATTGAATATTTCAAACAAGGGAAATGTGCATTTGATGTTGGATTGAACGTTTTTATTAAGGACTTTGAGAGTTACGGGATTGATTTTTGATTTGGGACTACATATTTTGGGGTTGATTATACTTATTTCGGCACCTGTGTCTAAAATGAATTTTAAAGTTTTGATTTGGGTTTTAACTATTATATAGGGTAGTTATCTGGGGCGTCTGTTTGAAAATTTTGGTTCATAGTTTCATTATTATTAATATTTAATGAAACATCCATTGGTTCAAAATTTTGATTTCTATTTTGAGTTATTCTACTACGATTATAATTGGAATTATCGTTATTATTATTATAGTTTCTAGGGCGATTGGATCGGTTTTTTTTGACCTATTAATATTTTGTTGCTGAGAATTAAATGAATTACGATTGTTGTGATAGTTTGGATGGTTACTTAATTGAATATTTTGATTGTAGGAGTTGTTTGCAGGATTATTAGAAACATAATGTCGGTTATTACTACGATTGGAGTTAGAGTGAAAGTTCCTACGGCTATTACCAAAATTATTATATTGGCTCATTTGTACATTGTTATTGTTATTTATGTCAGAAAAGTTAGAGTATACATTGCTTGCAATAATATTATAAGCGTCAATTATATTTTCATTATAATATTAATCATTAACAGAGATTAGTAGTTGGATCTCTGTTAATGATTATACCACGAACTGGTTCTGGTGAATTTTCTTTAAAAATACTTAATATTTTGAAATATTTGAAAAATATTTTTTTATATTTAAAATTTAAAATTATGGAATTTACTCAATTAAACAATTTTAATTCTTATTTAATGTTCTAAGTTGTCATCGATTAAGCTTATAAAATTTTTATAAAATTCAATTTAAAGCTATCTTTTAATTTTTCTTTTAAAAATTAGAATTTTAAAAAATTTTAAAAACATAGAATAGAAGATATTAGAAAGAAATCAATTTAATCTTAAAATTAATTTTTTTTTTTTTTTTGTTTTTTTACTTAAAAATGTTTTATTTATTTAAAAAAAATAAAACAAAATTTATTCTAAGCTTAAAATTAATGATAAACTAAAAAATTGTATTTGTAAAATTTTTTTTTAATCCATGTATACATAACATGTATTGTTTTTTTTTCTTTTTAATTATTTCTTATTTAGTATTTATCTCTAATTAAATTTCCTACCTTGAAAAAATACGGTGAACTTGACCTTAACCTTGGAGATGTATGTTGAATGTATGATGAGCTGATAATCTTGACTCTGCTTTTTTTTTTTAAAGATGATCTGATGATTTTTGTATAATGATCTGGAATCTGGGTATATTTAGCCAATGTAGGTAAAACAAGTAAAGAAACAGTCAGTCATTCCCTACAGTCATACCCTACACCTATTTGGTTTAAATTTAACGGGAAGTCTATAAGTCATTTTAAACCATAAAAGCTGTTATTAGTTTGATCGTAAGACGTAGCTAACCAAATTAACTTTATAATACTAAAAACATTTTAACATAGAACGTTCAAATTTTGTACAAGGGTTAACTAGTATTAGAAGTATGACGGGGACTGCATATGGGCAAAATCGTACCATGGTTTCGGGTTCTGGAACCTTTGAAAAGTTCAAGGCCTAAAGTACATATATCTTAAAAACAGCATAACTCAAAAAATAATGTCGCTATTTTGATGAAATCTAAACTTTAGGTTTCTAGTAATGAAAGTACCATGGGAATTGGTTCTGATCGAGTTTGGTCAATGAGTTTGGATTCTAGAAGCTTTTGATCGATTTGAGGCCGAACGAGTATAATTTCGAAGTCAAAGAATATATTTCCTATTTCCTATGTATCCCCGAAATTTAAACTTAATTTTAGTGGTTCAGCTATGTTCAAAGGCACTTGTTTAAACATATTATGCAAAATTTAGTAATTATAATTTTTTCATTTTGTAATTGAATTGGTATAAATATATTTCATTTATTTCAAGTTATATTTTTTGTTTTTTACTATTTTTAAATAGATAAATTAGCAATTACACCGACTGACTGTTTCTTTACTTGTTTTTTTTTTTTTTTTATTACTTTTTTAAAATTATTTGTGCCAAATGTTTATTTCAAAATATAAAATGGGTTTGAGGTTCGAACTGTCAGCTAAATCTTTTTCACTTGACCGTTAACGACTGCGCCAGTTATAAGATTAAATAAAAACTCCTTGTTTGTTTTTTCTCAATAATTATAATTACACTTTATTTTATTACTTTATTTATTTTCCTTTTATTTTAATTTAATTTATTTTAATTTCCCTTTTTATTTCACTTTACGAGATCTTGCTTAATAATGACTTAAAATTATTATTTTAATTCTTGATTAGTTATAATTCAGATGCAATCACGTGTGATTGCAACGTGATTTTTTTGTGTGTGAATTAAAGGTAGTTTAAGTTCTTATTCTAATATTTTAAGGTGTCGGGTTACTTTTAATATGATTATGTTAAATAGTTGTTATAAAATTATGTAACAATATAAAAAAAATGAATAACAGTTTTTAAATCTAATACAAAACAATGTTTATTATTTCGTTATAATATCAAAAAAAAAAATATTTACTTAATCATGAAAAAAAATTTTTTGAGGATGTTTGGGGTCAACTTTTAATTCTAGTTTCAATATAAAAATTAATAACATTTTTTTAAATCTAATACAAAACAATGTTCATTTTTTCATTATAATACCAAAGACAAAATATTTACTTAAACATGAAATAAAAAATTTTTTTGAGGATGTTTGGAGTCAATTGATAATTCTAGTTTCAATATAAAAATGAATAACATCTTTTATTTTTTTTTTTTTTTAAACTATTACAAACCGAGATTCATTATTTCATAATAATACCAAAAAATTTACCTACTCATTATATAAAAACATTTTCGTGTTTTAAGAACGAAATTAATTAACAATTTAAAAATGAGCACAATGGAATTAACATTTGAGTGTTGGGAATGAAATTTAGGGCTCACGACACATTACTGTGAGGAACATTAAACTGATGAGATGGAGCATATTATAGAACGGAGCAAATTATTCCTAGATCTAGAAGACTTTGCTGGCATTCCTAGATCTAGAAGACATTTTTATTTCACATTTTTATTTCATTTGTAAGCGTTTTTATGGAATACATTTTAGAACGCAAGCCCATAAATTCTGTAAATATTTTCCCGGTCATTTCAGCTTTAAACTTTCCTAAAACTTTTTTATTTACAGAAGGAAAATTATATGGATTATTTATATCATAATCTGAGTCGTCAAAATATTTATTGAAGTCAGGTCTAATTGCGTCATAAAAATCTTCGGTCTGTACAGTATATACAAAACTATCAGTATCCATATAATTTAGTTGAACATTATTTTTAAATTTCGATTTTTTATAATTATAATGAAAGTTATACATAAGAACTTTTGATAATTCTAATATGCAAAATCCTGCATAAATTGGCTAATTATAAAATATTTTAGTTTTGTTCAATTCTATAGCAATCAAATTATTTTTAAATGCCGTTAAACTATTAAAATTAGGTTTGGCTATATAACCTCTCGCCCCTAAACGTCTATTTTTACTTTCCCAACTATCTACTATTTTAATTTCACTCTGTTTTTCTACATTCTCCATTGTTTTACCATAAACCGAATTATTTTGTTTTTTAAACCATTTTTTATCAAAATCATTTTGTGAATTTGGTCTATGTAAAGTATTTAGATGAATATATTTCTTAAGCCAATCAGATTGTTCAAATTCTAAAATTCTATGAATTTTGTGTAATATTAAATCATTTTGCAGACATTGCTTAAGATTTTTGTAATGGATAACATATTTTAATTTATTTTCCAAAGTTGTTAATAGTTTACAAAGTTTTTTATTAGGAGGAGTTTCTTTTTTTGGGCAAAATGGTAAATCATTAAGCAATTCATGTAAAGAATTGGGAAATTCTAAATCAACTTCTAAAATATAGCCAATTGATGAATTGTCTGAAATATTGCTAACATTAAAATTTGCTAATAATGAATTCTCAACCCATTTACAATTTTTAAACTAATTTTTAAGCTAAACCGTACAGGTTAACAGCATATATATACATACAACATACTATACTATAATATACTCTTAATATATTTAGTTTATTATCAAATTTTTCTTTCATATATTTATTATTTGCAAGAGAAAAGCGTAAAGAACATTGGCTAATAACTCCGCGCATCCCCTTTTTGATAAAACTGTACATATTAATATCTGTAATTAATAGTTCTAACTATATTTTGGTATATTTGAACATTGCTTGCCAAGAAAGACCAGGAGCTGAATAAAAATTGGCAGGATCTAAATCGCCGACAGTTTTACATATTTCACGAAAACTTTCAAACACGTCAGTTTGATTTTTAACACATCAGTTTTTAAATATATTCTTAAATAATCTAACATGTTTTGACATTTAAACGTTTGCCACACTAAAAGGGCATGTTGATAATCAGCATCTGAAAAAAATGTTTTTGTTAACTGATTATAGAAAGCAATTTGAGGGCGCAAAGATTCATATAATTTTGACCAATCATCTAAACATTCATAAGGAAATATTCCTTTTTTTGAAATTAAATTAGAATTTTCACCAAAAGTTTGCCTAATATTTAGCTTAAAACAAATGCATTTTAAATTTTATGTGGTGTATCCAAATACGGAACTTCGCACATTATCTCTCTGTAAAATTCAAAAAAAAAAAAAAATTGTTTGTTAAAAAATATCTCGCTGTCTAATTGTATTGTTCTTAAATATATTAAAATGCTTGCAAAGTATGAATAATAAATACTTAAAAATCTTTTCTAAAAACAAAACAATACAAAAAAATTAACAATCATTTATATATGAAAAAGAAATTACCTACTAGCTAATACCTGGGCGCGTTGCTGCGCCTCTCTCAGTAGTTCTGCGGAAAATTGGACGTACTTTGCTTCCAAAATGTATTTTGGACAATCGTCGTGCCGGCATGGCATAACAAATTCCAAGTCGGTTAATAGAGTTAACTCCATTCCCGAAAATTTGAAGAAAATCGGTCTAACTGTTTCTCATTTAGAGTAAAGTATTGAAAAAACTTATAAAAAGCTGTTGGGCCGCAAAAGGTTAATGGAACTCAACAAATTTTTTTGAGTCTTCTTTTTCGCCAAAGCAGTATTTCGTAAAATCGGACAAAATTTGGACAAAATTTTTTTGACCAACCGTCCGGCCGATATGGTGTAAAATCCCAAAACTGTTAACAGTGTCAACTGAATTCACATGGAGCATCACGTATACAAAATTTGAAGTCAATTGGTCAAACCGTTTCTAATTTAGAGATTAATATTGAAAAAACCTATAAAAAGCTATTGGGCCGCAAGTGGTTAATGGAACCAAACAAAATTTTTTTTGTGGCTTTCTTTTTAGCCAAAGCAGTGTTGTTTAGTAAAGTCGAACAAAATTGGACCCAATCTTTTTTTTGACTAATCGTCCGGCCGACATGGGTTAACAAATTTCAAAACTGTTAATAGTGTCAACTTAATTCTCAAAGAGCTTCACGTATAAAAAATTTAATTTGATTCAATTGGCCAAACCGTTGTCATTTTAGAACAAAAAAGTTTAAATACTTGCACCACAGCCCCAACTTGGTGGTCCGCTAGAGCAAAATTTTTAGCTCACGATTTCTTTCCGTACCCAAAAACCCCTATATACAAATTATAAATTTTTTTTTTAAGCAAATTTCAAACGCAAGAATTGTTGACAACATTGTTGCCATACATTTTATTATTTATTAGTCTAATATAAATTACACAAAACGGATTTTTTATGTAAATTTAAAAGCACACAAAGCTCGAATTTCGAGCAAAGGGCAATACTAGTAAGCTTTTAATATACAACTAGTATCGCCCTTTGCTCCGTTTTGTGTAATTTATTTTAGACTAATATTACACGAAACTAATTTTTTTTTCCTATACATAATAAAATGTATGGCAACAATGTTGTCAACAATTCTTGCGTTTGAAATTTGCTTAAAAAAAAAATTTATAATTTTTTCAATTATAAAAACGTTTTTAAGTATTTTTGAATTTTATTCCTGTAGGTTAACGCGCTATAAAGAGAGTATAATTTTGTACACTATTACACAAAAAAAGCGATTTACATTCATTTCATAGGGTTCTAATATAATGTTCTGAAAATTTGATGATTTTTGTAAACAAATACATATGTAATACATTTTTACTGAAGTCAAGTAAAAAATATTATTTTAAAATATTTTGTTTTTAAAATTTAATAGTAGCAACATAAGAAAATACAAAAACAATATTTTTATACGCTTTGTCAATTTTTAAATATTAAAACTACGAGGTACAGTACGTCGCGTATGCTTTCATGTAAATTTGTTTACATAACTACTTATTTCAAAATTTTTTGACAGAAACTGAACTCCGTACATTTTTCTTAAGAAATATTATTTCTTTTTTCTGTTTCTGCAAACATATTATAGGTATTTTTTAATAAACAAATTTTTTACAAAAATATTATTTTAAACTAGCTAATATTCGGTGCGCGTTGCTGCGCCTCTCAATGGAGGTTTAATTGAATTTGATGTTACTGCAAAAAGTTAACACAAAACTTACACACGGTTTACACATGTAAATTTTAAAATGTGTGAAAGCAATCTTTTTAAAACGATTTTTCTAGGATTATTCTAGTAATTTTTGAAACTTTCTGTAATTAAAAGTAGTATGAACTACTTTCCAAATTTTGACGTAATTTACTTCCAAAAAATTTTTTTGAAAAATCGCAGGACCGACTGTTAACAGACTCAACTCCATTTTCAAGTTGCTTCACACATAAAAAAATTGAGGTCAACCGGTCAAATCGTTTCTAATTTAGAGTAGAGTATTGAAAAAACCTATAAAAAGCTGTTGGGCCGCAATGGGTTAATGCAACTCAACAAAACTTTTTTAGGGCTTTCTTTTAAGCCAAAGCAGAATTTCGTAAAATCGGACAAAATTTGTACCCAAAATTTTTTTTGACCACCAGTCGGCTCGACATGGGTTAAAAAATTCCAAAACTGTTAATAGTGTCAACTCAGTTTTCACAGGGGAGCACGTATACAAAATTTGAAGAAAATCGGTTAAACCGTTTCTAATTTAGAGTTAAGTATTCAAAAAACCTATAAAAAGCTGTTGGGCCGCAATGGGTTAATGGAACTCAACAAAATTTTTTTTGGGGCTTTATTTTTAGTTAAAGCAGAATTTCATAAAATCGGACAAAATTTGGACCCAAAATTTTTTTGACCACCCGTCGGCCCGACATGGGTTAACAAATTCCAAAACTGTTAATTGTGTCAACTCAATTCTCAAGGAGCATCATGTATATAAAATTTGAAGTCAATTGGTCAAACCGTTTCGAATTTAGAGTAAAGTATTGAAAAAACCTATAAAAAGCTGTCGGGCCGCAATGGGTTAATGGAACTCAACAAAATTTTTTTTAGGGCTTTCTCTTAAGCCAAAGCAGAATTTCGGAAAATCGGACAAAATTTGGACCCAAAATTTTTTTTGACCACCCGTCGGCCCGACATGGGTTAACAAATTCCAAAACTGTTAATAGTGTCAACTCAATTCTCAAAGAGCATGACGTATACAAAATTTGAAGTCAAGTGGTCAAACCGTTTTCATTTTAGAACAAAGAAGTTTAAATACTTGCACCACAGCCCCAACTTGGCGGTCCGTAAGAGCGAAATTTTTGGGCCACGATTTCTTTCCGTACCCAAAAACCTCTATATACAAATTTTCATGAAAATCGGCTGGGCAGTTTAGGAGCCAACTCGTTACATACAAACAAACAAACAAACAAACAAATAAACAAACTTTCGCTTTTATATATATAGATATAGATTGCTGTTTCTTTATGTTTATACCCGTATGACTATATAGTCAAAGGGTATAATAAATTTGCCATTACGTTTGTGACGCAGAGAAGGAGGAGGGGTAGATATAGACTCAAGTGTATGGATCGGATCAGAATCGAAAAATAAATCGATTTAGCTATGTATGTCCGTCCGTCCGTCCGTCCGCACGATAACTCAAAAACTAAAGCAGCTAGGATCTTCAAATTTTCGCAAATTCATTTTTTTGCAATAGCCGTCATCGCTATTTAAATCCAGCCATTTTGGTCCATGGGTTCGGGTAGCTGCCATACAACTCCTATTTTTAATGAGTATTACTCTGTACCTATTACAGCTGCGTGTCTGAAATTTTGCCAAAAGTAGTTTAGTTTTATGGCCAAAAAGTCTACAAAATTTGGTTGGTCTAGTGGAGTGGGTTCGAGTAGCTGCCATACAACTTCTTATTTTATATGAGCATTACACTACACCTAATGAAGCTGGGTGTCTGAAATTTTGCCAAAAATAGTTTAGTGTAATGGCCAAAGTTACAGGAAAATTTGGTTGGTCTACTGCAGAGGGTTCGAGTAGCTGCCATACAACTTCTTCTTTTATCTGAGTATTCCACTACACTTAATAAACCTGTATGTTTGAAATTTTGACAAAAGTAATTAACCGGATGACGGTCATACGGGTATCCCAGAGTTGACACAGTCTACTCTACTACACTCTTCCTCGTTTTCTGTCTGTTTTATTACATACCTACTTTGTTTTTTTCTGAAAAAATAACTTTAATTGAATTATAATTTTAGTTTTTTTAAGAGCAATTTTAGATTTTAAGATATGAGAAAGAAGTAAATCAAAATTAATTTTTATTACTTAGTTCTAAAAATGTCCATTCTACTGAGTATTAACATCAAACCATTAATTTTACGTCAAGTTTATCATTCTTTGTTTGAAATAATTTTTTTTCCATTGATGTGTTCGGTTCTGCTTCTTAAGTTTTGTGAACCAACATGAATAAATACAATAAATGCCAAGTAATTTAATACCTGTCACTTTTTTTAATGCGTCTAGAGAATTTTTGAATAGACTTGAATATAAATTTCACATTTTAATTATATAAAAGTTCTGTAGAATTAGATCAGAAATAAATTCTATTCTTCCTTTTCAGGTGAATATTTTATATTTTTAAATTTTACATTATTATATTAAAATTTCATTTGAAATTTAAGATACTCACTCAGGTTCGAGTTAAAATAAATTTCCTTTATTTTCTTTATGTTAAATCCTTATCGAGGTACAATTAATTTAATAATTTTAAAAAATTAAAAAACAACAGTTGTTTTATATTAGTTGCAAGGAAAAATTTTTAATTTTAATTATTGAAATAATTTAAAAAAAAAGATTTTTTAAGTTATTTTTAATTAATATTATACTTTTCGTATGTCTATATAGTCAAAGGGTATAATAAATTTGCCATTACTTTTGTGACGCAGAGAAGGAGGGGGGGTAGATATAGACTCAAGTGTATGGATCGGATCAGAATCGAAAAAATAAATCGATTTAGCTATGTATGTCCGTCCGTCGGTCTGTCCGTCCGTCTGCCCGTCCGTCCGTCCGTCCGCACGATAACTCAAAAACTAAAGGAGCTAGGATCTTGAAATTTTCGCAAATTCGTTTTTTTGCAATAGCTGTCATGTCTATTTAAAAGCAGCCATTTCACCATGGGCTCGGGTGGCTACTATACAACTTCTTTTTTTATATGAGTATTTCTCTATATCTATTAAAGCTGGGTATCTGAAATTTTGCCAAAAATAGTTTAGTGCAATGGCCGATTTTACAGCAAAATTTGGTTGCTTTACTGCAGAGGGTTCGAGTAGCTGCCATACAACTCCTTCTTTTATATGAGTATAGCACTACACTTAATAAAACTGATTGTCTGAAATTTTGCAAAAAGTAATTAACCGCATGATATAATGTATATGTTAGGGTCATACGGGTATCCCAGAGTTGACACAGTCTACTCTACTACACTCTTCCTCGTTTTTAATGAAGATGTGTATGTAAATTAATACAATATTGCCATATCATTTGCATGATTAAAAAATTTATTTTTTTTTAATTTAACTTTTAAAAACCTCAATATTTAAAAAAAAAATTAAAATTTAATTTTTTAGAAATTTAAAACTGATTAGTCATTCGAGTACAAACACTAAAGAAGTATGCAAGTAATACACGAAATCAGAAATTAAAACGAAATACGCGTATCTGTTAAGTTAAGCTAATTTGGTTAAATTAAAGGAAACTATTAGATTTTTTAAAAATAAAAATTTAAAATATTTTACCAAAACGCTGTAAATCATAAAATAAAATTAAAAATATATTTAATAAATTTATAACTGATTAGTGGTTTTAAGAATCTTAACAAATAATTTTTGTTGTTGTATTAATATTTTATATTTTAAATAATATATTTATATAATATAAGTTATATTATAATATGAATTATAATTAATCTATAATATATTAAAAGTTATATTTTAAATATTTTATATATTCAAAAAATAAATTCCAAATCTTACTTAACTTTTAAAAAACTAATTCTTTAATGTTTTAATATGTAAGTTTTTAAAATCTTATATGTTGAAAAATCAGGGTAAATTACATTAGTCTTTCAATGATGTAACACCAGAAACAATATCATAATATTTAATCGGCTTATTTTTTCCCATACAAATATAAACATCACTTTTTAGAGCAAACTATTTGACCAATTTTAATGAAACAAAAACCAAAATAAAGGTTTTTTTTTGTTTTCATAGGACAATGATATTTTTTGTTAGAATATTGCGTTTTTTCAGGTGAAAATCCGTCTTTAATTTAACGTAAATTTGAATTTAACGGTCACGCTTTTAAAAGTTGAGGCTTATGACTCTAATATTATGCGCCGACTTTCTGTGTAAAAGTAATTCATTTTCGGTTTTAACTCGCAGCAAATTAAAATCAAAAAATTATAGACGCCGACTTATGTAGATCTTTCTTTTTTTTGTTTAGTTCAAATTTTCAATGAACATGGAGATTTAAAGTTTTTTAAAATTTTTTTTTTATACCCGTGCATACATATATGACATCGGGTATATTAGATTTGCTCCTCCGTTTGTAACGCATCGATCTAG
Organism: Dolichopus griseipennis; assembly: GCA_963082915.1. NCBI lineage: Eukaryota > Metazoa > Arthropoda > Insecta > Diptera > Dolichopodidae > Dolichopus > Dolichopus griseipennis. The sequence goes on along the minus strand of OY720441.1, from coordinate 126,833,159 downwards.
ACGAGCTAGATATAGTGTCAAGGGTACGTATCGGCTCAGAATCGAAAAATTAGTCGATCTAGCTATGTGTGTCTGTCCGTCCGTCCGTCCGTCCGTGTGTCAGCACGATAACTCAAAAACTAAAAGGGCTAGAGTCTTGAAATTCACACAAAGTGATTTTTAGACAATTTCTAGGTTCCCTATTGTTTTTGGTTAAAATCGGACCAAGTCTTCGGGGAGCTGCCATACAACTTTTTTGCACCAATATGAATTTCTTCAAAAGTAATTATACTACGAGAATGAAAATTACACACGGTTAGTTTTATAATGACTCCGGCACTTATATGAAGTTTCAAAATGTTAGGGCCCCATTTTCGGGGGGCTGCCGTACAACTTCTTTGCACCAATATGAATTTCTTCAAAACTAATTATACTACGAGGCTGAAAATTACACACGGTTAGTTATATAATGAATCGAGCTCTTATATGAAGTTTCAAAATGTTAGGGCCCCATTTTCGGAGAGCTGCCATACAACTTTTTTGCACCAATATGAATTTCTTCAAAACTATTTATACTACGGGGATGAAAATTACACACGGTCAGTTTTATAATGACTCCGGCACTTATATGAAGTTTCAAAATGTTAGGGCCCCATTTTCGGGGGACTGCCATACAACTTCCTTGCACCAATATGAATTTCTTCAAAACTATTTATACTACGCGGATGAAAATTACACACGGTTAGTTATATAATGAATCGAGCACTTATATGAAGTTTCAAAATGTTAGAGCCCCATTTTCGGGGGGCTGCCATACAACTTCTTTGCACCAATATGAATTTCTGCAAAACTAATTATACTACGAGGCTGAAAATTACACACGGTTAGTTATATAATGAATCGAGCACTTATATGAAGTTTCAAAATTTTAGGGCCCCATTTTCGGGGGGCTGCCATACAAAGTTTTCGATTCAATAACTTTGAATCTAATGAAGCTACAAGGTTAAAATTAAAATTGGGCAGATAAATTAATAGGGCAAGTTACTTGGCAAAGTTGGACATCACTCGGACCTTCGGACTTTTAGGGTGGGCCAATTTTTTTTTTTTTTGTTTTTTTTTTTTTTTTATTTTTTTTTTTTTTTTTTTAAGCTAAAGTTATGGGACAATGAATGAAAATTTTGTTTATTTTTTTTGTGATTATTTTTTTTTTGTTAATTTGTTTTTTTTTTTTTTTTTTAAGCTAAAGTTATGGGACAATGAATGAAAATTTTGTTTTTTGTTTTGTGATTTTTTTTTTTTTTTGTTAATTTTTTTTTTTTTTTTTACGTCAAAATTATGGGGTAATGAGTTAAATGTATAAGGGAAGTAAATTACGGTTTATTTTATACACCATAGTGGGTATGCACGGGTATCTAAAAGTTGACAAGGGCAACTATAATCTTCCTCGTTGTTTTTGTTTTTTCTTTATCTTAAAAAGTGAACGAAAAAAATGAGTTCGAAATGAAAGCAATACATTTGGTTTATACAGTAGTATTCATTTATAACGAACTCGGTTCAATTTTAATTATAATAAACGTAACACTTTTTGCCAATGAATTAAATTTTACCTAAAAGTGTAAGTTGTTTATTACATTTATATTTCTTTTATTTAAACTTATTAAGTTTATCTAATAATGTTGCTTGGTGATTATTTTAGTATTTTTATATATATTTTTGAATATAATAAAAAATCATAATAACGCATCAAAAATACAAAAAAAATTTCATTACAAGAAAAAGCATATATATATCTATAAACATAGAGGTGAGGCTGACACATCAAATAAAAATCTAGCAAATGAGTTTAAAGTGTCCATTCTATAATTAGCACATTCTACAATGTTCAAGTCTTATACTAATTTTTCAAAATTCACAGCATTCTTTTAAAACGACATTTTTTTTATTACGACGAATATTTTCTGTCTCTTCATGGTCTTTACTGTATTTTGTTTTTTGTTATATGTTTGCAGAAACAAAAAAAATACATTTCTTAGGAAAAATTATGTGTTCTTTAGGAATCAACCAGAATAAATGCATACGGCGTGCAGTTTCTGTCAAAAAATTTTGAAATAAGTAGGTATGTTATGTACTGTACTTCGGAATTTAAAATTTTAAAATTTGACAAAGCGTATAAAAATATTGTAATTGTTTTTTCTGATGTTGCTACGATTAAGTTTTCAAAATAAAATATTTTAAAATAATATTTTTTTTTTAAAAAACATACATTCCAAATAATTGAAAATACCTATAATATGTTCACAAAAAAAAACTACAAAATAATCTTCAACTGAAATAAAAGTTGACGTATAATGTCTGTCAAAAACTTTACAAATAAATAGGTACATGAATTTACATGAGAGCTGTTCGAAATGAAAGCAATATATTTGGTTTATACAGTAGTTTTAATTTATAACGAACTCGGTCCAATTTTAATTATAATAAACTTTACACTTTTTGATAAAGAATTAAATTTTACCTAAAAATGTAAGTTTTTTATTACATTGATATTTCTTTTATTTAAACTTATTATATCTAATAATGTTGCTTGGCGATTAATTAAGTGTTTTTTATTTAGTTTTGAATATAAAAAAAATCATAATAACGCATCACAAATACAAAAAAAATATCAATAGAAGAAAAAGCACTATACATAGGCTTGAGGCTGACACATCAAATAAAATGTTAGCAAATGAGTTCGAAGTTTCCATTCTAGAATCAGCACATTCTACAATGTTCAAGTCTTATACTAATTTTTCAAAATTCACAGCATTCTTTTAAAACGACATTCGTTTATTACGACGAATATTTTCAGTCCCATAATGGTCGTTATAACCGAAAAGTACTGTACATATTTTGTTTTTGTTTGCAATTTATTATAATACAGTAGGTACTAAAAAAAAAGTTTTTTGCAAATCGTAAATTGTGGTTGCTTTTTGTTAAGTTTTTTGTAAAATTAAAAACCGAATTCTGAAATATGCAGAAACTTAAAAAAAAAAAAATAATATTTCTTAAGAAAAATGATTTGTTTCTTATGGATTAGCCAAACAGCATGTACGGCATTCAGTTTCTGTCAAAAAATTTTGAAATAATTAGTTACGTAAAAAAATTAACATGAAAGCATACACGACGTTTTAAATTTTAAAATTTAAAAATTGACAAAGTGTATAAAAATACATATTGTAATTGTTTTTTCTTATGCTGCTGCAATAAGAATAACATTTACAATAACATTTTTTTTTAAATAATTTAGTTTCAAACATACAAATATTCAAATAAATTAAAAATACCTACAGTACAATATGTTTGCAAAACTAAAATAATTATCTTTCTCAAAAAAAGTTATTTGTTCCTTAGGTCCTAACCTAAATAAAAGCTCCCAGCGTATAATTGCTGTCAAAAAATTGAGAAATAAATAGGTTCATAAATTTACATTAGAGCAGCGAAAATACGCGTAACGCAATGTACTGTATCTCGGACTTTTAAAATTTACAAATATTGACAAAATGTATAAAAATATTATTATTGGTTTTTCTTATATTTCTAATATTAAGTTTTAAAAAATTATTTTTTTTTTACAATAATTTTTATTAAAAAATATCTTATATTCAAAATACCTATAATATGAAATTAAAAATAGTTTTTGTAGGTACTAAATTAAAACATTCAAATAAATATTTTTGATAAATTAAATATTGTACGCGCGTATCGATTTACCGATAATGGATATGTAGACAGACGTATTGACGTACTGCCGTATAAAAATTGTACGTCGTATGTTTTAGATTTCATTCTAATAATTGAAAAGTTTATTTCACACTTTCAACATCGAATAATGTTTTTTTATAATTAAAAAAACTATTTTTAGTTTTACTTTGACAAAACGAACGAATTTTATATATCAAAAAGTGTACATGAAGATTAGATAAGCGTAGTTTGTAAATGGAACGCTAATTTTTGTTTCAGGAGTACATAATTGTCAGATTATCATCATATATATATTTGACATTTTAAAACCACCTGTCATTTGAGAAGTTAATTATATTTAATAGTATTTAAATATTAATAAAGTGAAACAATTAAGGTTTATTGCTGATATAAATATAAAGAATATTTTTTAATATGGAAGGGGGTAAGTGCTTATTGGTTATCAAATAAAAAATATGATTTAACATAACCTATTCAAGAGAATTTTAATTAAAGCCATTTGCCGGAAATTATTTATCTACTCTGTCATATACTCTTTTACAAGGGCTGAAGTAGCTGGCAATAGTTGAGAGTAGAAAAGAGTTTACTCCTCTTAAAGGAATAAAAGCAATAATATTTATTTGTTTTAAGAAACTTATGAGTCATGGCTCATGACCATGTATAGAAATATATTTTTGTCAATATAAAACTTAGGAAATATAAAATAAATAAACTAGACAAAAAGGTATAAAGTAAACTAAGCAATTCAGAATTATTTTTCGCATGTTTTCAGATTTTTAAATAGGCATACATTTGTAGTAAAAATTTACCTGTGTAGCTATTAAATTTAAAAATGAAACAAGTGATGAAAAAAAACCAAGGGTTTTTAAAAAAGCACATTTTCAAAATTATATTGTATTACATACTGAGTTTAACTTTGGAAATATTTACTTGGAAATAGTTACTACTGACTTATAAAATTTACTGCTAACAGTAAATTTTTTATTTAAAAGTTGTTATAGCCCTTTAATGGGGAAGGTTGCCAAATTTCTCAAGAATCTAACTTCAACAACAAGCTCTCTAATACCGTTTTTCGATTGAAAATAAACCTAACAGAACTCTTGTTATGTTTATTTAAATATAGGGCTTTTTTGGAACTTGCAGGGGCTGTAACTTCGTCACCCTTCAAAATTAAGAAAAACCTTTGTCACATGTTGAAATATAATTATAGAGCTTTGAATTTTGTCTATCACTAAAAAAAAATTTGGACAGGTATTCAAGTTACAGGTGTTTAAAAATTGCAAAATTTCAATTTTCGAGCCCTTATAGCTCCTAAAAAGGGGGCTTGACAAAAAAAATTTGTTAACCGACTCCTACTAATTTTTGAGTATCTAACTTCTCCCAAAATTTCAAGACCCTAGCTTGAACCGTTCAGAAGATATGTGTGGCCAAAAATTTTGTGAAAATTGAGTTTTGCGTAATGTTAAATTTTAGTACCGTATGGCAACCCTAAACATTTGCCTTTAAAAAATTTATAAAGTTTATGAAACCAGCTATCATTTTCCGTTTTCAGATTGAAAATATATGTAACAGAACTCTTGTTATAACAATTTAAATATAGGGCTTTTTCCAACTTTGGGGGGCTGAAGCCAAGGAGCAGGTGGGGCTACAGAAAAAAATTCTTCTACGAAATTATTTTTTTTGCAAAGACTATCCATGGTTAAAATTTCTTTTCTCTATTTCAAACGGTGTAAAAGTTTTTGTAAACATACGGACGGACGGACATAGTGAAGCTATATAGGCACATTTTTACAAAATTTTTTGAAAATGTGCTAAAAAGGGTAGGAAAAATTTATTCTTTGATTTATTGAAAAACTTTTTTTGTTGCTATAAATCTTAAGATTGAAATTTTAAAAAAGACTTCGGTCAACTTGACTATTATTTGTACTTCTGGCAGCTTCAATTAATATAATACTAATTACTAAACTTATGAATTATGATATGTTATATTTTGTTGTACATATTATGTATTCATAGAGTTTTTTAATTAGGATACAGAATACGTACAACATAGTTCATATCGTACTAAAATGTTTAGAAAAAAGTACAGTTTGCTATATGAAGGACAGCATTAACTCGAATTTTGGGTTCTTGACTTCAATAAATATATGTATATGTTTAGAAATATGTATTTATTAGAATAATATTTTTATGTATTTAGAATTTTAATTTAATTTAACTGTACCAATTTATCCTCTCTTTAAAACGGCTTAAGCTATAGAAATAAAACTCAAAAATCGGTACTTAACAACGTTTTAACAATTAAGAAAAATTATAAATTTTTTTTAAGCAAATTTCAAGCGCAAGAATTGTTGACAACACTGTTGGCATAATTTTTATTATGTATAGTCTAATATAATTTACACAAAACGAATTTTATATGTTAACTTAAAAGCAAAAATAGTTCGAATTTGGAGCACAGCGCGATTCTAGTAAGCTTTAATATACTATATGATCAACAGACGTGTTAATCAAGTCAAATGTATTGAAATGTATGTTTGTGTTTATTAACATATGTGTTTATATTTTAATATGATTTTATGTATAAAAAAAACTCTAAAAGATGGTGGAGGTAATTTTTTCATAGATTATTTTCAATGGCTAAGCTTTTATATTTTAAACATTGGTTACTTGCCGTTCCATTGTGAAATTACCTATTAAATTGCAATTACTAGTTTCAAAGGGGCTAAAAAGTTAAAGCCAAAAAGTTATAAAAGAAAAATTTTAATTTGTCGTTTTATTTTCATAAATTTTAAGTAATAAATTACTAATTTCCCAACAAAATTTTAGTAGATTAGGTTTCAATACTTTATACAGAGACATAAAATTAAAATTTTTCTCTAATTTATCTTTTTATTTATTTAAAATTTTTAAAAATTTCTAATTTATCTTTTTTTTCCACACTTTTTGTCACCGGAGCATTGAATCTTGAAGTGGAACAGGTGGATCAGCATTTGTTAAACAATGAAAAATTTTAAATAATTTATTTTAGTTTATTTTATTATATTTCATTTTGTTATGTTTTACTAGAATTATAGTTTTACGTTTCTTTTGTTTTTATAGTTTTATGTTATAGTTTGTACTAGTTTGACTAAGAGTCTATGTTTTAAGAACCTAAATGTAGCTACTATTTTAACTGTTTTTTTAAGAAAGTGATAATAATATAAAAAAACAATATGTGTAGGATGAAAGGTATATGTTTTTACAAATGTATAATATCGTTTTTTCTCTTTCGTGGGGCATTTGATTTCACAAAATTGGCATTTGCTTTTTTTCAATTTTTCAATGAAACAATTTCATTAATTTTCATCATTTTTTTTAATTCTTGTTCAAAGTTTAACAAAATTGGATTTGCTTGGATTTCTTCTCAATTTTTGAATGGATGGAATCACATTTCCATTTCTATTTCATATGTAGACGCTGTGTAAACAATAATGCAAATAATGTAAAAATCGTTATTTTTAAAAATGGGTTTACATATGATATGCCAAAACAATGAATGTGACAATTTTTGTCACATTCATTGTTTTGGCATGATTTATTATACAAAATTTAAAAAATTTGAATTTTCAAAAGTTTGGAATCATAGTCTTATTGCAGATAGAGACATTCGTGTCTTTGGCATATTATTCTTTGGGAAAAAATACGTTTCTTAGTATTGCAAACTCAGAATTGTCAAAAAAGCACATTCATTGTTTTGGCATATATGTGACGATAATATTTAATCGGCTTATTTTTTCCCATACAAATATAAACATCCTTTTTCTGGATAAACTATTTAACCAATTTTAATGAAACAACAACCAAAAGAAAGGTTTTTTTTGTTTTCATAGGACAATCATATTTTGTTTTAAGAATATTGCGTTTTTTAGGTGAAAACCTGTCTTTAATTTAACGTAATTTTGAATTTAACGGTCACGCGGTTAAAAGTTGAGGCTTATGACTCTAATATTATGCGCCGACTTTCTGTGTAAATGTAATTCATTTTCGGTTGTACGTCGCAGCTAAATCTAATTCAAAAGATTATAGGTGCCGACTTATGTATATCTTTCTTTTTTTTGTTTAGTTCAAATATTCAATGAACAAGGAGATTTAAATTTTTTTAAAATTTTTTTTTTGTTTTTTCTTTATCTTAAAAAGTGAACGAAAAAAATGAGTTCTTTTCGAAATGAAAGCAATACATTTGGTTTATACAGTAGTTTTCATTTATAACGAACTCGGTGCAATTTTAATTATAATAAACTTTGCACTTTTTGCCAAAGAATTAAATTTTACCTAAAAATGAAAGTTTTTTATTACATTGATATTTCTTTTATTTAAAATTATTATATCTAATTATGTTGCTTGGTGATTAATTTAGTATTTTTTTATTTATTTTTGAATATAAAAAATATCATAATAACGCATAAAAAATACAAAAAAAATTTCATTAGAAGAAAAAGCACTATACATAGGCTTGAAGCTGACACATCAAATAAAATTTTAGCAAATAAGTTCGAAGTGCCCATTCTAGAATCACCACATTCTACAATGTTCAAGTCTTATACTAATTTTTCAAAATTCACAGCATTCTTTTAAAATGACATTCGTTTATTACGACGAATATTTTCCGTCCCATCATGGTCGTTATAACCGAAAAGTACTGTACTTTGCTTTCGTTTGCTTAAAAATTTTTTTTTTTTAAATCGTATATTGTTGTTAGTTTTTGTTAAGTTTTTTTAAAAAAAAAACCGACTTCTGATAAATAATATTTCTTAAGAAAAATGATTTGTTACTTATGCATCAACCAAATTCAGCATGTACGGCGTACAGTTTCTGTCAAAAAATTTTAAAATAAGTTGTTATGTAAATAAATTTACATGAAAGCATACGCGATGTACTATACCTCGCAGTTTTAAAATTTAAAAATTGACAAAGCGTATAAAAATATTGTAATTGTTTTTTCTTATGTTGCTACGATTAAATTTTAAAAATAAAATATTTTAAAATAATAATTTTTTAAAATAATTTTTTTTAAAACATATATTCAAAATAATTGAAAATACCAACAATACGTTTGCAAAACTAAAAAAAATATCTTTCTGAAAAAAAATTATTTGTTCCTTACTTCCCAACCTAAATAAAAGCGTACGGCACGTGATGAATTTAGTATTTTCTTATTTATTTTTTAATATAAAAAAAAACCATAACGTATCAAAAATACAAAAAAAATTTCATTAGAAGAAAAAGCACTATACATAAGCTTGAAGCTGGAACATCATGTAAAATTCTAGCAAATGAGTTCGAGGAGTCCGCTCAAAAATTAGCATATTCTGCAATGTTTAATTCTAATATTCATAACTAGCTGTTGGCCCGCCATAAAATGACGTAGTTCATTATATTAAATTAGAATTTATTTTCAAAAATATATAAGTTCTTGGAATTTCGGAATAATGAATAATTTGCACTTTGCCAAATAATGGTCTAAAGAAAAAGAAAAAAGGGAGTTATTTGTAATTTATATGCATTTAAAAATATATCCTTCCATCCGGAAACGAATCTGCGTGTCAACATTTCGGAGTCAGACACTTTAAAAATGTATTCTAATAAGAAGAAAAGAAAAACTGTATTTTAATTAGCCGTATTTTGTAATTAGTTTATAAAACTTAAGTAAATTTATTTTAGTCTGCTTAATTACAAAATGTGTGTTTATATATTATTTTTTTAAAAGTTTTTCCAAAACAAATTGGAAGATTCATATTATTTCATTTGAGTATTTTATTTTATTGATTTATTTCTTAGCCTGTTTTTAGTTGATTTTTTAATTTTTAGCTGATATTATTATTTGTTAGTGTTTTGTGATTAGGGTTTTTCTTATATATTATTGCTTTCTTAGTTTTTTAATTTATATATAGTATTGATAATTAATGGGCTTTTTATTTTAGATGTTGTTTGTTAGAGTTTTTTTTTTAATTTGGTTGTGTTACAAATTATATATCTTTTTTAACTATTTATCTAACTTTTTCCAATAAAAAATCTCTAACAACGACCAATATATCGGTTTTCTATTAATTGATTACATTTTAAACTCCGGGAAGAACCGAAACTGGGGATTTTGAAGTTTACCGAAATTAAAATTTTTAAGTCGAAAAAAATTGCATTTAATTTAGTTATTTTTTAATAAAAATTCAATTTAACGTATAAAAATTAGAATTTCTTGTTTTTTTTAATTTTTACCCTCTTTAGTATTTTTCTATAAAAATAATAAAAAAAAAAGTTTTATATATTTTTTCCTTTATAAGAAAACTTAATTTAGATATTTAAAAGAAAATACTTAGAAAACAATTCATAAATAATTAAAATAGATATTTTTTGGCGTACTTATGATAATTTATGGTATTTCATTTTTTATAATAGAATACATCCAAGAAAACCCATATAATTCAATACACCATTTAGTAAACTATACATTAGAAGTAAATTGGCTGGGTGGTTAAGACGGTGGTGACTAAATATTGTATTTTAGGGTGTTAGGTTCAATTTCAATCCAAGGGAAAATTTTTTTTTTTAATGCAAATTAAATTTTAAAAGAGATTCACGTCTCATTATCGTGAAATTATGAAATCTATTTGACAAAATAGGCTATAAAATTCAATATGAAATTTTAACAGAAAAAAATTTAGTTTTTACACTTGCACCTGTTGTACGGACAAGCTTTCTCCCTAATACAATAAATATACATATATATTATTATAAATATTAAAAATTAGGATTCGATTTCAAAACCAGAAGGCAAGCCATATTATATTTTATATATATATTAATTGAAGAAAAAAAATAGTTAAACGGGATTGATTATTAATTAAAGGAAAAAAATAGTTAAATGGGATTAATTTAGAGTTAATTACAAAACTATTAAGACCATATTATTTATTATACACTTATTTAATTATAAACGTTAAAATATAAACAAAAATTTTATTTCTTTAGGTACCTGTGAAATCGAAAAAAAAAATTAGGGAAAATTTGAAATTGCTTTGGTTGCTTTGCTTGGTTATTTGCTTTCAAAGCAAAGCAAGCAGAGCGCCAAAGCACATATTTGGCCTATACTATTAATTCAGTATTTCACTGAAATTAATGAAGACTTAAAACAGGAATGATCCTGTAAATCATAGTCTCGATTTTAAATGCAAAATGTTTTACAATTTATTTAAATTTTCCCAAAAATCTTCTGTGATTTTTAAAACTGAAATGAACTTTTTCATATAAATTTAAGTTCATAAAAATTTTTTTTTTTTTTATTAAAAATCAATAAAATATTTTTTGGCCTGCTTATGATAGTTTTGGATATTTTATTTTCTAAAATAAAACACATCCAACAAAACATTAATATTTTATTTTTTTATAATTGAACACATCCAACAAAACACATTTAATTGAATGCGTTTGTTACACCTCATTCTAGACAAATATATTAATAATCATAATAATTATACCTTATATACACAATTATTGAAAATACCTATAGTATGTTTCATAATCTTCACTAATTCAGAAAAAAACATACGGAAGCAAAAACAAAAAAAATAAACTTTCTTAAAAAATATTTTGTAACTTAGGGCCCAACCTTAATCAACGCGTACGGCGAAAAATTTCTGTCAAAAAATTTTGAAATAAGTGATTATGTAATAAATTTACAGGAAAGCAACCCAAATACGCGTAACGCGTTATACTGTACCTCGGATTTTTAAATTTTAAAAATTGATAAATAAAAATATTGTCTTCGGTTTTTCTTATATTTTTGAATGTTTATTTTTAAATTGTACATTGTATGTTTTGATTAAGGTTTTGATTAAGCGCTGATAATTAAAAATTTTATTTTACATTTTAAACATCGAATAATGTTTTTTCATGATAAAAACTTTTTTTAGTATTACTTTGACATAACGAACGAATATTATATAAGGCGTTTTTTTTTAAATCACAGCAGAGATCTGAGCACGCTCTAAATAACATAAGCACGTTCTAATGAACAAAGCATGAACAGAGTAGGCTCAGAGCGTTCAGATTTAATAAAAAAACACGAAAAATTAAATTAAATTAAAACATTTTGATTTTTATTTTACAAGTAAAATCTTAAACAAACGTCAAAATGTCTCGCCGATTCAACAAAAAAGCCCCATAAATAATAAGACCAGCCAACTTTTTTTTGCCTACCAGAACTAACAAAAAAAAGATCCAAAACTATTTTTGAAAAAAAAAAATAATACCAAAGTAAAAGAATTTATTACCAATGAATATGAATGCAACGGAATGTAAATTTAAAATAAAAAAAAAAAAAAAAAAAAAAAAATCAATTATTATTATAATCCTAGCTGTTGGCCCGCCATAGAATGACGTAGTTCATTATATTAAATTAGAATTTATTTTCAAAAATATATAAGTTCTTGGAATTTCGCAATAATGTATAATTTGCACTTTGTCAAATAATGGTGTAAAGAAAAAGAAAAAAGGGAATTTTTTGTAATTTATATGCATTTAAAAATATATCCTTCCATCCGGAAACGAATCTGCGTGTCAACATTTCGGAGTCAGACACTCTAAAAATGTATTCTAATAAGAATAATTCTAATAATTCTAAAACAGCTGAGTGGCACAGTGGTTGAGTGCCGACCTTTCATGCGGAAGGGCCCGGGTTCGAATTCTAGTGAAAGTGAAAAAACTTTCCTGGTTTTCGACTCGACTCAGCTACCATTCGCCTTTGGGTTCAAATTAATGGCATAATCAATAATTAATAATTATAAATCTTTAATAAAAAATACTTTAATATAAAAATATAAACAAATGCAAAATATAAACAAATAATTTAATTAAATAATATAACTCGCAGATATAGAATACCATATAAGTAAAATATAAAATATTACAATATAAACAAAAAATAGAATTGTAAATATTGAAAATCTAAGACGTTTCTACATGTTATAAGGCCTAGTACTATCTCATGTTTAAATTGTATGTGGAATTCAATAAGACCAATTCTAATAATACGAATATAATATGACCCCCTGTTCCAACATGTTACCTATGGTATAGACAGGCTTATTAGCCTAACAGTTGAACAGTTAGCGCTTAAAAAAAAAAAAAAAAAAAAAAAAAAGAAAAACTTTATTTTAATTAGCCGTATTTTGTAATTAGTTTATAAAACTTAAGTAAATTTATTTTAGTCTGCTTAATTACAAAATGTGTGTTTATATATTATTTTTTTAAAAGTTTTTCCAAAACAAATTGGAAGATTCATATTATTTCATTTGAGTATTTTATTTTATTGATTTATTTCTTAGCCTGTTTTTAGTTGATTTTTTAATTTTTAGCTGATATTATTATTTGTTAGTGTTTTGTGATTAGGGTTTTTCTTATATATTATTGCTTTCTTAGTTTTTTAATTTATATATAGTATTAGATAATTAATGGGCTTTTTATTTTAGATGTTGTTTGTTAGAGTTTTTTTTTTAATTTGGTTGTGTTACAAATTATATATATGTATAAATATATATATATAAATATCTATATATATATATATATATCTTTTTTAACTATTTATCTAACTTTTTCCAATAAAAAATCTCTAACAACGACCAATATATCGGTTTTCTATTAATTGATTATATTTTAAACTCCGGGAAGAACCGAAACTGGGGATTTTAAAATTTACCGAAATTAAAATTTTTAAGACGAAGAAAATTGCATTTAATTTAGTTATTTTTTAATAAAAATTCAATTTAACGTATAAAAATTAGAATTTCTTGTTTTTTTTAATTTTTATCCTCTTTAGTATTTATACCCGTATGAATATATAGTCATAGGGTATAATAAATTTGCCATTACATTTGTGCCGCAAAGAAAAAGGGGGGGTAGATATAGACTCAAGTGTATGGATCGGATCAGAATCGAAAAATAAATTGATTTAGCTATGTATGTCCGTCCGTCCGTCCGTCCGTCTGTCCATCCGCACGATAACTCAAAAACTAAAGGAGCTAGAATCTTGAAATTTTCGCAAATTCGTTTTTTTGCTATAGCCGTCATCGCTATTTCAATCCAGCCATTTTGGTCCATGGGTTCGGG